>JAYKAV010002331.1:2895716-2908756 GCA_035582835.1 Phoebastria nigripes | reverse complement strand
TGGGGCAGGGCCCGGGGCAGCTGGGGGGGTGGGCAGCTGGTGCGGTGCTGGGGGGTGAGGGGGAAGCGGTGGGGGGGGCAGCGGGGCCGGGACCCCAGGAGCGCGGGTTTCACCTCCCGGGCAGCCTGGGGAGCCCCGCCGATGGGGAGGTGGCGGTGCCGCCGTTGCCTGGGTCTCCTGCAGCGAGCCGGGAGTTGTTGGGCGCCTTCTCCTCCGTTCTGTTAAGCGGGTTTTCCTTCTGCCGCCTGCCACAGCTCCCGGTGACGGTGCCGTCTGGGGTCTGCGGGGTGCAGTCAGTGCGTGGGCTTCGGGTTGTCTCGGACTCGTGTCCGCTCTGAGGGAGGCCTTGTGCCTTCTGACTGAACAAGTTGTTGTAATTTCTGTTTTTCTCGGGGTCTGTTACAGCGTTTGGAGCAGAGATGGGTTCTGGTTGCCTCATTTCGGTAGCTGAGACGAAGTTACATTTGAACGGGCTGCATTTGCCTCCGGGTCGTACTGTGTGACTGCAGTGAGGGCTGTAAAGCTGCAGAGACGTAACTGAGGGTACAGCCCCACTTTCTTTGTTGTGGGGAGTGGTGACACGCAGCAAAACGAGCCCTACCGTGACTTTTATCTCACAGATTAATTCTTCTGGGATGTCTAGTACACGTGCACACCGCCTCCATAAGAATTGTGCTGTCTTTGAGCATGCGGTAATAGTCCAAATTTCATAATCTCCTGTTTGCAGTTATTTTCCACCTTAAAAACTAGGTTTACTTATGGTATGACCAAGCAGTACTGTGAATCAGAGAGAACTGGCTGTCACTTCTGATTCCTGCTTTAGCTGAGAGCGGGGATGCTGGGCTAAAAAGGAGGCCAGAGGTACTTCAGCAGCAGGTATGCTAGCAGGAAGCGTGTTTTAAATGGAGAGAGGGTGTTCCTTCTGCCCCTTACACAGCTCTCATTCCAGCGTTGTTGATCTCTTCCTGGTTCCTTGCATCTGGTGAATACTCTTAACCTGAATGACAATAATTGTAGGTTCACCACAGGATATACAACTAATCTGTAGTCTGTCTTATTAAATACTCTTCCTATAAGTAATCCGCACTTAAGAAGTGTTTTTTGTCTGAGGAACTCGCATTAACTAATGCTCCAGTCTTCCTCTGAACAGAAGTTACGTATGAGAAATTATCCAGAAGATCTTGTGAATCTAGCAGGCTATGGCTCTCAATTGTTGCAACTCCTATTATAAATAAAACTGATGAGGTTTATTTTCTGGCAAGCCTGATACTTTTTACCTGTTTCAATAGCTGAGGGGTGCATGTGCCAAGTCCTATGAGGAGTTGTGTAACTTCTAATACTCCCCAGTTAGCAGTCCAGATTACAGTTTCATTGTTAACTTGTTTCCATCATGCCTTATTACACTTTTTTGCTAGTGCAGATGACAATAGCTTTTTGTGTTCTTTCTTTTGGTTTGCATGATTCTGGTTAGGAAAAAAAAAAAGTCACAAAATTCTTTTAGAATGAGCACTTGGAAGTAGTTTTTCAATCCAGACGCTGTGTGTGTGTTGTCTTGTCTGGGTGAGTGTGATAGCAAATGTAGCCCCCCCCCCCTCTGTCTTTCATCTCTGTATTCTGTTACTAATGGATGTTCAGAAAAAATTCTTCACTGATTTGTTCTGATCTTTTGTTAATAACAGAATGCTGGAGCACTGTGCCTTTTGATTTAGAATCTGTCTCTAGGATACATCTATTAGTAATTGTTTGTTTTACTGCAGAAGCCCTGTTGATATTTGAAAGATGGCTTGAAGTGTGTGTAGCACAGATGGTTTATATAGAGACAGTGTGGGATAACAAAATACAGGAAGCCATAACACAGACTTGGTTTCTTATTTGATGTAAGTCAACTATTTTGTCATTTTGGACACTTCATCTTATGTCCCTGGTATCTGAATAATTTGTTTATTGGTGGGTGACACTGCCCCTGATTTGAACTTTCCTGGTTTAAATAAGCCACACAAATAGATCCTTGTGTTTGAAGAGGTGTGTACATGAAGCCCCTCTAAGAAATAAGGGTTGAAGTGCTTCTGTGGGGTGTTAAGACTGTATTTTACTTTGTCATATTATAGATGTAAGGAAGTAGGTTGTCATTAACTGAATGCTTTTTGGGTTTGTTCCTCATACCACCTCAAAGTGATACCTTCAAAAGATGTAGATCTATAAAATTCTTCATCCCAAACTAATGTTTGGAGAACTAGGTCTTCACATGCTAGACTTGTTCTAAAGCTGCAATACAAAGGCATCCATGAATAAATTTTCTATTCTTTTGTCAGCAGTATGTATTAAGATTTTATAATCATAGAATCACAGAATGGTTTGGGTTGGAAGGGACTTAAAGATCATCTAGTTCCAACCCCCTTGCCGTGGGCAGGACATGCTGCTTAGTGTTGCAAGAATTGCTTTAAACTGGCATTTATAATTTTTTTTCCCGTAGATCATTGCTTATAAAAGCACTCATATGAAGATGATTTAGGCCCAAGTTAGATGCAACTTTAACATGGCAACTGGACTAGTAATAATGTAAACCTTCTATGGATGCTGAAAATAGCCAGTCTTCTGAATAACCAGCTAAGGAAAAGGTGAAGAATTTCAGGAAAAGCTCTGTAGACATGGTGAAATACCACGCAGAAGACCAAAGCTTGTGTCAAATGAATAGTTTGCTTGTCTATTGTTCTAAGCAGCTTCTTTTAATTTAATACAACAGACTGGGTAAGTGTAAACTTAATAGCATTGAATCAAGGGCTGGACTTGGCAGAGGCTGAGTTTCTGTTTCCTGGGGATGACGGTGAAACTAAAAAAAAAAAAACCAAAATTGAAAACAAACCCCGAAACTACTACATACTTACCTGAATTCTCCAGAAACCTAAGAAGGGACAAAGCTAGTATTTAAAATGTTCTTTTGAGGGTTTGCACTTTTTGCTTAGTAAGAGCATGTCAACCCCCTAGTAAATGTGGGGTTTAGATTGTTAGGAAATCAACTGCAAAATCTTCTGATATGCGCACAAGCTCTTTATGTTTCTTTCAAGTCAGAAGAGCTCAGAAGTTCTTGCTTGAGTTAGTACATCTCAGCTGGTACATAATCTCCATGCTTTTGTGTTGCAACAAAGAAATTGTCAGCGGAGGTTTTCTTTCTGCATATTTATTTCCAATGATAATTGAAGATGAAAATGATGCCTTTTCTTTTTTACAAAAGTTGTTTCCCCGGTTAAGTGTGTTACAAGCAGTCTGAGTTTTGTTGGAACATGCACTTACATACAAATAATTCTATAGCGCAGTGTTTATGGAGTCCTTTTCATTTTGAAAGCCAAATAAATTTATATTGCAGGCACATTCCGTTGGTACTTCACTTAATAGATTTGAAATTACATGAGCAAACCCTGTCAGCTTCATTTTTGTCTCCTGCTATTTGCTTCAATCACTAGCACTGCATATGAAGAGAGAGTAACTGTATAACTTCAGGAGTATGTTGGGCACCTCTTCATAGGCATGGTTCAGTGCTCTTGGTAGGTATCTGTACCAACCGTTTTGCAGAAAATGAAGTTGTTTTGTTGCCATTGCATTCCTTGAATTCAATAGGAGTGGAATTACATCCAATATATTAAGCCATTTGCAAGTGTCTCATCTTAATGCCAAATGTTGTGTTCTGACAACAGAGGCATTTTCAGCAGTAAAGCTTTAATAAATTTCGGCTATTGAACTTGCTTCATATTGCAATATTTCATCTGTATATTCACTATTTAAAAGTGGCTTTCTTTCTAAGCCTTAAAATAGGATGCTATTTTCTTCCACAATAATCTAGACATATTCCTTAATAAGAACTGCATATCTGTATATACAAGTGTTAGAGCACTTTAAAGTAATAAACCCACTAGCAAGTTATACGTGTACTTCTTCTGAACATTCCTTAATTCTTCTCTGAAGTGATTTTCCTTTTTCATGCATTTCATGTTGAAATTGAAGTAGTGAAAACAGCCAATTTTGCTACAGTACATTGTTGTCTTAAAGGCATTTGGAAATGAACAGCTGAAATAAATCCCTCTTGTAACATACTTTCAGAGTTTTTCGTTTTCCTTAAGCAATGATGAATTTTGACACTCACAGCTTTTAGATTAGAAAAATGTTGAAAACACATTTATATTTTTCCTATATTGTTCTGTGATACAAAAATGGAGCCATATGTTTCTAGAACTGTAGGATTTATTTTAAAAGCTTGTAAAGGACTTTGCACACCTGCTTTAAAAGGGGTTCAATCTCTACAAGGTTGCCTTCACTTTGGGAAAAAAAAATCATGAAGTTACTTTCAGAGGTGGCTTTAGACAGGGAACTACTAGAGTTCACTTGTTTGAGGTTTTCGAAATGCAGTTCCTCCACTGGACTTAGTAAGTATGCTTGACCACCTCCCACCTTCCCCCCCAGCTTGAGCTCAGAAAAGGTCGGTGTTTCATCACACCTAATTTTAGATATCCCAACCTTATGGTTTCCACTGGTGAACCTACTAAATTAGTATTGCGTTTGTAGCTCCTGCAAAATTGCAGTCAAAATATTAGTTGCCGTATCATAGATTAGTAAATCCATTGCCTTAGAGATCCTCCAGTGTAATTAGAATATTTTTATCAGCTGCTGAGTATTTCCTGAAAAATACTGAGTATTTTGCTTTTCTGGTGAAGGCCACGGTGATGCAGGGTACTGAAAAGCTGTTCTTTCTCTTGTCTCTCTCCAGAGCTTTTCTTGTTCAGCATGTTTCACTACATGTAAATGTGTCTCCTATTTTTTTTCTGCAGTTGTCCTACTTCATAGCTTTCACTTGTTGAATGGCTTACTCATTACTACACCAGCGATACAGTGTGTGTGGAACTGTATAATGTCCCTGGACAAACACGTGCATTGTTTAAAATGCAGGTAAACACTGCTCTTGCTGCTCGTACCTCAGATGGGTTTAATGGCAGGTTGTGCAATAGCGAATAACTACTATGCCCTGCAAGGAAGAGGTCCCTGAGTCTGAGTAGCTTTCCTGATTTTGTTGCTGCTTTTCACATGGGAGATTTTCTAAATAAACATTTGAAAGAGCTTCTTACTAGAAATTGTTCCAATCCAGCCTACTTAAGCAGGGATTGTATTCATGCTTAATTAGGCTTTCCTCTCTTTAATGCTTATAAAATAAAGCCCTTTCAAACTTTTAGTTGATGTGACCTGAAGGTGACCTGGATCTTTATAATGGTTGGCTTTTCAAGCCTGTTGGATTAAACAGATGTACAGCAGAAATCTGTGAAAAATAGACTGACTATCCTGAGCCAGAAATTTGGAGACTATTTTCTTGGGAAAACAGAATGTATTACCCAATATTGGCGAGACTCTCTACGTTTTATTTTATGAATCTCTAAATTCACCACTTGTTCTTTTCTATTTTGTCTCTGCAAAAGCCTTTCTTTCCTAATTGCTTTCTGTTTCAAAAACTAGGAAAGACGATAAACAGCAATTGTTAAACATTTGGACATGCTTTGCTCTGTAACTTTCACGTAGGAATGTTAACAAAATTATCTGAGCAGCTCCGAGCTGCTGATGCTGATGTTTTAACAAGTGCTGGAATACCAGTGAATAATCTTGGTGAATTTGGGGGGATGTTGGCTCTGCATGAAAATGGGTAAGTTCAGGATAACATTAATCCCAGGCAGTGATTGTGAAACTGTTATTGGCAAAGGATTGGAGAAATGCAGTGTGGTTGTCATTGATCCATGTGGATGTTTGGAAAATACTCTTTTTCAGAAACTCTATCCAGCACTCTGTAGTGGTAGGAAGAAGATTTTAGGAAATGACAGTGTGCAACTGGGGTCGTACAGCTTTCATTACTCCCAACCTCCTCTTCCCAGAACTGGTTTCCGCTTTCTTGACTAATTGGAGCAGCCAGGAAATGATCCCATAGGTAAAACTGCTTTGCTTGGCATCTTTAAAAATGGCTATTGAACTGCTGCTGGAATATCAGGGTTGTGGCAGGAGCTGGCTTGGCAGTATTGGTAGGAAGAGCAGCGGACGTACAAACCTTACCTGTGTGGGAGTCTGGAGGGACTCAGGGAGGTTGTCTTGTCTTGGGGAATGGTTTTATGGCCTGTCGTCTTGGTGGCTCCTGTGTAGTTGCTGCCAGTGAGCTTGCTGCCTGCGGGCAAAATGAGTAGCGTGAGGTTGTCTCTCTTCTGCAAGCTGAGACCTTTCTTTGCCAGCTAGCAGCTGTTAAGGCTCCTTTGAAGTTTTTTGGTAAACTGAGTCATAGGAAAGATTTTGAGCCGTTCCATGTAGGAGTGAAAAATGCCATGGGAATTTCTGCATGAGTGTAGCTGACCTAGACCTCACTGAGTCTGGTTGTTCATCCCTAAAATTGTCAGCAGGAGTGAACTCTGGTAATTACTCACCCTTTCTGAAGCCTTTTCCATCATATTTTCCCATGTTAGGTGATGCAGCTAAACAGAAATGATTCTGAGTGTGCCTGTTTTCCTTACACTTTCATTTATTTCCTATGGGCACGGTCTCAGTCCCACTATCAAATCAGGCTGTCTCAGAAGAAAATTGTCGTAATTCAGATTTTTTTCCTCAACAAAACAGAATTTGGCAGAGTAATAAAGGCTTTTGTGCATTTAGGCTTTTTCCTTGCAGAGTTGAAAGCTCTTCTTTGGCCYTATGGGAAGCATATATCAGCGGTGCTAATTATAATCCCAAGACAAGCTTGTTGCCTTGCAGAGGCAATAGGAAGTATCAACTTCTCACTGAAACTCAGCATACTGTGGTCTGCTGATTATGTGTAGCCATGGCAGATATTGGGAATGGTGTTGTATTTCTTATCATGGCTTTTCTACTATAGCTATTCTTTGACTTTCAATCTCGTTATCAACTTTAGGAAAAAAAAAAAAAACAGGAGACCATTTAGGCTTTTTCATTAGTTGTATTGACAAGGTAGCGCTGAGGTGGCCAATTCTTTGTTACGGTCAGCGCTGATGGAGAGAGCGTGGTGGGGACTTACCTTTTCCATACAGACAGAACTAACGACCACGTCTGTAGAGCGATGCTCTCTTGTTTCAGGTTGTGAATCCATGATGTAAAGAGGGGGCTCAATTAGTGTTTTCAGGTGCCAAAGCAGAACTGGATGGGAAAGTGCTCCAGTCTGCATGGAAAAAATAGTTGTGGCCCAAATCTAGTTTTGTAATATAATCTTACTGTGAGAATGAGCTCTGAGCCCTGAGTTGTTCATCACTAGGCTCTCCAGAAGCGATGACTGTTGTATTGATCAGAGTGATTGTATGCAATAAGATGATTTGCCAGTTGTCTAATGAATTTGTGTGTTCTGTCTGCCTGAGAGCATTTTCTTGGGGTACAATAGAAAAGGTTAATCGTTGGATAAAGAGTAAGTGCTACAAGGGATTGAGCAATAACTCTGCTTCTTTCAAAATCCTAGAAAAGATGAATGACTGAACATGGTGAATCATCACTGACACGKTTTTTCAGAGAAACAGCCAACGTTCCTTTGAGACTTGCTGAATAAGCAGTTGCTGCAATTTTTTGGCTGTGTGTGAAGTAGCCTCGTCCTACTTCCCAAAAGGCAGCAACGATCACAAAACAGGAAAAGCCACGTTAGTGGTGAATCTGGGTTTCCAGGTGTCCCTTTAATCGGTTTCTGTCGCACAGTTTCCAAATATAGTTACACTGGTTGAATTGCAATCATCAGCTCTGTGGATTTTTGTTACTATTTATGAGGATTTGCGCTTCTTGTTTTGCAGGAAAATACCTTAATTATAATTTCAAATGGGTAAGAGAAGAGAATATGGAGAGGGCATGTCAGGCTGACTTTCTGAAAAGAGACACTTTAATTCCAGCATAATAGTTATGTGTTTTGGTTTGTGACATCTTGGATTTCTGTCATTTCCAACTAAACTGCTAGGACATGAAGTGTTTTAAATCACTGTGGTTGTCATGCTTACTAGTCTTGAATTTGTTCTCAAGGCTGGATGGTTCAAAATTGCTACAGATATTTGACAGCTGTTGATGATAAAGGATATTTTAAGTGAATTTTAGAAAATGGAATAGCATTTTTGCCTGAGCAGCACTGTGCTTTGGAAGGAAACTTCAGTAAATAAATTCTGGATTAGTTAAGGTTGAACACACAAGGTAATGCCCTCTGGTAAGTGTTGTCTTTGCCTTTTGTCTGGAATAGTCATAATTCTTGATTTACACAACTTATGTTTCATGGTGGTAAACGTTAAATGGGAATTTAATTCTACCGAGGGACTCTCTGATGTGCTCCACTTTGTTTGTTTGCATCCAATAGTATATTTATGTTCTTCAGTGTACAAGCTTTTAATTTAATTTAATTTGAAAGAGGAGAATTCTGTGTGGTTTTGAAGGCAACTTCCAAAACCAGAAGACGCTTCACAGTACCTGAAAGAAGTTACTAATAAATGCCTGTAGTGGATTTTTAACTGTGAAGCTGAATTTATAATACTTCATGGATCAAACACTCAATTAATTGAATTATCTAGTTGGTATGCAGGTACATGCCAGACAGAGTTGTTGTTACAGAATGGACAAATTTGGTATATAAACGCAAGGTGCCGGAAATGCCTTTGTTTATTTGTTGTTATTTCATTGTCTATTCATGATAATTTGGAATGCAGCATTAATTTTAATATCTGAAAAAATTGTGCATAATGCTTTAATCTGTCCTTTTTGTTTGTGTAAGACTCCTATTGATGTAAGCAGTTCAGCAAAATTAGGTGGCATTTGAAATCGAAAAATTATTCAGCACTTTACATAAAATACATTTGAAAGTTTGTACCAGGGTGAATGAAGTCATCTGAGCTGAATAACAAGTCATTTATCATGTGATGCTTGCTGCACTGCAGGCAATAACTGGGTGGGTACTCACGCGTCGCTTGGCACGAATKCAAAGAGCTTTTTGCATGTTCCAGCTTAGAAATACTGTGAGCCATGGCTTGAATTTGTATTTGTTTTAGAATTTCTAGTCCTCACTTTGAATTTTGTAGCTGCAGGTGTGCAGTGCGACTGAGCGTTTTCAGTGAGGAAGCCGGGGGGATTTAGTGGTACTTTGAGCACCAGTGGTGGGTCCTGCCACCCCTGGCCAAGCACAGCAGAGAAGATGAATGTGCTTAAAAGGTGTTGGGACCATAGGCCTCTCCTACAACATCCGACTGATACAGTTGGACGGAAAGTGTAAAAGCATAGGTACCTGTGTGGCGGCTTCCTCCTCCGCTGACCCTGGGTACTCTCCAGCTCTCTTCAGTGTTGAGAGTTGCATTTTCTCAGGCAGCACCTTACTTTTTGGCTTTCCATTTTCATGTTTTTCAATGTAAATTATGTGGCCATGGGATTATCTGTGCCGTAAGACTTTAAAAAGAGCTGCATTTATAGAGCTTTGTGTATGCAAATGGTAAAGGAAGTATCTGTTACTACACTTAGCCCAGATTAATTTTATTTCCTTGCTAATTAAACAATATCTAAAATGGAGATTATAGGCTTTCTAGGAAAAGCACTTGCCTCGTTTATGATCTTTGAAATGTCAAAAGTGTTTTTAGAGCTGTTTTCAAACTTAAACAGAGTAGGGGTAAACAAAATCACAGCTTCCTTGAAGTATGTCTGAGTAGGTGTACAAAATACTTGGTATCTATTCTTGAGATAATTAGATAAATCTCAAATAATGATATTGCTGTATTGACCAGGTATTAGTCTACAAAAGGTACAATGGGGCTTGAAATGAAGAGACTGAAAACAATTGTGCTTTATGAATGAAATTGTGGTGGGAGAATTATTAATTCTTAAAATTTAAAAGTGGTTCACTGAGATTTAGATATATCTGCATAGTTAATATATAAATAATTAACATTAAGCATGCATTATAAATGAAGAATTATCATCATGAGAAACTGATACGTTCTAGTTACTCAAGCACACCCCAAAGCTTTTGTGGTAACCTTTCTTGTACAAAAATAATTAGAGATTGGGCAGCTGTAGGTATTTACTGGCATTTTATTCTGTTGTGATGGTGGCAGTAATTCCTGGGGGCTACTTGTTAGATATTGGAGGTGAGGTGAGGAGAGGTTTTTCAGCTGTTTTTGGTAGAGAGGTGTCATGAGTGTGCTCTTACTATCTTTTTCCTTAACTAAATGAAACTGTTCAAGTGCTTCACAGGTCTGCAAGCTCTTGGACCTCTCTTTGTCTTCTACTCCGTGAAGCAGAGACAGCTGCTAGTGATGGGTCTGAGCAAGCCCAGCTCTGACCTTCACCTAGGCACTTAAAATCTGGATCTGAATTTTCTGTTCCTGAATGTTTCCTAATTGGATAGTGGTCATATTTGGAGAAGTACCTAATAACTTTCTTCAGCTCATTAGTTCTCATTTCTAATAACTTTTTCCTTTTATTAGGAATACATAATCCGTGTTCAGAGAGGAGTTTCAGCAGAAAACAGCTGGCAGGTAATTTCTTAAACTGTGGTTCAGGTAACCAGGATGCCTTTTTAGGAAGAATTTGAAAATTGTCTCTTCCTAGCTTTTTAAATTTGAGCTGAAAAGGGAAATGTTGGTTTGGAATTGAGAACATGAAGTGCTTGAATACTTTTGGTCAAAAACTAAGAGAAAAACAGTACTGCTGCCAGCTACAGAAGGCATGTTTTCTGCTGCTATTGTGAATATTCCAGGAAAAATGCCTGTCATGTCTTACTACTGTGTGTTGGTATGACCACCATTTTTAAATCTCAAATGCCAGTTTGCCTTCCTTAATGCTAAAATCACAGCCTTGCTGATACATGACCAAAGAAACCTAGAAGTAGTAACACAGATGACTATGAAAAGTTGTTGCATCTAATACGGCAAAAATGCTTTGTTTGCAGACAACTTTGCTCACAAATTTTTTTTTTTTAAGCTGTTTTAAGATAAATGTTTAGAAATGCATTTTCATTCTAGTCGAGATGTGATTAAAAACTCTTCTTTGCTCTCTGGCAACGTGACATAAGCAGTGATGCATTTGTATGAAAATGGTTAAAAGATGATGATGATTATAAATGGGAATTACTTTTCTCTGATGGGATTTTGAAGAGTAAAATGCTAATGGGAAAAGTAATATGTTTCCTGAACTTTGTCTTTATATTTTGCAGATTGTGAGGCGATACAGTGACTTTGACTTGCTTAATAATAGCTTGCAGGTAACTTTCACCCTTGATATATAAATATAAAATGTCATTTAGAAGGATATATTTAAAATGGCTTGTGATATTTTATATATTGCGGTGAAGAAAAAATACAAATTYACATAGCTGTAAAGAGAACCTGTGACTTCAAATGTAACTTGAATGTATACTTTTTTCACTCTTATGTTTTCTCTTGTAAAATTTTGATTTTAGCATCAACAGGACCAATTTATATAGAAATGGAGGAAATTGGCAGATACTGAATCTTCCCCTTCAGTACTGTGACTTGTTCCGGTTTTATGTGTTATTATTTGTTCCTCCTTTGATTCGAAGAAAGCCAAGGCACATACCAACCTTATAAATTCAGCATTGAAGTGCTATGTGTCTCATTATTTATATTCATCTAAAAGCACTACCAGATGCTGCTTATCATGTGATGGTTTTCTGTATCACTGGAAAGTGTTCCTTAGTTAAACACTGGACTTACTGTGTGTTTTCTTTTGCTTTTTAGGACAATTATTTCTTTTTAGTTTGTGTGGGAAAAAGCAGGGTATATGAGTGTGTTTGGGAAAAGGAGGGAAGCAGCAGTGACTGGCATCTACAGGAGTGAAACTTGTTACTCGAGATTTCCATAGTACTATGCAAGCAAGATAAAAAGTGAACGCTTCTGGAATTTGAGGATAAATTTTAGTGACTTTGAATTTTTTTTCCCCTGTTAAATGTTGTGTGAATTCAAGAGCTTAACACTGCTTCCACTTCCTCTCCCTCCCCCCGCCCCCTATCAAATCAGCTATCTATCTGCTTGATGAACCTCAGTGAGCAAACACATGTAAGGATGTTGAATTGTGCATGCTGATAGTCTGCTATAACTGATTCCTATGCTAGAAGGTGGATGGGGGAGCAAATTAGTCATAATTCAACAGATGCAACATGGTTGCGTTGTGGAATTATTTTCATTGAATGTGCAGGAGCACATAGGAACTTTTATCATGACCTAGAAACCTCTTGTGTAATGTGCTGAAGTGACCACAGTGGAGGGTTCAGGAAATTGACAGCAACTTGCAGAGTGGGACAAGGAGGAATTTGAAATGAGAGAGAGAGAGAGATTTTGCAGCTATAAGATACGAAGATCTGGGTCAAAAATGTCAGCTGCTTGGATGGCTAGAAAAGATCGAACAGAATCATCAAGACATACCTCTAACTTGGATGAGAGGGTATGCAGGGGGTGGATAAATTAACAGGCCGTGTTCATTAGCACTTAGTCTCCTTCAGTGGAAACTACTGCTTACCCCTTGATGTTCAAACTCCTGTTTCTGCTTTCCACAGTCTGGAAAGGCAAAGATGTAGCTCTGCTTGGAGATAGCCTTTTCTGGCTAGTACAGAGAGCCGCCCTAAGAAGTGTAATTCTTCATTATGTGCCCAGTAGAAGGGCAGGAAGAGAGTTTAAGCCTTTATCAAAGATGCACAACTCTGCTTTTGACAAACACCACTGCTCCTCCAGCCTAGTTCTGTATGCCAGGGCTTGAGAGACAGCAGACAGTAGCTSGTGAGAAGCATGTTAAAATTGCTCTTTTCTCCCACTGTTTTGGAGTTTTTTATAAATTGCTCTTTGTGAAGCTGGAGCTGAAGTTTTCTGATTCATTAAGACATGCAACACTCCTCAGTTCTTTCCGTCCAGAACTCTAAGCAACAATATTTCATCACAATATTCAGGTCCCATGACTTGTTTTTAAACTCTTCAAACACTCATCTTGTGTATATTGAAATTAGAGTAAACGAACAAACAAACAAACAAACCTCCAAGCAAAACAAAACACCC
>JAYKAV010002331.1:2867018-2895696 GCA_035582835.1 Phoebastria nigripes | reverse complement strand
CCCGCCCCCCAGTATAAAGCAATAAGCAGTAAGAAAATACCAAAACCCAATCTCCTTCCTTCAAAACTAAAATGTTGCTGGAAAAACTGCTGGAGCTTCTTTTGGGTGTAAAGCCCCAAGTCCTTCCAGTTCTTGTGGCATACTTGACCTCTCTCTAGGTTTGGGTGGTTGTGTTTGAACACACAACTGCAGTTCAGTTGGAATGCAGCTTTTCTGCTGTTAATCTGGTGCTACCTATGCAATAATAGTAAGGATTGAGAATTTCCAAACTGTCTAGGCTAGGGGATGCAGTCCTGCCAGACACCTTGGAAATAATGAGAGRTGTATACCTGTGATCCTGATCTGCATCAGAAAGTTTCAAGCCAGATTCCCTGAACTCTCACCTGTGTACTGGATTGAAAAGCTCTTTCCAGACCATCCTGCATTTCTTCCTCTTTGCTTATTTGACAGAGATGTGTGGAGATCATTGGCTGCTCTTCTGTTTTGTTAAGTGAACTACGGGTACAGTATTTGCAGCAAGATATCTGGCTTTTGTGAAGCATTTTATTGCAGCTTTTGAACAGACATTCCTGAGCGGGCTGTGGTTTGAAGATAAGAATGTTAATTCCCAGGTTTTTCTGTGGCGAAGCCCATCCTGGCTCCAGCGCTGAGCTGGGGCCACTGAGAAGTACCGCTCGCGTTTGAAGGCATGCGAGGTCTTTGCAAGGTCAGGACCTCAGTGAGGTGTTCTGTGGTAGACAGCGTTCTCACTGTGCTGTGTGTTTTGGCAGATAGCTACAAAAACTTGGGGGTGAATGTTACTTTCTGTTGAAAAATAGCAGATGTGTGGTTTATTGAAATAAATTTTAAAACAAATAATAGTGGTTTGAAAACATCTGAACTAAAGTCCTTTTCTTTCTGATGGTAGCTAGCTGTCAGGTCATGAAGGTAAAGGTGATTATGATTTGATGTGTTTTTCAAGTGAGTAATACCAGAAATGGGTTTAGTTTTTGTTTAGAAACTTGTTTTTGAATTGAAGTAAGAGTGGTCTGCCAGATGAAAGTTTTGTATGCCTCTGGTGTTACAGCCAGTAATTCACCAAATTAGTTTTAAGTGGTATATTGTTGCTTTTGGCTTTATTCCTGGATATAGTTTTTTCCCCCTTGGGTGTAAAAGAGCATTAAAAATGCTCARTGGATAGGATGATTTTTATTAACATCTTCTGCAATTCAGGCATAGTTATAGCCCTTTTTCAGCCCATGATTTGCAGTCAGAAACAGAAGTAGAAGTGCTAAGGTTAGGGGGGGACAAGTCCTGTGTTCAAAAGAAGGAGGAAAAAAAGGAAAGGGATTGCTACTTCTGTGCCAGTTTGTTATACTAATCCTTTTCTTTTTCCACTAGTTAAAATGAAAGTTGTTCAAACACCAAAAGTCCCAGTCTTCTCCCTGGTGAACTGTTGCTTTTGAAATGAGGGTATTGCATCTAGTGTAATTGATTCCTGCAGTACACATTTCTTAAAGATAAGTCCCATGGAGATTCAGCATACCCAAGGCAGGTGCTTTGATCTGCAGGACAACAATGTGTTAACAACATGAAAAATTTATTCTGGCAATTCACATGACATAATTGAATGTAAACACTGTGTGCAACCTAATTTTGTTTTCTAAAGATGATCTCTTTGATCTGACTTACATAAGGCTTTGAATTTCTGTACATTTTTTCATCGTCCTATTTYGAAGTATTTCTCTGATTTTATCTGAAGTTTTGGATCACTTACGTCAACATAAAACAACTACTGCACATCCACTGGTAGATTGCAGCTATTTCTGGCTTGAAAAATGTATAGCTGTTTAAAAACTGTACAGCAACAAATTCAGAAGAGAAAATGGAAAAGTTGCACCATATTTGAAATTACAGATTTAAAATACTGACAGTAAGGGCTTTAAATTACCTATAAAGGCAGTAGAGGCAAAGGAAAGTAATTAATCTGCACTTCATGAAATAAGAAAGCATAAACCTTATCTGGAGAACATGGTAAGGTGTGAATTGTTTTTGTGCTGTAGCAGAGGTATGTCATAGAAAGGATTTGGCTGAAAATTCTAGCCATTTAGTATCTGAAAATTTTGCGTAGTGATCTTAAACACGACTCACTAGCAAAAATTGATCTCCTCGCATTTTCAGTGTCGTTCCACTTGCTAATCTCTTCACAGTGGGATGCGAGCTGTCATCTGACTAGCTCACCCTGCTAACAGTACTTAGAAAATTCATAAAAGCTTGTATATACACAGTACAAAAAGAGTTATCCAGAAGTTAGCTTGCTGCTGAGAGTCTTTTACTTTCTGGGTTGCTAGTTTATATCCCTGAGGCATTTTGAGAGCAAGGTTAGTAATTTTTCCTCTCTTTTTAAGATCTCAACTCTAAGTCTACCTCTTCCTCCAAAAAAATTGATTGGAAATATGGAGCGTGAATTCATAGCTGAAAGACAGAAGGGACTCCAGGCCTATCTGGATGTAATTACTACCCATCACATACTGTCTAACTGTGAACTGGTAAAAAAATTCTTGGACCCAAACAGCTATTCTGTAAACTACACTGGTAAGTGAGGAATTGCAAAACTGTGTTACAGTTTGACTTTAGCATGTGTGTGTATCTTCCATTAATGCTGGCAAGGATTTACACTGAAGCATGGGGGGCAGAGGGGGGAACAGCCTTCAAAATTATCATACTGTGCATGTGATCATTTATGATAATGTTTCTCCAGCTCTGTGCATGAATCATGCTGCAATTGTCAAATCTAAATATTTGAATTATTTTACGGAGGAGTGATGAGGGTCAAGATCTATATAAGCAGAACTTGGGGGATGGGGGTTGGTGAGAGCGACATCTACTTTTTCACAGTTTGTGATAAATGGGGAGGGATGGTGTTTGGAAATTACTTGTCTACCAGAGTGTAAGGTAGAGTTAAGTTTGTCAGCTCTGTGTTCTGTTAAAACAGCTGTTCTTTTGAACACTGAATCTTGCATTTGTCATGGTTCTGAGGTTTTTCAAATCAACAGGAACAATTGTGGTCATCTTGTCTAGCTCCCACTATCACTTTGGGTTGTGAGACTTCCTAGAACTAATTGTTTGAGCTAGGTTAAGTACTTTGTCAAGGCTTGAGTAAGTCATACACCCTCTCCGCCCAAATACTGGAAAATCACTGCATCCCTTAAAATGATATCCCAGTGATCAGTTCTCTTCATTTGAGAATGTTTCTTCTTTGAATTTGTCTGACTTCAGCTTCAGCCATTGGAAATTGTTAAATATTTGTCTTACAGACTGAAAAAACCCTTCCTCTTACTGATGAAACCCACTCCACAGATTTAGTTCATGGGCAAACTGACTCTTTGCAAAATGCAAAGCTTGTTTTCATAAAAGCAGAGCCTACTGAAGCAGGAACTTACTGCTTCCTTTTCACTTGTCTTTTTGCTCTCCCTTTATGTAACATTCTTGTGTCTTCAGCTTCGAAGTGCAAAGAACATTTCCCGGATGTTTATGATAAGCTGTGGAGGAGTTGTAAATTATTAGTAACTCTTTAAGGATGCAGTTTGTCTGACTAATGCTGAGCAAGCAATTTAAATCCTCAAGGAGACACTGTGACTTCTGTGTTAATTTTGAGCGCTTTCATCAAGATTGTTTTTTCAGCAAGTTGCTGGGAAGTTAGTAGCAATCAAGTCATTGCCTGTGGTCTTTGGAGACACCATCAGTTTGTAATTTCTTAAGTAATGGAGCAGTGAGCTGATATTTATTGCTCTGTTCCCTCTCCTTTTCCTAGCCTGTTTTTGGAGAGAGAAGATACAGTGCAGAAAGATCAGTGCATCCTTACCTTTTTGCTGTGTTTCTATGCCAAGATAAGCCATGTTAGACAAAACTCCTTGTTGGCATGATTCCCTTTCTCCCCCTGCTGTCACCACTTCTCACTGAGATTTCCACTCAAATCGCTTCATGAATAAACCAGTTGTGTTCCCAGCTGTGGGGGAATTCAGTAACCAGAAGGGTGACCTCCCCCGACCCTGCCCCGAATGTGTGTTGGATCATGATAGCTAGCAAAATACCTTTGCCTGCACAGAAAAGGACAGAATAACATAGTGAAACAGAACTGATTAGTTTACATGTAGTAATGGCAATGTAGATGCATGCTAAAGAGATGTAAAAGTTAGCACTTTTACAGGTATAGCAGAAACATTTCGTGATCTAACGTCGTGTGGGAAATCTTCGCTGCGAGCATTGGATTTGGACTTGGAAATGTAGATCTAGTATAGATAGAATGCAAACTCAGTAAGCTAAGTTTTTTGAAGGCAGTGTTTTCTCTGTGGATTTGAGTTCTCAGGTTAAAAATGCAAATGTCTTTTAACTGTGTTTTTATCTGATTTCCTTTTAAAGTGATTTTGCTGACTTTCAGTCTGAATTCCTGCAGGCTTCCTTCTGGCACTGAACTTTACCTAACATGTGGATAATCATCTTAAATAGTCTCTTAAAAAGGTTTTTTTTTTCCTTTCTAGAAATTGCCTTACAGCATGTTTCAATGTTCTTCCGATCAGAGCCAAAGTGGGAAGTTGTAGAACCATTAAAAGATATAGGTAAGAAGAGCATGTATGCATGTAAACTTGTCTAATTTTTTTTTTCCCCAACTATACAAGTCGTCCTAAGATTACAATACTATCTTTGCTTACAGACCTTGTCCTGCCTGTAAGTCATGTGATTTAGTAGTGTTTTAATTAAAGCTGTTGATGACTCTTCTTTTATAGGTTGGCGAATACGTAAGAAATATTTCTTAATGAAGATAAAGAATCAACCAAAGGAACGGCTAATGTTAAGCTGGGTATATATACTTTCATCTCATACTCAAGTGTTTCTTAAGGAACCTGGCTTATTTCATTTATGTTGACTACCATGTATGAGTGACAGAGAGTAGACTTAAGAGCTCAGGCTTTGAAAGAGCCTTGAAAGCCCTTAGGTGAATGTGTGGTGTGGGAACTTCTTATGTTTCTTTCCTCTGGTGGCAAATCCAGTTTGCAAGTTTCTGTGCCTGGTCATTTGTTCCCATTCCTGTGCCTCTGTTGCTTCAGTTGTAATGATGTAGCTGTTGACCATAGTATAAATTTGCTCACTGAAAATAACAAGGTGATCCTTTTTAAGGATCCTTGGTGGGTTTCCTTRCTCGGATCTTTAGTTTTACTGACAAACTAATAGGTGAGAGAGGCATGAATTGCTCCTTTAAGGTAGACGTGTATTGACACCAAATAGTTTGTTGTTACTGAACACTTGCTTGTGTTCCTGTGCTGAAACGTGCTGCCCTCTTAGTTACATCAGCATAGCTGTTTGTGAGACTTAACTGGGGAGCGGATATCACTAAAGCCTGCAGTAGGAGAGAAGTTTTTTTTGCTGGAGAGGAAGAAGGTGGGGGTTTAAGCCTTATCAGTTCACAATGCACACAGTCCCCAAGGTTGGGGTTGGCACAGTTCATTCAGTGGTAGTAATGCACGTCAGATACGGGGGAGGAAGGAGGCAATAATACTTATTTACTGTCAGACACTTTGTATTGTGAAACCATGGCTTTATTCAGCCTCTTCAAGTTTCATTCTGTATGTGTAATTTCCTTGCTTGCTCTTCAAAATACACCTTCAAGCAGCTGTCTTTAATTTGTGAGAGCAGAATATAGATCACTTTCTTTATGGAATGTAACATCTATTATGATGCCATTCTTTTCCTATTTATTTCCAGGCTGATCTTGGCCCAGATAAATACTTGTCTGACAAAGACTTACAGTATGCTGTGAAACTTCTTTCTTCCTGTTCTGTGAGTATGACTTGAAGACTTTTAAATTGTGCCAGCACAAAAGTGCTTGTCAAGGACTGATCTTGCAAAAGCACATGTAGCCTAGTAGACATAGTTTGTAATTTTAGAGTTGCTTTCATTTAAAGATGTACGAACCTTTTAATTACATTTCCCACACAATATGAGGTAACATGTTCTCAGCACAAATAATAATCCTGCAGGGTTATTACAGGAGATTCAGAGTTGTGGTTAATTGTATTTTTTTTTTTTCTTCTTGTGCAGTAGTGTGAGATCATGAGCTTTTATTTCAGCTCCTCAACACTGTTAGGCTGTTAGGATAGTGCTGTCTAGGTGTAATTGCTAACCCGTGTGCTGGGGGTATTCTCAGGCAACAGTGGATAAGGCAGTGCAATAAGTGTCGTTATTTTTTCAGTTCTTTGAACTTAAGACAGGAATATCTTAGTAGAGGTACAATGGAGGCTGTACAATTTAAGCTCCTGTGCAACGCCACATTATAAATCCAATAGGCATATCTGTCTGAAAAACTGGCATTTGACTCCAAAGGAGTTTCTCTTTAAGGATGTTAAGCATATGAGAGACTGGCTGAAAAGGATGGTATTTAAACTGGTAAACCTCTGTGCAGTCTTGGAACTCAGCAGATGCACACAACAGAAGAGGCTGAAAACTAGGATTTTCAACCCCTAAACTAGACTGAAACTGATGTATTAAAATAGAACATGAACAAGGGGTCTTTTTCTAACTTGCAACTTCAATTAAAGTATGCGTTGCATGTGTAATTTATTTCCAACTGTGCTGTCTCATTTGGTTGCACAAAGTTGCAGGAAGTCATTATAATAATTTCTGAAGACATAAAACTGTTATGACAGCTATTAATGCTGAGTTTCCTTATGTGCCATAGTTGTATAAAACCATGAATGAATTTATTAGCTTAGCATGACTTAAACCTGCAGTAAAGCTGCTCATGTGTAAGTATTAATGGGGCTAGATTCTTCAGTTGTCTAAACTGCCAGTCTGTTTTGTTAAAAAAAGATGGTGGATTTTTTTTTTTTTATTATTTATGTGGAAATTGAACAATGTCCTTGTGAAGTTTTCTTTGCATTTACTCCAGGTTAAGACTGAATAACTTGAGCAAATGTCACGGACAGAATCCAATTTATTACTTTAAACATACAATTCAGGCAGATCTTTTCTTACTTGTGAATCGAGCAAAAATGAATTACAGAATCTGTCATCTAAAACTTACCTACAGTTTCTTCTTTTGGTAGCATCCCTATATTTACAAAATCACTTTTGCCACTGCCAATGAATCTTCAGCGCTGGTTATTAGACCATTCAGTGAAAAAGGGACACTAAAGGACCTTATTTATAAGGTAATGTCTCCCTCCTGCTGCCCCCAACTCAAATGGTAGAATGTTTGCTGGAATGACCATAGTATGTCTTCATAAACCTGTTTACCATCTATTACTAAGCAAACTAAGACAATTACTGGCTTTTCTGGGCATGATGCTTGATATGTGTGTTTCTTTTAAAGGCAAAGCCAAAAGACCCATTCCTGAAGAAGTATTGCAATCCTAAAAAAATTCAAGGTCTTGAACTTCAGCAAATAAAAACATATGGAAGGCAAATATTAGAGGTATTTTTTCTTTTTGCTTTATTTACCAGCCTCTATGATTTTTTTTTTTTTTTTGAGGCCAACTGGTTTAACTAGAAAAAGTAGACAAACTTTTGAGCACACAAGCTTTATTTCGGCAGCAGACTTCAAAGCTAAATGTAAATTGAGATTAGCTTCTGGGAGTTGAATTTAGATATGTATGTGTGAGGCCATTTCTGACCAAAAACAAAAGGTAGTTGGTACGTGTGGAGCTGAAGTGGGAGAAAGGTGATAGTGTAGTTTTTTCCTTGTGGGAAAAGGGAAAGAAGTAATTCACAGCCTGCAGAACATGTGCCATAAATTCATTGTCATTAATGTGTTTTTTAAATTTTTATTCAAACTATAATATTCAGTAGAATTGTGAATTTTGGTTTCCAGATCTCTTTGGGAGGTCTCTATAAGCCTGCTTTGAGGATCAGCATCAAATGTTTGTTTTGTGACAAATGTTACCAGCGAAATGGAAATGAATAGTCAGCCGAAGATGACGTAGATAGAAGATCAAGTTGAGCAAGCATTCCAAATAGGGGCCTCATTTATTATGTGTCTATCATCTGCTTTAGTATTGGAGTATTTAAGACCTTGAGAACATCAGAGCATCTTGTGACAGTGCTCCTATCTTGGATTTTTTTCAGGTATTAAAATTCTTGCATGAGAAAGGATTTCCTTACGGCCATCTTCACTCTGCCAATGTGATGTTGGATGGGGACACCTGCAAGTTACTGGATCTAGAAAATTCCTTGTTGGGACTTCCATCATTTTATCGATCGTACTTTTCACAGTTTCGGAAAATTAATGTAAGATTCAGACAATTAATTCAGCCGACTCTTATGCATCCCTTTATCCTCAACTTCTGTTTGTGGAGAACTGACTAGAATGAAAAAATCCTCTCTCAACCCCCTTTCTTTAATCTGAGCTTTTCTCCACCAAATCCTTTTCTGCTTCCTCCAAATCACTGGCTGGCTGCACAGAAGTCTTGTTGCAGCACACCGGAGTGAGGCTGAGGCCAAAGGTAAGCAGGTAGAAGGGGAGTGCAGGTGAGTGTTTTCATGACAGCAGTGCTGGCATAAATAGAGGTAAACTGCAGTTGTTTTAAGATATCTTTCCACCCTGGTCTTGTATTTCATAGGAATGTGCATATTGTCTACCACACCTTTTCACTTGTATGTCTGTACAATGAGCGCAGCTTATTACTTGGTCTTAGCTGGGAGTAGTATTCAGCCTTGTCTGTGGTGGATACTGTGAAAATTGATTAGATGATTGCAGACGTCTAGCTATTAAAAGCGGTTTTTTATTTGTTTGAAGGGTGTTTCTTAACTGCAAGCTTGCAAAGCAAAATACTATCTTCCTACAAAAATATGAAAACAAATTTGCCCTGTTGGAGCAATACAGTCTTTTAGTCAGCATCTTGCCCTGCCTTTAAGGGCTCACTGTAATAAATTCTGTACAGCATCACGAGACATCTGCTTGCTGACCTTGCTAAACAAGTTCTACTGTGTTGTCAAAGAAACGATCAAAAGTTCATGATTAGTCCAAATCTGTTAGTGCCATCAAAGCTCTACGCCTCTTCCAGTAAGAGGAGCCATTTCTGTTTAAACATGAATCAAAAATCTCAGATATATGCTATCTGGGAGCTTAGCATGTATGTACAGCTTGTACAAACCTAAGGAGGAGTGAAAGAGACTCTCCTAGGTTTGTTTGGTATGCATTTTTGCTGTCTTTTTATCTACCTCCCTGTAAAGTGACAGCTGGTCCTATTATGAATCTCATTCTTTGCTGTTTGACTTAGCTAGGAAAATGTGGTTGGTTGTGATTCATATCAACGTATGGCTCTCTAAACTGCTGTGTATGAAAAGAGTTTACTACTAGATGCGTTTTTACAGGACATGACTATATTCCTATCCCATTTGTATCATCACGTACAGAAAGACAGCAGTAGCTTCTTTAGCTTAAGGCGTGAAGATTTCATTTGAGCTAAAGTTATGCAGGGAAATGGTTGTGGTTAGGAACTATCTTAATGGTTCCTCTTTTCTATCTTCAAATGCAAGACCACTCTTTAATGGGTTATCGCATGTTTTCAAACCAGTTGTGAAAAACTGATTAGTTCTAGCAAGTTGTGTTTTTATTTTTTTGTTCCTCCACAGACTTTAGAAGGTGTTGATGTACATTGCTTTGGACACTTACTGTATGAAATGACATAYGGAAGACCCCCAGATACAATTCCAGTAGCCAGCTTCCCTCCTGCACCATCGGTGTTTGTTGGTTAGTATACAATCAAGAAAATGTCGYGCTCAGCTTCCTGGGTACTCTTACCTTTTACCTAAGCTGAAGTGCTGTGAAGTAGCAGCCTAAGGTCTTTGCAGCCTGTGACCAGAAAGAATTAGTAATTTGTAAAAATAGAAAATGTGTTCTTCCTGAAATATATATAGCATATAAATAAAATGGTTTTTTTGTTTGTTTTGTTTTTGGTTTTTTGTTTTTTTTTTTTTTTTTTAACTGAGTGATAAAGCAGTGTGTAATAAGATGTCTGGATTCCCTCACCTCATGTCTAACATTCTTGAAAAGTTTGTGTGTGTAATAGTAACATTATAATAAAAAACACATGCCACAGAGCTTCATCACTGCTTAGTTGATGCAATACTTAGGGGCCAGACGTTCATTCTAAATCATTTGCTATCCTGCCGTGCAAAAATCTGTTCATTCTTATTTTTTCTTTGGTAGCGTCTGTGTTGGAATCCATTCTGACCTGTGAAGCTATGAAGAATGGCATGCCAACTGTTTCACGGCTCTTACAGATGCCGTAAGTCTTGTTTTACTTGTTTTATACTCATAGCAATGTTTTTAATTATATTAGGAGGAAGAACCTTTTTGCTCTTGTTCCTTTTTAGAAAGATTTGCTCCTCATTCTGAGGGATGTATAGTGTATCCCAAATGAAGCTTTAAAATTGATAGGCTTTATAGAACCCATCCCTTGTGAATATGATAGATGCTCATTTAACATTTCTTTGTCTCTTGGTGTGTTGGAGATGTTATGAATGCATTTTAGTTAGCATGGTGCTATGGTTTAAATTGATCCAGCTATTAAAGTAGTGCAAGCATGATTAAGATCACGTACAGATTGTTTTAAAGCATTTAAAATAAGGAGTCTTTTTGCATGTCTCCTTCAGACCTACTTCAATAGATTTTGCTATCACTTTACTTATGACTAGCAAAATAGATCTCTTGCTTTGCTCTGCAGTGACATTTAGACTGGGTCTGGGTATGAAATGTTGTGTAGAAGTTCTGGCTGGTTTCTTGCAGGGCTGGCTTAGGGATTCCCTGAAACATAGACAGAATGAATTTCCTTACAGGCTGTCCTCCCAGTGATGCAGTGAAGTGGTAAGGGCAGGTATGGGGCAAGACTAGGATGCAGAAAGGGAGCAATGTCAGTGCATGACTGAGCTGGAGATCATACCTGTCTGCAGTGCTGCCTTTCCTGCAATAAGGAGACAATATTACCAGGGAAATTATCTGCTGTCTCTGTGCTGCGGCATGTCACCAGCATGCTGAGTGTAGAACCACAGTTCCTGGTGGGAGGTTCTTTTATTTTTTTCTTAATACGAGGTGCCAGAGTCACGACCTTATAAATGACAGATTGCCCATACCTAAATCTGGGTCTGATCTCACAGTATACAGATTGCAGTACATTTAGAGCATGCTCCAAGATTCATATTTCCTGGTTGGGAAARGACACTGCAGGCTTGTCTCAGCCTTCAATTCCTTCTACTCCTCCCTTCCTCTGCTCTTAAAGGAGGTGGGAGGTAGAGAGAAGAATGTAAGCAGGGGAGGAGTACTATAAGAAAACTCTTTGAATACAGGAATATACAGGTGTTTAAAGATGTTGAACAAACAATCCATGCCCAGCTGTATCTGATATGTAGGATATTATACTACATTCCCTTCGTACCAATACTCTTCACAACTGTTCTATGTAGATGTGCAATGCAATTAATGTAATTTAAATATTTATTAAGCTTTATTATTTAATATAACCATGTAAACTATGAGTTTGCTTAATTTTGCAAGAACACGTAATCAGAAAGGGTCAGAAAAATGCCCTGTAAACAAGGGTGAACATTTGTGGTTTTTTTAAAAGTCTTTTAAAATTTGATTTATATCGGAATTTTTCATGGAATACTATTCTTATAAGCTTGATTCTAGACTTGAATTTGTTTTCTCTAGTATGGGCCTGTGATAATTTTCCATAGTGAACAGCAACAAAAAATCTCTGAAATCTTTATCTTGGAACCAGGCTTGAGATCTCTTTCTGGGACAGTTTTCTAGTATGTTCTCCAGAACAAAGTATCTTGAAATGGACTAACCAGTTTATTTTCAGACTGCCATTGCCCTCTAGTGTCTTTGTTTTGGATGGAAAAGGATTAATCATTTATGCTGTTGCTGCTGATACCATAGAGGGGAAAGCAAAAATATTAGAATATTTGCTTTAGTTGCCTTTGCCAGAGTACAGACAAGAATGCAGATATTTTCAAATGTTAAGTTCTTGGTTCTTGTTAATGCTAAAACAACAGTTATGCTATGAGAATTTTCTTAAAAAGAGCAATGATTCTGTTTAGATGAAATTTAAAATAAAGTCSCTGGTAATCTTTTGTCATTAAAGAACCCATGTTCTTTTAAGGAAAAGGCGTTCTTGTTTTGGGGAAACCCTTCTCTCCCTTTGATAATTGTACCTGTTCTATCAGCTTTCAAAATACTTCACACAGTCTTGCTAACTCTGCCATCAGTAGTGGCTACATTCTGAGGGTTGGATGCAGCTAATTTTACGGCGGTGCTTGGCAAATAAAAAGCAGTACATAAAAAACCTGTGGGGAAAAAAACCAAGCAGTGGCCTAAGGATGAGGACAGAGAAGGAAGAGGAGAAAGAGGGAGTTAAGCGAACACTACCAGTAGTATTCTCACTGTGGTTCTACCTATCTCTTGGGAATAATATTCTTTTTTTTTTTCTTTTTTTTCTTTTTTCATCTACTCACAGATTATTCAGTGATGTCCTGCTAACAAACTCCGAGAAACCACAGTTTAAGGTAGAGTTGAACATTGATTTGCTGATGTTTGTGGAAGTGCCRGGCTGTGGGTAAGCTATGCGTTAATTGACAAATAGGGTGGACGAGAGCTGGCTTTATGGTGATTGCCATCAGTATTTGGATTCCTTTGGTGAATTGTACCCAAGAACGTTGTATCACCCCTTAGAATGGGGGCACAGTGTGACCCATGAGTGTTCAAGTGTAATTCCTGTGCTGGAGCTAATTTGCATGACTGATGATGGCGCTCTATCTGAGCAGAAGCCCCTACGTAACGTGGGTCCCTTGCAGTGAGAGGAAACGAATCGCTAAGACCTGTGGAAACTGCTTTTGCTGGGTGACACCATCAGCACATTGTTGCCAGCTCCAGCGCTGCAGTGCTGGGACTTTTGGGGAGCCACATCTGCTCYCACTGGGGAGCTGCCCCAGAGTACTTCTCCTGGAGGGCATGTGCTGTGTGTCTTGGGTTGTCAGCCTCGTGGCAGTTTGGGGATGTGACCGGAGTATCAAAACAGTTAGCCGTCCCTGCCATTAGAGTATCCCTTCCATTATTCAGTGTTTCTTTGTCCCTGCTGTTAGATCTGTAGCTAGGTTTGGGGTAGAAAACATGCATCTAGAGTCTTCTTTTCCCCTTCACTAAGGGAATAGTGTCAGAACTTGGGCCTTTAGAGGGGCAACATGATCAGATGAATGGTGAGTTTTGAGCAGTGAAGTTATGTTTTCCTTTATCACATTTTATGCTATGATTTTTTTCCCCATTCTGTATTAGATTCCTACTAAGCTAAAAGAGGCATTGAAAACCTCCAAGGAATGCATAGAAAAACGATTAACAGAAGAACAGAAACTGGTAATGTTGCATTTCTTTACTGTATTTCCTACAGGCACTCCATTTTCTCTTACCACTTTTACATGGGGAAAGTGAGTTTTTACTCACTCAAAGTGGTTTTGAGTAATAAAGGCTTTCATCAACAGATTTGCTTTCCCAAAAATGCAGTATGAGGAGTTGTAGAACAGCTGTTGACTGTATGGCATTTCACTGTTTTAAGTGGTGCGGCTTCACAGGCAGTGGCTCCTAAGTTAAAGGATCATTTTAACTGCAGTATGAGGCTCCATCCTCTACCAGCAACGGTAAAGATATAAAAACTAAAAATGAAAAAAGAAAACTAAACATGTAAAGTGACTACAGTGTGTTTTCTTGCACCCCAAACATATGCCTTGTCTGAGAACATTTAAGATCTTAACATGGTCTTTTTCTGTTTTTCCCTTCGTTTTCAAGATTCACCAGCACAGAAGGCTGACAAGAGCTCAATCTCATCATGGCTCTGAAGAAGAAAAAAAGAAAAGGAAGATCTTAGCACGAAAAGTAAGCAATCTTTAAATAGGGTTCTCGCACAGAAAGAGACGTGTATCTTTTTTGAACGTTTAGCATGCGCAACCACAGGTACGCTGGTCTATTCTGTCCTGTGTTTTTCTGTACTACTTCCTGATTGTTTTCACTTCTGCAGCTAAGCAATACACTTCCTAAGAAGTTTAAGTTACAACGGTAGCTGACATGCATATTAGTTTAACCTGGTTGAGGTTGCTGTATGAGAACAGGCTTAGTTAACACCTCATACACAGATGACAGCCTGTGCTGCTTCCTGCTGCCCAGTGAGAGTATTGGAGCCTTTTTTAGTCTGCTCCTGCAGCACGCTGTCTGTGTTTCTCTTCCTTTTTGTGGGTCAGTTTTCTGCCTTTCCCTTGTGGTCAGAGGACGCTGGAATTGCCCTGCTTGCTTGCCTGGAGATACTTGAGCGCAGAACAGCYTTGCTGCTGTTGTCATCATGGCAGCACATGTTGGGTGTGGGGAGAGGGATGCTGGGCATTGATAAACCTTGTGTGATGCAGTGGATGGCTGTTACAAATCTGTGWGTCAGTTCAATCCTTATCATGGAAAGCGATTATTCATTCCCATCTTCTGTTTCTTCTGCTCTTTTTTAAAGAAGTCAAAACGCTCTGCCTATGAAAGTGGGGAAGAACACTCAGCAAAATACAGCAACTCAAATAACTCAGGTAACTACAGAGAGAAGAGCTTGCTTCTATACAGCTATGTCAATGTTTTTGTTGTTGCTGTCATTTTCTGGCTTAAAAGATCCAGGGTCACCATCAGTTTACACATTAATATTGGACTACCAGAGCCTGATACCACTGTTTTGGGTATTTAATAATAGATAAATCAAGGGCTGAAAAATATTGTCAGTGTTAGATTTTCAGCTGCCTAATATAAAGCAATGTGTCCTCTCTTCTGTGCCCCATTCCTCCAAAAAAAAAATCAGTCTCTTCATTCTGTTTGACATTTGAGTGGAATAATAACAACATCCATTATTTGGGCCATTTAATAATGCAGCCTTCAGGGAGAAACTCTGTGGTGATCTGTATTCCTTAGGAAGGTGTTAAGATGAATGAGAAAATTATCTGTTTAATTGCTGCTTCAGTGCCAAATTCTAAAATAACAGAGCCTTTGACAGGTCTTCATTTAGTTAAAAGGAATGGTTGGTACTACTGAACAGTTTAACAGAGTTGACTTGCCTGGCTACAAGGTGTTCAAAAGCAGCGTATTGTGGAATAGTCAGATATCAGAGTAACTTGTGGAGTACAGCAACTGACTGAAAATCATCTCTTAGAAGGAGAAATGGGGTGCCATCCATGCAGTGGCACAACTCTTAAGGAGAACAGAATTTGGACGCTGAAATCCAACAGCCTAAGCAACAGAAAAGAAGTGTTTCCCATTGAGGAATACTGTTGAGTGCGCTTCTTATATGTTTGGACCTCCTCTGATACTGTGTATTGTTAAGTCTCTCTGTTCAGATCGGGTCTGAGTGGCACTGTTCGTATGAATGGGAATCTTTCCCAAGATTTCAGTGGAAGCAGGATTGGATCTTCAGTCAATAAAGTTGGCCTGTTTCCAACAATCTGTCTTGTCTGACTGTTGAATTTTAATGTCACAGCTTTAGTTACTAGACTGTTGTTTTATTTAGCAGGCTCTGGGGCGAGTTCCCCATTAACATCTCCATCATCCCCCACTCCGCCCTCTACAGCAGGTAAGTTCAAGAGTCATTACAGTGTTTGTCTTTTTCTTTGTTTTTTATTCCCCCATCCCTGCAACTGTGGGTGTTAYTGCCAAGGATGGTTAAGGGATGGTGGTTTTCAAGGGTGGAACAGAGATGACATTTATCTTATGACAGCCTGAGTGTGGGCATTTGCTCTCCTTTGAGGGCCACAGAGAACCTTTTAATACTGTTTTTTTTTTCATTTAATAACCTTTCTTGAGATATACATGATATGATTTACCCATAGAGTATGAGTGCTTCCTTCAAAGTCTCTTTTACTCCAGTCCTACCAACACTGCTACTTTCCAGACATTTTCTGGCCCTCATGTTGCAGTATGCATTTGTTCTGATGTTAATGGTCTGTTGACTCTGAAGTACTGTTTGTTGATCCCTTATTTTTGTGTATTGTCTCTTTATGCCTGTACTGCTGTGATGTAGTTTCAGGAATTTTGGGTGTGACAAATTCAGTGGCTTAGGTTGCCTAAATCTCCCCTGTTCTGCTACAGCCCATTGATAACACCAGTAGAACTGGTAGGAACAAGTCAGAAACTGATTTGGGTTAAAAATAATATCTTTATTATTTTTGTCCAGTTCCYTCTTCCAATTTGCTGGGTAGCTGTGCAAACAGTTTTGATAATATTTAGGACAGGTGGTGGGAAGTGGTGAAGAATCTGCTTGAGTGGGCAATAGAAATGCTCATGGAAGTTTGATTACAAATCTGAATTTTGAGCAATAGCAGACGTGCTTCAGTCTGAAAGGCTAGAAGAGGAGCACTGGCAAACATTAACAGCAAAAGGTGTTAATGGAATACATTTCTAGAAGGGAAGCAGTCCATAGCATTGCCGTTTGTTACGATGAGTCATGCCATATGATTCCTAGTCCCAGGAACTTTCTACACAGCACAACTTGTTAACTGAAGCGATGCAATCAAATTTGTGTTTGCTGTGGATGGTCTTTCAAAGGACATTGCAGTCTATGTGATGTAATTGAAATCAGTCATGCTGATTCAAATTGGTCATTTTTCCTTCAAGTTGAGGGTATGTTGAAGTGTATATTTTATGAACTAACTTCTCCCAGTTAGTCTAAACAGGATAATTACTGTTACTGTGTTGCACAATAAGAGCGCTGTTCTCTGGATGTACTAACTCTTAGCTGGAGGGTTTATTTTAAGTTTTGTATGCTTTAAAAAGGGAGTAGCTGAAAATGCAAAAGAAAACCTTATGCCTCCAAAATGGACAGATGTTTAGAAAACATTTTTTTTTTTCCTGCGATAAAACTAGCTTTTACTTATGTTGTAACTTTAACGTGTTGGAACTTGATTGAAAGCTTTTCCAAGTTTTGAGCACGTGATGCAGGTTTATGTATAGACGTGGCTCAAATGGCTAAGAATGGCTCAAGTTTGGGCTCAGAACTTGGCTGTTGTTCAAACCTCATTGTCACAGTGTGTCAGTCATCCTGCTGCAGTGTGCTCATGGTGACTTGTGGTGATCAGCCCCGTTTGACACAGTGCACGTTGCCCTATTGCATTCAAATTGGAAAGTGCTTTAGTGTGCTGATGGCTTTGATGCATTTGATCGGGTGTAAAGGCAAGTGTCACCATTTCAGGAATGCTTTTGTGAGTAGAATTCATAGAAGAAACTTCAGATATTAGCTCTAAGAGAAGGCTAGTGTGCTTGATTTTTTTTTTTCACCAGCAATGTTGTAGTTTTAGCTATTCTAAGCAAGTATGCTATTAATGACTCAGTGAAAGACTCACTGGCCCCATGGTAGGACTGACTTTGTGACAACTCTTCCAGTTTCCTTGTGCTTACTGAAGATATTTACCTCTAAACCAAAATTGCTTGTGGGTATCAGTGTGGTGAGATGACTGTCAGAAAGGGAATGAGGCTTTCAGTCTGTCTTTCTGGTTTAGTCGTGGTTGYGTTAGAATCATGGCATGTCAAAGCATCTTGCTGCTACGATGCCATGGCAAAATGAAGGCTGACATGGAAAAGTGTACCCAACAGAAGCTCTTGCCCTTGTCCTGGCCTGTAACCAACCAAATCAATGTAGCGTGTGGGTATGTGCAGAGCCAGAGACACTGACCAGAGGGGAATGGGCTCCAGGCTGACGTGCCCTGGGGAAGTAACCTAGCTCAGGGGGTTTCTCGCACATTGAGATGTGCTTTGTCTCTGAACAAAGGCCTTGCGAGACTTAGCTTGCAGTAGAGTGCTTGGTATAGTCCATGCAAAACATACTAAGAAAGAAAATGATTGCTGGCTTCAGCTGTCTTTGTAATGATAGCTGCAACTGTAGGATCGAATGCATGACCTGCTTTGAGGGGAAGGGTGTCTACTAGAAACGTAGGCTCTCATGGGCTTTTCTCATTGACTAGAATGTTTTGGGCTGGTTTTGTTGCAGATACTCGGCTAAATATCATCTTTGAAATACATTGTTTAGATCGTGGCAAGTGATTCTAATGTAACTTCCCACGTTTCTGACATTCTCCCTTGAATGTTTGATTCTTTTTTCTCCACTTGCACAATTCTTTGCTTTCTTGAAAATCTGTTATTTTGCTTTGCGGCTATGAGCTGTGGCTAGGATCAGAAGGGATGCAGAACACTGTGGTATGGGTTATTTAAAACTTCACTGCATCTTCTCTAAATCCAGTAAGACCATAAAATACCAGCGAGCTCTCTTAAAATAGAGAAAAGTTTTGAGGGCACCATTTTTCTTCCCTGCGGGAATAAAAGTGAGAGTTGTACTTAACTTTAGCTGTCATTTTCTGTGCCAGTTGTTCTGAATCCTTCAGTACAACGTATGTTTCATAGACACCCATATGGTGCATCTTTTCTGCTCTTCACCCTTCTGTAAGACAATTTGAATGCTTTAGCAAGGGCTGTTCTTGAGTGTCTCTGATCCATGGAGCATAAGTGTAAATACAGGTGTTAATACGACAGGAAGTGTTCCTTGAACTGAATGGATTTCATCTTCTGTGGCTAATCGTCCTGCAGATTTCTTGCTAAAACTCTCTAAATGCACTTTAATTGTGTAAAGCTTGAATTATGGCATGTGCAACTGAAAGCATGTGTGTTGTATTTGTTCATCAAGTATAATAATGCTTATAGCATGGAAAATTGTGGTTCGCTATTCAGAATCAAAGTATTGTATATGTAATATGAAATAGTCAATCTGCTATCCTCATATTTGTCAGTGAATAAGAATGTATTGATTTTTGTACTAACTTTTCAGCTAACAGTATCTGTTTTTCTTACTTTGACACGAGAACTGGATGATTAACTTGTGTCCTCTCTCTTTCTCTGCTGTCTTCAATAGAGCATGCATCATTTTGAACGTGAATTTTCAGAAAAGTAAGCTAATGCTGATTTATCTCTTTAAAGATGCTCTGTTTCTGTATGGGAAAGTTGAATGCAAATCTTGAACTTGTTTAGTATTGGGAGGGAATAGAAGAAAAAGATCTGAACATTCTTATGGATTATTTTAATGAAATACAGCATCTTTAAAAACTCTATCACTAAAATTATTTTCTTTGTTTGCATCCCATTCTCAGCCAAGATTTTAATGCTGTTTGCACAATTACTGTCACTTGAAATTCATAATTAAGTTTTTGTTTCAATTCAGGCATCAAGTTTACAGCATCTGATTTACTTCCTATTCCTTTTAACACACTCTCTTAACAAAAATGTCCCTGTAAAAAACCCTTGGTAAGTTCTTGTTTGTGTGTTTTATTCTTACAACTGCATGAATGAGTAAAATGTGTGTTTGCAGGCAACTTCTTCCAACATATGTATTGGAAAGGTCTAATTATAACTGAGCACTTGTCTCAAATGTTTTTTCTAGTAAATACAGGAAAATATTTCACTGTTGGACAGAACAAATTAATCTGTAGATGTAACTGCATATGAGTACACCAGCATGAACTAAGATTTCCTTTGCACCACTCCTGTCAAGAAGGGAAGGACAGCTTGGTTTTGATTGACTAATTGAAATGAATTGAAGATTTTCAGAACCGTGCTCTTAATTAATGGGTTCAATATGTAATGCTTATAGCTAGTCAGATACCATCATAAAAACTGTATTTATGTTTTAAAGCAGAGCTCAGGTGTAAGAGTATCATTGTCTGTAATCAGTCTCCCAAGAGTTTAACTGTAAGATGTTGTCAGCAGCTCAATTTCAGTAATAGTTAGTCCTGAGGAATTTAACAAATGTCCTGGAAGGAAGGTGGCCTCTCCCCCTACTTCCCTGTCTTCTCTGCCCCCATTGTAAAATAACCAGACCAAAATTTGAAGGTAACACATGGAATCTTGACCTAATAACACTTAGTGATCCAAGCACTTTGTGGCTTTTTTGCCCCTCTCTCTGTCAAATATGTACCTTCTTTCACTGCRTATGTTACCGTTGTATTTGTATTCCAAACAGAGTCCTGGCCACTGTTTTTGTGGTTATTCTCTATTGCATCTTGTAGAACTACTTGCATAGCCTCTTCAACCTCACCTTGCAGTTCCAGCCAAAAATCTTGTCTTTGTTCTCTGCAGTTCTTGCATCTCTTTCAAGCCATTTCCTTATGATTAGCTGGTCTTGGCTCTTTTACAGCAGTTCATCTGATCAGTTTGGTGATAGCGTTGGTACGCCAGTCCTACAGTGTTCTGCTCTGACCACTTCAACCGCAAAAGTGGTTATGATGTTAACTGTTCTTGGTCTTGTTCTTCCTTTGGCAAAGCATCAAGATTTGCTTTGCTGTGCTTTGCTGGCAGTCTGTACACACATAAGAAACTGAAAGACTCTAACCTAGGGGATGGTTTTCCAGTATTTCTAATAATAAATTGACTTACACCTTTGGCTAGTGTAGAAAATAGATTTGGAGAAGTTAGATGTCCCCAAGGCATCAATATGCAGTTTATTTCAGTTTGTGCTAACATTGTGTAACGTTTTGATTACTTAAGAGAGCAGTTGATCCACATGCAACAGGCATGTTAAATTGTTTCAGTTGATCTCTGATATTTCTACTAGGACTTCAGTATTTCCTCTGGAAGGGGGGAGAGTGAAGATGAGCCCTATATGTACTTTCATGTTTTGTTGTCACAGAAGGTGGTTTTCATGCCAATGAGAATTTCTCCTGAAGAGCTGGAAGTGCTACAATCACAGCATGTATTAACGTACACTAGCAAAGCTGAGTGCTTTGTGTGAATACTCTGGATTTTGAGCTTGCTCCCATATGGGAAATGTCTCTCTTCAAAGACTGGTACAAATAGAACATGGGGGAGCTTTGAGTTATGATTTTCATCTAGTATAACTGCTTTTTTTAATTACAGCAGTTACTTTTTTATTACTACTTGTTAGTCTGAGAGCAAGTGTTAGTGAGGAATTGAGAGAGAAGTGAAGCACAGAGAACTCTGCCTGCTTTTTGTTTTCTGTAGCTGAGCTTTACCCTTCATCAAATACCTCTTGAGTCTGTGTGGCATAATGTCCTCTAACTGCTTGGTATTTGCGTACTTCATAGCAAGCAGTTCTACTTCAGTAACCATAGTCTCCTGGTTGACCTCACGTTGTTTTCTGTTGTATCATAGTTCTTGCTACTCACCAGTGTATTCCTCTTTGTAGGTTAGAGCTACCAAAAGCAAGTGTTATACTATAGGTGCCATCTGTCTCTCTAGTCTTACTATGGAATAACTTATGATCTAGATGATCATAAGTTAAAATTCACTGTTGAATAGTTCTAAGATATTAATCATTATGCCCCATGCTCATTCCAGAATATATGAGACAAGACAGGCCCATCATTCCCCATATAGCTGGTGATGTGCTGCAAATGCCACCTTCACGTGGATGTCATGTGGAATGGCAAGGGGTCACCTCTGAAGCCCTTTGCTCTTACTCCAGCATGAATCTTTGATTATACTTGTGTAGAAATGATGGTGTAATGTGCAGCAGCAGAGTTGCACAAGATGAGGGTGTTTGGGAGAGCTGCTTGGGGCAAACAAGGCCACCTGCCTGGATCTGAGCTGCCAGGAAGCACCTCCATGCAGGCCCTCACTGCTGGGCCAGCTGCCTGCATGCATCACTGCCGGCTCTGGCTTTCCAGGGAGTCAGGACGTGGAGGCTGAGGCATGATGAGAAGCATGAGATGGATGTGACCAGGGTAGAAAGCAAGGGCCGGAGCGCAAAGGTGACCGGTGGGAGCACGGGAGGCAGGCAAGCRGTGCGAGTGGCAGATTGTTGTAATTCATTCAGCCTGTCAAACAAGCATTTGTTACATGTTTGGAGAAAGTCTGACAGTCCTGTGGAAGTGTAAAACACTTCCAGAAAACTCTGTCTGCAGCTAGTACTTAAAAATGGAATCTAATCTGACCAAGCAGTCATCACAAATACTGCAGCAATGTGGTCCTTCATAAGAATGTAAAGTTAGTCATGTACATAAGAACAGGCAGCAAGATTTGCTTCCAGTCTTTGTTACTGTTCATGACCCAAAGAGCAAACTGCTTCACTGGGGACAAACGAGAAGCTGAAGCTGGGAAGCCCTATTAAGTGATCTCCATGTCCCTCAGTGCAAAATCACGTTTGAGTCATGTTTTGCATCCCTCAGTACTGAGGCACTTCAGGCTTCATTTCAGAGGTGTCTCAGATGACATGACTCACCTGCAGACAGAGGGATTTGATCACTTTGGCATTTTTTCATCCGTTCTGTTCTTCACACTCCACTGGCATTCAGGGTATGGCATGACTAGTGCAGGACTGACCAAGTCCAGCTAAGCAGCCGCAGTCCTCTGCGGCAGGACCTCCTTGGCATACTCAAACTACATCTTCTCTCCTCAACTCAACAGGAGCATCGTCGATACCCCCAGCACCGCCACCGCCGCCCCTGCCACCAGCAGCTCCTCCTCTCAGTACAGAGGTGCCAACGCAGCCAAGCCCGCAGCCCGATGTCAGTGCAAGCCGAGGAGCCTTACTCAGCTCCATTCAAAACTTTCAGAAAGGAACTCTGAAGAAAACGCAGACCTGCGACTACAGTGCTCCCAGGATCAGCTGAGGCCACTGGTCACACCAGGATTGAATTCCCTCTCCCCCTCCTGTGCTGACTAGGAAGAAGACCCTCCTGACCGGTGACTGATCCACCAGCACATAGCGGCTAATCACGCTGTAGCTCCATTTACCCCTATTTCAGCTTTTCTTGAGTAGCAGCACTACCCTGTCTGAATTGCGTTGCCATGCTGTGATAAGTACTCCATTCTTTACTTGGTTTCAAGAACTTTGTTCTCTAGCTACAGTTTCAGGGGTACAGCAACTTCTATACAGCTGAATAAAAATCTGAAAGTAGGAATGACCATGATCATGGTGAATTAATGCATTTTTTTCTAGCTCTATTCTACCCCTTTTTTCCCATTACATGAATGTAGTTTTAGTCCGCTCAGTTCTTCAACACTTTTCATGCACTTGTAACTCATCTTAATTCTTGCTGCATTGAATCAGCAAGTTTTGTTTTAGATAATCCAACCCCCCCAACCCTTAAAGCATACTGCACAGGTGAGGGAACTGGAGAATTAAATCTTACTCCCACCATATTTGCTGGTGGAATAAAAATGCTGTCTTATTAAACTTGTTTAAATGGACATCCTACCTGTAACTCTAAGGGAAAGTGTTTTTAAATGACGAAACAGTTGGAATGGGAGTTATAGGGCACTGAGATATTATTCATGATTTAGTTAAATGCAAAGTTACTTCAAGATAATTCTACAGCTTAAACTTTATTGGAAGATCCTTTTTGATTTAAAACCTTAAACAAATTGCACTTTAAAGGATTATAGATAATCCATTTTTTAAATTCAAATACATCAGTGTTTGTTACTATGCAGAGAATGTCTGTACAAAGTTTCATGTAACCTGTGATATTCAGTCATTTTTATTAAAATGTTAATGGAATTCCTTCAGCAGCGTGGTGGTGGGTATATTCAGCTAGGATTTCACCTGCAAGCCAGACTTCCCAAGAACCTAATAGCACTTCTGCTAAAGGGAATACCCTGAAAGGTATTCCTGGCCCTTAACTGAAACAGGACCCGAGCTCTTCTGTCTGCTTACAGCAGTAAGTATCTCCTCTCCAACAGTTCATTGGAAAGGCAGCCCACCCAGCATATAGAGCAAGTGACACTGCACAGACTCCTCTAGGCAGCTTTCACTCTCTACCCGAAGCTGCTGAGCAAAGCCTAGTGGAGCTCTCCGTGCCTGTCAGGAATAGCCCCTTAGCTAAACCCTGGTATGTTGTGATTTGCCAAAGGGCTGCTGTGACTGTTTCCCAGCTCTTCAAACACAATTTACGCAACTGCTGCTCCAGACCCAGGCTCAGGGCGTCTGAATAAAATAACTTATTTTGCACTGTAAGAACTATAGTTTGAGCATGCTGTTTAAAAAACAAAAAACAAACAAACAAACAAAAAAAACCCACAAAAAAACATAAAAGCAAAGCATCTGGGCAAGTATTTTTTTTGGTCACTGTATGTGGCAGCTAGTAAAGAAAGATTAGGTAATGTTTCCCATCACATACTGAAGAGGAACAGGATCTTTATTTAAGCTCTTGTGCAGAAGCTTTCCTGCTTCAGCGGAGTGCTCTTCAAACTAAACATGTTAGCCATCTCTTAACCCATACCGCAGGCTTCCAAAGCCACTTTGTGCAGATAGTTGCACTTAACTGTTGAACTGAAAAGCAAGGCTTCGTGCACTCCAGTTTGATCATTCACCTCTAATAAGCCTTGCGACCACGGGCTCCTAGAGAGCTGTACAGCATTCCAGGGCTGGACTTGGGCTTGCCCTTGCTCACTGCAGTTCTTCGCTCAACCACCACTACAGCCAGTTTAACACAGCTAGTCTGGTAACTACAAGCCAAGCAGAAACGGAGGATTTTTTCCTCACTCTTGAGTTTAGAACAGGATTTCTCCACATACAATGGCACTAACCCAGCTGTACTGTTGAACAAACAAGCATTACCACATTGTTGCTTATACAAAGTGTGGCTTAGAGGGTAACCCCATATAAATATTCTAGGAGGTCACTATACTTTCCCCACTGTACAAAAGTTCATGTAACTATACAACAAAAGTTATGCATACAACCTGCCCTACACCATTGATACTTTTTAAAGCAGGACTTTAAAACATGTATTTACAACTTAGATATTCAAAGTTTTCTTCACTGCAAATATTATATCCTTCACTTGAGGTAGGCAGTTATCTTCTAAAATTTTTGCATAAGGCATAGGAACATCTGCACCGGTAACGCGCACAGCCGGAGCATCCAAGTAGTTAAAGGCAGATCCTGAAACAGAAAACAGTTGTCAGGTTGCCACGCACTATAGTTTTCTCTCAATTCAACTTCTGAACTTTAATCTACTTAAACAATTTTGTGCCTTTAGCTCTAGTATTCCAGAGATAGCTGTTCCTCCTCGTTTATCTTCATGCACTATGGTTTAGACAAAACGTTTCCATCCTGCTTCTCGCACCGTCAGGTTCCTGGTATAAGAATTACTCGCAACAGAAGACCAGCTGGATCCACCCTGTGAAAATCTCTAGAGCAAGACAGCTAGGCTCAAGCTCCTCAGATATAAAACCCTAACTTTGTCTTCATCTGGCTTTATCARGAAGTCATCAGGATTTAGACTAGGGAATGAGATGAACATGTATATTGCAAAACTTGGTACCTTCCATGATCCTGGCACAGATTTCAGCTCCTACTCCAAATTGCGGCCAACCTCCTTCTACAGTTACAAGATGGTTTGTCTTTACAACACTGGCTTCCACCGTTTCAATATCCATTGGTCGAATGGTACGCAGATTTATAACCTGGGGAAAAAAAAAAGGGACTGTGTGAGTTTTGTCCTTTAGCACTCTCATCTATTCTGACTTTGAAGACAAGACTTAAAGTTAATAAAATATCTAACTTTTTATCCTGGCAGAGACTGTGCAGAACAGTTTCTGGTGGCTCCTGGAAAATCCCAGATAGGTGAGTCTTGCTATATCGAGATACAACCATACAAATACAGTCGTTGTTCTGCTTACCATGCAGCTAGGTCAATCTGAAGATCGTTAGCAGTTCTGCCTGAATTTTGTGATGGAAAGGTCAAACAGAATGCAGAAACATGAAATGCATGTGCTTGGCTCACTGACTGTTAAGGCATTTACAAATACAAGAAGTTTGTCGTTACTATACTGAAGTTTTGCAGAGCCTGAACGAGAAGAACCCTCTGCTTTTTTTCCCACTCCAGGGAAAGAGAAAAGCAACAGAAACCCCACCCACCTCACACTCCACACCTTCCTTGGCAAGTACAGCAGCTGCTTCCAAACAGTGTCCGACAGGTCTTGAGTGTGACACTAATGTAACATGAGTTCCTAGAACAGAAACAATTGTTAAAAAAGAAAAAAAAACCCTTAAGATTTAAAGCTTTTTTCCTAGAACTCAGGCTCCTTTCAAGGTAATGCTAGGATTCTCTTGTGAATGTAAGTTCCTTATGTTTATTTGAAATGCTAAGTATTCTACACCCATACATAGCATGAAGAGTAGTAGCAGAAGGACTATGCTAAGACACAAACTTTTCCCTTTAATTCAGGGAACTGAAGAGATATTTAATAAAGTTTTCAAATTATCCTTTTCAAACATTCATATAATTCAGTGGTAAATTATGAACAAATGGGCTGAAATACCACAGTGATCTCTTTTGCATTTTTGACAAAAATTACATACTAAGGTGGGGAAAAAAGTTTTTCAGACATCACCTACTCCATCTCTATACTAAGGAACAAATCTTTTAGAAAGGTATAGTTTTCGATGAGAGCTAGACAATCAAGTGATCTTTCTTTATATGGGCAACAGAACAATAAAGTATACTACTGGATAAAATAACATTTGAACATTTAACATATGAAATACTTTTCTGTGCCCCATAACAGCAGTATTCTGAATAGCTAAGAGGTTAAAAAAAGTCCCCAAGCAGTCCAGTTAATACGGAAACAAACTGTATTCTCAGCTTACCTTGCCTTTCTATTTTAGCTTTTCCAATTGGAACAACGAAATCCTTTGACTGTGCCTGTTCAGACATTTCAAAGGGAACACCATACAGTAGTTCATTTTCCAGCATCACAACTAGAAGAAAACATACTTGGATTAATGTGTACATCTGCAGGCACAGGACTATACTGATGATTGACGGCACTGCAGCAGACTAGCTCAAGATACTAAGCTCATCCAGGCAACAAGGACATTTGCAGAAGCAATTATAAAAAAAAAAAACCCACAAAAAAACCCTGAGAGTCTTTACTTCAGTACTGAATTATTTTAAAAATTGTCTAAAGTTAGTCTTAAACGAGATCAGGCATTTAACTTTTGGTACATGACAGTAGAATCGCTACGTTTAGAAAGGTCTTAGATTTTGCATGCATGTTTGTGAGAAATAAAGACGAAGGTGGCCCTGCTTTTAATTCATGACATTCTGAATTTATCGTCTGAATTTCATGATCTGTAAAAATGAGTTACATAGTCAGACACCGTATATGCAACAACTCTTGACTCATCTTCATCCTTTTTAACTCCTTTACGATAGATTCATAAATGCTTCTTCTAAGTTTCCTGATTGGTAAAACTAGCATTAAGGATGTAGCTGGCAACAGCACAAAATTAGAGTCTACTGCTAGCAAACCAAGGGCCTGTTAGGAAAAAGTTAAGTATCTGAATCAATACTTCTGTGCCTTTGTAAGTACCCTAAAGATGCAGTAAAACAACCTGAAGTGTTTTAGGGTTTAACAATCATTTTTTTTGTTTTAAATGGGGCAGGAGGGGAAAACAGACATTCTTTTCTGGATCAAGTGCTAGGTATTGCTGTGATCTGCCTGTGTTCACCTGGATTATCGTCCCGGATTGATGCTTTCAGCAGACCTTTGGCATCTTCTGAGCTCCAAGGACTAACAACTTTCAGTCCTGGGCAGTGCCCGTACCAAGCCGCGAAGCACTGTGAGTGCTGAGCGCCGACTCCAGCTGATGCCCCGTTGGGGCCCCGGAAGACAACGGGAACAGCGATTGATCCTGCAGACATGTAACAGGTCTTGGCAGCGGAGTTTATAACCTGATCAATTGCTTGCATGGAGAAGTTGAACGTCATGAATTCACACACTGGTCTCAACCCTGCCTATTAAATATATTAAAATACATATTAGTATGTTTTTACATAAAAACAGTTTAAATGTTTAATTCACAAGGAATGCAAATTTACAAACCATAGCAGCACCGACAGCGATTCCTGTGAAGCCCATCTGAAAGAGAAGGAAACCCAGGGTAAGCACCAGGGAGCAGCTGATGAAGGGATCGCCAGGGTAGGAGACAGGGGCAGCCATACCTCTGATATCGGGGTGTCGATCACCCTCTTGTCCCCGTACTTCTTCCAGAGACCCCTGGAGATCTGCAGGGCAGGAGAGAGGAGTCAGCGCCCGCCTGAGGCTCTTCCCCGGCCCGGTAACGGCATCCACGCACCTTGTAAGCGCCATCGTACTGGGCCACCTCCTCGCCCAGCAGGAAGACGCGCTCGTCCCGCTCCAGCTCCTCATCCAGCGCCTGGTTCAGCGCGTCCCGCACCGTCACCTGCGAGACACCGGCAGCCGGGCAGGGCGGGGGAACGGCCCGCCGCCGCCGGGCTCCCCACACGCCAGGGGCGCGGGGAGTCACCTCACCTCACCGCCCACCCGCGCCGGGGCCGCCTCGCACCCCCGGGGCCGGACACTTCCCTTGAGGGGGACGAGCCCCTTCCCCCCGACCCCTCTTTTGGGGCACTCCTCCCCGCGGCGGCCCCGCTACCTGTATAGGGGCGGGCGCGGAGAGGCGGATCCCCCTGCGCTGCTGCAGCAGCAGCCGCCCGGCGGCGCGGCCCTGCGGCGGGAGGCGGGCGAGGCGGGCGCCCAGAGGCGCCAGGTGCCGCAGTGCCGCCGCAGACGCCGCCATCTTGGCCGTGTCCTCTAGCACGGAGGGAACGGCCCGCCGCGCGCCGCCGGTGACGACGAGGCCCCGCCCCCGCGCGCCCT
>JAYKAV010002331.1:2493587-2866752 GCA_035582835.1 Phoebastria nigripes | reverse complement strand
GGCGGCCCTGAGGTGAACGGGGGCGGCCCTGAGGCGCTTGGCCACCCGGCGGCGCCCGCCCCCCTCCCCCAGCCACCGAGCGGAGGGGGCGTGGCCTGGGGCGTGGCCTGATTAAGACACACCCTCGCTCCGCCCCCGCCCGCGCCGGCGGCTGAACTCCGAGCTCGCGCTCAGTCGTCCCCACCGCTGCCGCCGCCGGGCTCTGCCTCAGCGCCGGGAGCTGCGCCCGTGAGTGCCGGGCCGGGCCGCCGTGGGGCTGGGGGGCGCGGGGCCGAGCGCCCGGGGCCTGCCCTGGTTCGGGGGAGCGCCGAGGGGCCGGGCGCCCGGGGCCCGTGTGGGGCGGGGTGGCCGCACCCTCTGTGGGGGAGCGCGTTAAGGCGGGACGGCCGTGTCCCGGGTGGGCGTGAGGGGCAGGGGCAGGGCGCGGGGGCTGGGCTCTCGGAGCCTTCTCGATGCCAGGATGCCGGGCCCCCGGTGTTAGGGTGGGGATGGGACAGCCGGTGCCTGGGTCCTGTTCCCGGTTGGGCTGGGGGAAGGAGTGGGGAGGATGCCGGGGTGGGAGCCGGGGTGCCCGGCGGTGATCTCTGGCAGGGAGGGTCTGGGATACGCGGGTCTTGCCCCACGCGGGGAGGGGAGTGGGTCCTCCTGCCCCACCGGGGAGAGGAGACAGAGCTGGGACACTGGTTTGGGGTGGGGGTGAGGGTCTGGGCTCTTGGATCACTTGCAGGGGGGAGGCAAAATGTCTGGGTTCATTTCCAGCATCTTTGCTGAATCATTGTGATCCTGGGGAGAGTTCGTCCACCACGAGCTCTCTGGCTCCTCTGTGATGGAAACCGGCAGTTCCCGGCTCCTGCTGCAGGCCTGGCCCCTCTCTGGCCTGGGCTCGCAGGAGGGATTTCTGCCCCTGTCTTGCTGTTGCTCCTTGGTCCATGCACGTGTCGAGCCCTCTTGGTGTGTGCAGGGAGGCTCAGTGTTTCTGACACCTGCCTTCTTCCAAAACTGTTTGGAGACACATTTCCACACACAGAAAACTACCAGTTAGTTTCACAGAAGTAACATACATGGGTAAACCCCAACTGTTGTCATGGGTGCTGAAAGCCTGGGTGCCTGGGGTTCCTTCAGCAGCACAGGGCCAGCAGGACCAGGCTAGATACAAGTGTCTTCTTTTGGCTCTCGTGAGAGGAGGGCCAGAGTAATATCGTGATGTGGGCATTTCAAACAAGTAGCAGTTAAAATACAAGTTTGGAACCTGGACTTAAACCAGGATGTCGTAGAGCTCCTCAGGGGAGGGAAGGAAACTTCAGGAGCTTGGAATTTATAGTGAAGCAATTAGACATAAAGGAGTGAAAATGCTGAGTGGCTAGCGTGAGCGTTTTTCCCTCCTACCTGAGGTGAAGACTAAATATTGGTAAAAAGCAACTAAGGAAAAGCAAGAACTAAGTTAATTTTTAATAAACTGTATTAGTCATTATAAACTTGACATGTCTAGAAGGTGATGGATGCTTTCTTTAGTGAAGCTGATCTGCTGAATTACCAGAAGAGTCAGTAACCGGTTGTTTTAAGAGCTTGCCGCCTCCTCGCTCCCTTGGTTAGGGTAGCACGGTGCTGGATCCTCATGGATCTGCTCTGCAGGCTATCGTCTCGCTGTACAGTTTGGTGGAGTACAGTCATCACTGGTGCTAGCTTAGTTTTTGTCAGTTCAGGTGAGTCACTGATAATGATTTACAATAAAAACTTACCTTTCAAATGTTATGACTGGTTGGGGAATAGAGAGGTTGTCCATGTACAAAATGCTGAGTGGCTAGTGTGAGCGTTTTTCCCTCCTGCCTGAGGTGAAGACTAAGTATTGGTAAAAAGCGTAGCTGTGCTGAGGGCAGGAGTTTCTTTTTCTCATCTTTGGAGATCTAAATGTGAGAGGTAGGGAGCTCACTAGGTGGATGAGTAGCTTGAAATACCAAGTATATTTACCTGTATAAGTAGAGTCCTAGCTTTGCTCTTTTTAATTTTTAAGTTGCCATTTGTAGAATTCCTGTCAACTTTATATTGCCCTAGAAATCTAAGGTAACTATTGAGGTTAAACAGCTTGTGCGGAGGTTACACAGCTTGTGTTGTAACATTGATACCAAACTGTCCATTAAAGACTAATGCCACAAGTAAATCCTTTAATTCTTTTGTTGGAAAACCTAGATGAAAAACATTCAGAGCAAATCAGGTGGTGCCTCTTGACTTTTAACTGTTAGGTGTATTTCTGCTCCTCCTTTAAGTAACTGCATATGACACAAACACTATGATTTTCTCCAGGTGCGGTGTGTAGCCTGTCGCCTTGACCAAATGCAGTGCACGTGGTCCCAGCAGTGCAAACGCTTGGCAGTGCTGCTGGCATCCCCTGGCCTGTCCTGAGCCCGTGTGTGTGTGTGTGTGTGTGTTCACAGATGCAGACGTTCAGCTGACTCTCATTTGCTTTCTCTGAATTTCAGCTTGCAAAATGGTTGCACGTTAGCAGCTCCATTCTGGGAGAAGCCCTGCTGAAGTTAATGGAACTACCTGTTGCAGTAGTGTTGCTGGTAAATAGCCTTGTAATCCTCTGAGTCATAATATGTGAAATAAGAGTGAGCATTTTATAAATGCAGGTATCCAATTTGGTGTATTAAGTGTAAAACGATGACTTGAGTGCTTTTCTTCAAAGGTACTCACTTCTCATTGTGCCTGTCTAGTTTTGGATGTGCTTGGTGCTGGGCTACGGCAGCAGCTGTGATGACCATGTTAATGCTCTATATCTTCTCCCTGCTCGCAGAAGCAGCTTAATGAAAGCAGGACTGTGGTTTGACACAATCAGTGCACTTCTGCTCTCACCAGAGAATGACATCCTGTTTGGCTTAAATGGTGTCAGCAGTTTGTCTGGCTGAATTTCATCTTAAATGAGTATTTCTTATGGTTATTAAAGTCAGGCTGTCTTGGGATATGGCTGCATGCTGTCTGTTATCTGCTGTCTGGACACGAGTGGCCACGTTAGTGAGGCTGTCCCTGGGTGCGGTGTGTTGTTGTGTGACACAGGGACAAGAGCTGGCTTGAGGCTGCCCATCCCGGGGTATGGATGGAGTGAGTGTCTGCCCACCCCCACTGATGCATCACTGTATTTCATTCAGGAAGAATTTAAAGCATCTTTGAAAGGGTGTGCATCATGAAGGGCGTATGTCCCCACCCTTATTGTGATGTGGTTTGCTAGTCCTTATCTCAGGTTGTACCTGAACAGAGCTATTTTTGCCTGTGAAGTTGTCTAGAAATCCGGAGCTCCCAGGCTGATGAGGGAAGCAGCGGGTAGTTGTGATCACACTTGGGCATTTTAGGATGGCCTCCCGGTATCATCCCTTTGCGTTGTGCATCTCGCTCCAGCGCTGGCTTTGCCAGGGAGGTTTGTGCGTGCCTAGAGATTCTGGGTCCTTACACAAAGGTCAGTGCGACTTCTCAACGCCACTTACATGTTGAGGGCTGGGTTTGTTTCAGCTAATTGCTCTCATAAATTATTCACTCCGGTGTTACGTAGCAGTGCTGTGATCAAAGATTAGTTCATGCCCTCGTACAGACAGGTGGTGTTGTCTGTTTCTTTCCCTGATAAAGAAAGTCTTGATTCATCTGTAGTGTGGACTTAGATGCTGACCAAAATAACGTAGTACCTGTCCACCAGTTTAAATAACTCTGATGGACATCTGTCTTTCTTTGAAATATTCTCAATGTATAATTCCAGTTAATTTTATTAAGACTGCAGATCTCTTCTATCATGATTACCAGTGAAGTTTCTGCCTGGCTGCATCATTTCACTTTAAAGTGAATGTTTTCCTTGAGTATCAGAAACCTGTACCAGTCCCTCCTATGATTTTGATGCATCTGCATGTTATACTGGTGTTGTACTTGACCAGAATAACACCTGTAAGTACTGGAATTTAAAAGGTCTGGGCTGTTAATAAAAGTTAATGAGCTGTACTTGAATGACAATTCCCAATAAAGAAAACCTGAATAAATTCACTTCTTGATTTGTGAGCAGTTAAAAAAAATAATTACAGAGGTTGGCAAAAGAGCTGGCATTCCGGGTTTATCTGCTGTCGGGGGGGTGTGCTTTAATGTACTTTCTTGAGGCATGCTCCGTCTCTAATTTGTAAAAATAGGATCCTGGTATGACTAGTTCTGTATCTTAGTATTCCTTAATCTTCTGTTGTCTGACCTCACGATTTTCATATACTGATTTTGTTTTTTCTACTCTTTAATCAATCTGAGATGCAGCTGAGGCTGTGCTTGTGCTGCCGGCCCCCGAAGGCCTGACCTGCTGGACGCTGTTGTGCCCAAGCTGTGCATTTGGGCAGGGCAGCAGAGCCCAGAGAGGTGGGATGTGCTGCCTTGTTCTGTGGTGAATGAGACCGACCTTGTTTGCTAGGAATGAGAAGGGCAAGTAATCTTTTTGGTTGGGAATTAACTGTGAACCTTCAGTTGTTTTGGAGTGTAGGGCTCTGGCTCGGCTAAATATTTGTGCTGCTTTTAGCTGGGTGACTGTGTGTTGAAGTTTGCTAGTAAAGAGGATGGGAGCAGAAGTCTTCGTAACTGTGTGGTCTTTAAGATGTAAAARTAAACAAAGCTGAGAAGCTGTACCCTACTTAAAACAGACTGACCTAAATTTTCAGCAATTCTAGCGGAGGCAGGCTCTGGGTAGGGATAAAGGCTTACTGATGACTGGCTTCCCTGTCCATGCATCGCTTGACATAGTGTGCTGGTTTTGGCCACCTTTGGAAAATCTCCAGTGGTGTTTGGGGTCATTGCTTCCCCACCTCGAGTTGCACAACCAGGGCTGTGGATTTCCCTTGCTGCGCTCGTGTGGAGAGAGTCCCCTTGTTATGCAAGTCAGCAGTTCAGTATCTTCTGGGAAGTTACAGCATGAACCACTTCTCAAATTGCTTTTGTTGGAGCATTGTTGAAAGCATGTTTGATGTCCTCTGGCTTGTCCCTAAAGATACTTCTTTCGAGAGTGTGTATGTGTCTGTGAAGTCCATTTGTACTCTTTGTCTGTAGATTAATCTTCTTGCTATCAATTGCAGTTCTCCACTACTGAATTATTAATTCCACAGTGAGATTTTTTTTCTTCTTCTTATTGTTCATTGACTTTCATGCTTGATTTATTCTTCTGCGCAGTTTGAAACTGGAGCATGAGAATTTTGACTAATATTAATGGATCACATGTATGACCTCAATGGTGGCTAAATAAACTTTTTTTTAATTGGGAAAAGGACATCTGTCTTTCAAAGTACTCACAGTTTCCCAGGTGAAAGGTAGTCCGTTTGTGAACGTACATTATCCTCAGAGGCACATTGCTTGTTATTTAACAAAACTGGCATGGTCAGACAGGTGGTGGAATGATTACCCCTGTGCTCCGGAGGCAGTCCTGTGGGTAGCGTGAAGGGAGAAGGAGGGAGAAGCTTGTTTGTAGATTCTCCTGCTAATGTGGCTTTGTAGCTGAATGCTCTCCTGGCAGAGAGCCTGCCTTTGATTAGAAAGCATTCCCTTCGGTTTTTCTTGTAGGTACTGATGGTCTGCTACGTTTTGTTCTTTGTTTTGTGTTTTTGTGTGTGGTTTTTCCTGCAGGGAGATAATAAGAGGTGAATTGCGTATCCTTTCAACAGCCTTCTGTTAAACTTGGAATACCACAGTTCAAGCAATTGAACAGATGGATAATGGAGACTGGGGATATATGGTAAGTGAGCCTGTGTAAGTGTACGCTGTGCAGTACAACTCGGCTTTCAAGATCCTGCGGTAAGAATCCTTCCAGATCTGTCTTGTGTAGATCCAGAGCTTCAGTCATGTGAGAAGAAAAACTGTGTCTGTTATGACAGCTTGCTTACATTCTCTGGAGTGCTTCACCTCGCATGCTATTTGTGGGAAGAGCTCAGATTCGTATTTCCTAGGTACAATCAGTGAGTACTTAACTGACACCTTAAGCTCACTGTTACCATTTCCCTAACACACAAAGGCTGAAAGTAGTTTGTGCTTCCTGCATATAATTTTAAGGACTTTGTCATTTTATTTATAAAGAAAAATATTTTTTCTTGTAAACTCTGTTTCAAACTAGACAAACGCATCTTATTTTTCTCCTCTTCTCTTTATCTAAACATTCTGCTGCCATGCATATGTCTCTTTTCTCTGGCTGGCCTCAGTCCTGCTTGTTAGGGTTGGTGGCCAGATGGGGTTTATGTTCCTTTCTCTCTTGCTTCCTCATGTGCTGTCTGGAAGCTGATGCAGACTGGTTTGTGCTCTGCCCCCTTCTTTTATGCAGCATGCTAATTTGCTAATAAATATTTCTTTTTAGAGTTAAAAGCTGAAAGTTCTTTTTTGTTTGCTTGTTTTGATGATACCTCTTAACCAGTGCATGGATTATTTCTATTGTGAGCTCTTGGTCCTTGGTGTCTAAACTTGCACTGTCATCTTCTTTTGAGGAAGACAGAGAGAGGCTTAAGACTTGTTCAGCTGATTTTTTTTTTTTATCTTCTTTCTTTTTTTTGTTCTAGAATGAGAAACAGATTGTGAAAGTAAGGAGCACTGATGGGCCTCATTCAGACTAACTTGTTCTTCAGGAAATCTCTCTGTTCTCATTTTCCCATCTGTAGAATAGGGAAAAAACTTGTTGCCCAAATGCAAAACTTACTTCTGTGACAGTAGCTCAGTTGTTAAGAYTTCTAAAGCATTGTGGAAATGCGCGTTCTGAATGTTAAGTATCATCCTGTCTAGTTGCCAGTTGTGCCTTGTTGCTAGGTGGCTTGGATTTGTTCGGGTTTAAACACCACTTAAAGGCTTCGAATGGGATAAGTGTGATTCTCTCCAGAGCCTGCAGTTTTCAAACAGTATTTGCCATGTGTGTCAGTGAGGTGATTGAATCTTTTTGTGGTGGCTTGATAAACTCTGCAATTTCTCTCTTTCTAGATGACTGATCCAGTCACGCTAAATGTGGGTGGACACATGTATACGACATCCCTTACAACTCTAACGAGATATCCTGACTCAATGCTTGGGGCCATGTTCAGGGGAGACTTCCCCACTGCCAGGGACTCTCAGGGCAATTACTTTATTGACAGAGATGGACCACTTTTCCGTTATGTTCTTAACTTTTTAAGGACCTCAGAGCTCACTTTGCCACTGGACTTCAAGGAGTTCGACCTACTTCGGAAGGAAGCGGACTTCTATCAGATTGAACCACTAATTCAGTGTCTTAATGACCCCAAGCCGCTGTATCCCGTGGATACCTTTGAGGAGGTGGTGGAGCTGTCCAGCACCCGGAAGCTTTCCAAGTACTCCAACCCGGTGGCTGTAATCATCACGCAGCTCACTATCACGACGAAAGTCCATTCGTTACTGGAAGGCATTTCAAACCACTTCACAAAGTGGAATAAGCATATGATGGACACCAGGGACTGCCAGGTTTCCTTCACTTTTGGGCCATGCGATTACCACCAGGAAGTGTCGCTCAGAGTCCATCTGATGGAGTATATCACAAAGCAAGGCTTCACGATCAGGAATACCAGAGTTCATCATATGAGCGAGCGTGCCAATGAAAACACAGTGGAGCATAACTGGACTTTCTGTAGACTGGCACGGAAAACAGATGACTGATTCTGACTCCACAGGAGCCACTTCAGTGATTAGCAACTTAATTGAACAGTAAACCCGAGAGAGTCTGGATTTTGACTAACGCAACAATGTGGGCTTTTTTTTATACGACTATTTATTGTTTATCAGTAAGGACTGGAGGAATTTCGTTCTCTAGCAGCTCTGTCCTTTTGTYCTGTTCAGAAAAAAAATGCATGTGCCTGTTCAGTCAAGACACCTTTTTGTGTGAAAGAGGGAGTCCGAAGAATTAGTACAATAGGGTATTTTGTGTCATTAACACAATTCTCTGACACAACTTAAAGTGCTAAAATTACCTCCATTTAAATGGTTTCTAATCCATCTAATGCTACGATACTGGGAGCAAGAAACAAACAGAATTTAAGATGCAGTTGGGGAAAAGCTGCTATCATGTAGACTAATTTAGTTTCTAAATCAATAAACAGTATTGTAATATTCTAGGAAAACAAATCCCACCCTTTAAAAGTACTTGATAAGTACACTTTCTTACAGTTATGACAACTGTTTATTTCTATGCATATAAATCAAGCAACCAAATATTATCTGTAGCCATGGAAATATGATTAGAAATATTTATATTGGATTCTAAATGCAAAATGTCCCTGTGGTAGAATTCATATTTTTAATGCCTGGTGCAATATTATTCCCAAGTGTAATGCCTGCCAGCAAGAAGCTAATAAAAATGTGAAATACAGAATACTCTTTTGTATTTTTTTGTCTTCTAGAGCTCTAATACTTAAAAAACCAAAATCAACCAAACAAAAAACCCACCTAAAACCTGTTTTTCCATTCTGCAGAGTAGTTCAGATGCTCAGGTAGGGCTCCATTCTCCTCCATTACTGATGTACTTTGTTCCTTTTTGTCTTACTCAGTTGATTCAACTGTCCTCATTATAGAAGAAGCTTGTGTTTTGAAAACTGCATTATGACTAACAAAAGGATGGCAAGTATTTGTACCGGCTAAAGGGATAGGGATGGAGGGAACACAGAGCCTAAATRCTTGTAGCTGCTAAGTAGCATTGTCTGGTTTGTCAGCGATTTATCTAGTGACGTTATATATATATAATTTTAACTGTAGAGTGCTGTTTCTGATGATGTTCAAGTCAGGGCACTCAAGCTCTGTGATTTTACTCAATTTTGATTAGCCATTTCTGCTTATCTTGGGCACTTTGTCATAGTTATTAATAGAATTTCTGGTTATGCTCTAATTTGAATGCTGTTGGGAGTAAGAGAGTTGATACCATTTTGATGAATGGATCATGTTCTCCCGTGAAGTTCTTGTCACAGGTGTTCTTGTCACCACACCTGCTTTGCTCTCCGGGCTGTGCAGACCACAGCTCTTTGGGGATGTAAGAGGGGGTCTGGATTTTTATGGTAGCTGCTGGTTCTTGAAGGCGGGAGCTTTCCATCCCATCTGTCACTCAGAAGGCCTGTCTCAGGGGTGTTTTTGTCATATTTTGTCTCCCCCTCTTCATACGTTGTAAGGGTTTTGACCTTTGTAATAAGAGGCAGTAAGAGCTTTATTCTTCCTGTAAGGGGGGAAAGAAAAGCTGAACTGATGAAGCTCAGGAAAAGCGGTTGTTTCCTTCCTGCAACACGTGGTAAGAAATATCTGTGTTAACTGACATTGAAGTATAATCACAAGATGTTCTTTGCAACGCTTAATTTACTAGCAAATTAATGACTGGCCTGGATCAGCCTGCCCTTTCCATAATTATGAAGTACAATAATTAGAGAAGCAGTGTTCCAAATAATACACTTTATTGGAGCCCAAGATTTACAGAAAGACAATATGAGCGGCTCTATTAATGGGAAAGTAAATTCTGCAGACTGGAGTTGGCATCAGCTTTGTCTGAATCTTCATTAGCCAGGAATACTTCCAAACAGATGTACTTTCTAATATACTTCTTGATCTAAGAGAGCAAGTTGTTCCTAGAAACCAAGGACCATAATTTTACCTTCCTTGGGTTTTTCAGTAAAGTGGTGGGTTTTCTGTTGTTGTTTTTTTTTTGTTTGTTTGTTGGTTTTTTTGGTGGTGGTTTTTTTGGTTTTTTTTTTTTTTTKAAGGCACTGTACAGTTGTAACATGCTGAGGGGGRGCTCATAGTGTGGTTTGTTTTTGTTTTTTTTTTATCGTCATATAGTGGATTTAGAAACAGAATAAGAAAGCCAAATGGCATAGTTTTGATGCTATCAGGACACTTCAGGTTAGAAAACAGCAAACCCTAGGCTAATTCTGACTAGATTGTCTCATAGCAGTGGGTACCACTCAGCATTGTTTGGCTTCTGTTTGATTAAATGCAAATGGCTGTCTAAGAATCTTGTTTCATACTTGTTGCAACTGCAAGTACGCAACTGATTATTAATTCTGATTAGTCATTACTGATGCTTCATAAATGTATTGCTGCACAAAGAACAGGAGGAAATGTGTGGCCTTCGCTTAGATCATGGTCTTCATAATTTCGATAGCGTGTTGTGAAGAAGTGGCTTCAAATACCTCTCATAGGCTGGGCTCACCTGTTCAGAAAGAGAATGTGGAAGGGAATTAATGGTAATTAAGAAGAAGGAAAAGGCTATAATTTTCTTCTTAAGAATGACCTCTGAAATACAGGAAAAAAAAAAACCAACAATTTAAAAAAAACCCAAACAGCCAGCTACTTCAGCTATGCAAGATCTCTTTCCCTATTGTATGTGCTGTCCTTCATAACCAGTACACAATACTCATCCCAAATGGAACAGCATACTATTTAACTTCAAAAAATACGCTTGAACCTGAATGTTTGCTGAAGGCAAATTTTGTGTTCAGCTGTAGAATTTCAAAGGGTTGCTGATTATCACAGTAAAAATCTCACTTAAGGCAAAATGAGTTTTCAAACAGAGCAATAGCTATTTGCATCGTGCTGAATTTTAAATTACTCCACAATATGGATGAATTGAGAAGTGAAAGTCAAGTGCTAAAGACCATGAAGGATGAAATTGCCTTGTTTAACATTTATACTCTTTCTGGTTAAACATATTATTAAAAAAAAATTTAAGTATTGCACTAGTAAAAGTACCAGTGAATGGAAAATGCCCTGCAATTAGTGGCTCTTGCAGCCATCTAGTGTTGTTCCATAATATGTGAACTATGTAAACAGACTTTGGTTTTAGCTTATTTTGTACAATGTTACCTCAGTGATACAAGTTTAAAAACCAAAAACACAGTGGTGGCACACGACAGTCCAGCTCCTAGGTACAAGCTCTAGTACTCTGAAGGCTGTAATTCATTGTTAGGTTAAATGTCTGAGCTAAGACTATAGGTGGCATAATTGGAGTATYACAGGTCATTGTTCAGAGTGTGATACTAAGAACTAAAGGCTCTTATTCCACTTACTTTTATCTGTATTGCTTTTATTAAAAGAAAAGCAAACAATTCTGCTCTGGCTAATGCAGAAGTTGCCTGCTGTAGTCCAGCATCCATACCTGCTTGTTGGTCGGTGACTTCTGAGCCCACTCGTAAAGCCGTTGGTAAACCTGTCCATCGTAACTGCCAAGTGCAGAATTCAAGCTCTTATCTGTGAAGTCAAAAGCGTCCACTAGTGGAACAGCATCCTTCCTATGGAGTAGATGAGTGACATTCATATTACTGAAGCGGGTATTGCTTTGTAAGGGAGAAAAATAAGTCAAAGCTAAACTTGGAAGTCAGTTGTCCAGGTTCCTCAGCCTAAAAAGCTTGTGCCAGTTTTTCCCCTTGCCTATGCAGTGTGGAAAATCCTGCTTGTTTTGACTCTTCAGAGGCATGTTCTACTAACGCCCTGAGTTATCGGTACTGTTGAATGGGTATTTGCAGGGTCTTGTAATCACCTGGGGTCTGTCCCTAATTCCGGACTCAATCTCATGTCAGATGTTTTCTCAGCAGACTCTGCCAGTTCATGCTTTCGTTTTCTGTCGGGTTTTTCGTTTTGTTTTGTTTTTCTTATGCTGTATGTGTTTGTCTTACAAAATGGAATAAGGTTGCTGCTAGATTGATGCGAGGTGCTTTGCTGATCTCCAGCCTTCATCTACTCTTAAGTATTTCTGTTACCTCATCATGGGGTGTCAAGGTCTTCTACTCTCTGTGTCTGTAAGAACAAAGCAACCCTGAACCGCACCAAGGGCCCATGGGGCCAATCTGACAGCAGTCAGCAACAGATAGCTAGAGCATAAGGGCAACTATGTAATGACAGCATCTTCTCCTAAGCAGGAGATGGTTTCTTTTTCCTCGTCCTCCCATCATCCTGGGTGTAGGAAGTCGTGCTGGCTGTACCCCACACCTGAGGTACAGGGATGAAAAGCGGTTTGCTCAAATGTTGGCATTTGCATCTACCAGTTCCTTTTGGGGAAGGGCTGTTTGGGGGTTTGGGAAAGGCTGGGTTTTTGCTACAGACCGGGAAGTGTTTGTATCCTTTCTACTAATTGCAAATAACTGACTCTAATAGCCCAGGTAAATACCACTCCATTCTTGAATCCTGTTAACAAGGCATGGACTGACACAGAGAAGTTGCAATGAACTGCAGAGACAACAATGTGTTAGGCTTTTGAAAACTAAGCTTATCGCTTAACTTGAATTCTGCGACCAGTTCTGAAAATGCTTGCTGTTTGGCTCAGTCCTGTTCAGCTCTTGGTTATGGTGTATTCTTGTTTCTCTCCAGGTGGCTTAAGTAGAATTTTACTTACACCACTCACTTCGCTGCACTGTAAGTTAATCTGTTCTTAACAAACAGCACTGAGTATTGAAAGATGAACCCTGTGTCAAAAAGCCTTTGTGAGTGTTGTGGTAAGTTGAAACCTTAGCATATCTCAGAATTCACGTAGTTAGTAATAAATGGTGTCGAGCAGATGCATCTGAACTAGCTGTAGGCAGGATTGTTTGGGTACCAATTGCAATTTAGCCATGGCAACAAGAGTATGCTGTATTAGCTGCAGCTTAAGCAGATTTTGCAGTGTGTGATCGGTTGCTGTGGCTGCCTCCTGCCAGTGCTGCTCTGACTACGTTTTCTTGCTTTTGCTCTACTGCAAATGGTAGAAAATGTTCAGGATTTCTTGATTTATAATTTAAGATTTCCTGTTATAGAACTTTAATTTAGAGATTGCAGAGGAGCTGGACATTTAGGTCTGTTTTGCTGTGAAAATGAGCTCTGTGTAGATGTTTCAATCAATTTCTAGTGCTGCCAGGCAATGAAAATAAAAACCGAATGAGGTGAATTGACTTTGGAGATGTTGCCATAGGTACAGCAGCACCATTTTATATCTATCACGGGCACAAACTGAATAGCTGTGTATCTCCTCTCATGCTAGAGCAGCTCACCGAATGACAGCCAGGAGGTCCAGGTATGATGCTGTGACCATGTCCATTTGAGCTCCAGATATGTATCCATCGTGCAAGAAGAATCCTCCATTCGAGAAGATCCCGTGTAATGCAAAGAGGTCACAAAGATGTTTCATAATCTTCTGGATGCCAGCCTTGGTCTTGAGTTTTTCCACAGTTTCTGCAAAGTTTTTCACTGTGATGTAGTGGCAGTGAGCCTGGAAAACAAATGCAATCAACAGTGAATGCACCTCAAAACACTTTTAGTAGGCCAAGTGACTCAAACGTTCTCACAAAGAATATAAAACCTTTTCATTTCCCTGGCACTTTTCCAGTCTGTATTCTTTGTTTGCTGGTTGACCAGGCCTTTTGCATTCATGTCTTACAGCGACAGTAGAGGAGAGAATTGGGGCTGTAAATAGTCAACACTGGTATTTGTAAACTCTAGAAAACCACTGCAGAAATCACGGTAGTACTTATTCTAAATATTTCTGATGAATACCCCGAAGAGTGTGTGTGATGGAAACACATCGGAATGTGCTTGTGTTGACCCCTAGCAAGTGAATCTTGGTTATACATCAACAGGAGAAAACTCTTTTGTTGAAGACCTTGRGATTGTGGTACATTTGGCTCAGTGTCTGTAGGTCTTCAGCTCTGAAAACATCCGTTGTCACAGAAGAACAACYAAACTTACCTCTCGCTTTTGTGGTTTTAAGTAAACTGATAATTTCTGGGTCAGACACCAGTAGAGTGTCTAACTGCCAAGTTACAGAAATATCAGCTGAGGTCCAGAGCAAATGAAGCAGGCTGACTCCACCCGTTTGTGGGGGTGACTCTTGTTACGCTGACATTACTGCGGGTGGTTGGTGGTGTTGGTATCTGCGTCGGTTCACTCCCCCACTGTACAGCTCTCCTCCCAGCTGTGGGTGTAAGCATGGCACACCTGCATTGCAGCTCATCCTGCCGGCATGGTTAAGCAGCGTGGAGGCCAGCATGAACTATAGAACCTGCCTGAGAAGCTGGGTGTCTACTCAAGCAATTAACCTGTGTGGGGTCTGCAGCAAAGCCATACCCAGTGTCTGAGCCACTCAGCTGAGAGCTGGCAGGCGTCAGTTCATTTAGCTGCCATGCCAGTCGTGTGGGCGAGTCTTCAGGGAAGGTGTGGAATAAGAAGTAAATACAGAAGTGCCCCAAGAAGGCAGCAGGCTATTAAGGTTTTAAAGTTATGGGGGAAACTCAAGGGTTTTGGGTGACTCTTCCTCTCCCTGAAGTATCTAAGAAACTTCGGGGGCGCAGATCCCATGTTCTGAAGAGTCTAGCAGCACAATCGCCACTGACAATACCACAGCCAGCCCTCTGCATATGTTAGGCTCTTCAGAAATAGTTTATTTCTGACTAGTCCCATATCTCGGTTCTCCTCCTTGCTTCTGAGAGAGCCCTGGATTCCAGCTCCTCCTCTGACACGTGGTCTCCCCTGCTCTTCAGTCTGCAGACCTCAGCCACCCATTTGAGTGGGTGCAGGAGGGAACGGCTTGTTCAGGTTTGTGTGCGGGGAGTGCTGGTCAGAACCTTTTCTAGAGGTAATCTCAAACAGGAACATTTTGCTTCAGTTTCATTCCACTAAAAATATATTTACATTTAAACAATTATTGGGAAAGTAATTTTAAAAAGTCACTTTGTTTATAGGAGGTCTCCTTTACTTTTGAGGCAATTACACTGTTTTTCTGCTCTTTTTCAAGCTTACAGCATTGAATACTTGCTGCTTCCACTGAGTGTGTAATTGAAAATGGGGGGTGACACACAGCAGACAGGTGACCATGAAAAATGCTGCTGCTGAGATCAAGTCTTTGCTCCCTTACTCAGTGAGTTCTTGTTTTGAAGAATTATAACTGTGCTTACCGGTATGAGCGGATCAACGCTGCCAGTGGTTTTGAAAGGATCTCGGCTGTTGCTGAGAAAGAGTTTGACTCATCAAGGACTTCATCTAATTGACTGACTACAAGGAGGCTGTTCCCTACTATGAAATCACCAAGATGGTGTCACCACAGTTAGGTATGTGTAGGGATCCTTTTTCTCTGTCAGGGGCTTCTTGCTAAGTCCATTTCAATTTGGGTTGGCTCTGGCTGAATGGTAGATTACAGCAAGATGTTTTTCATTAAAAATTAAATGAAGTTAAAATAAGCCATGGATCTGTTTCAAAATCTTCCTTTCCTCAGCTTAGGAAGAAAGGAAGGAAGACCTTCACCATAATTGTAGAGGAATTGCACTTAATTGCATATTAAAAAAAGAATTTTGGTTTTTGGAGGTACTGAAGCATCAGTGGTTTTGGTTTTCATTTAAACTTAGGGGTTTTCTCCCCTCTTGTTTTCTTTTCTGCTTAGTTCTGTACTAACTAACCCCTGTTAGTTGCTGTCCTGATCCTACTTCAGCTGAAGGCATGCTGGTTGCCTGTCTAATCCATGTGAACTGGGAGTTGGTTTTGAATGTCTTATTAATTTGACTTTGATTTGATTTTTCTTTCAGTAGTAATTAACATTGCACTTATCACCGCTTTTCATTGTTTTCCCTGCAGTTATCTTTCCTTGTGAGAGCGGTAGATGTAAGAAATAGCAGGCATGTTTCACCCTTGCTGTGACTCCACCAGCTTTCAGTAGGGTGGCTTTGGGGAGGCTTTCCTCTGGGAGCCAGAAACGCTGGATTCTTATAAAAAGATGAGTGTTAGCTGGAGATGGTGGGTTCTTGTTGCAGGATATGGGAGGTCTGATTCTGCTAGTAGTGGCAGCATAACTGTGAATGTATTCCCCCCCCCCCCCTTTCATTTCTACTCCCTCTAGTTTTTTTCTACCTGGCCTATTCAGACGGCAAATTCTTCAGATCAGGAATTGCTTCTTACTACGATTTTTCCACCATGCAGACCACAATGGTGCCCTGGTCTTTGTGGTGTCCCTTAGATGCTAACAGAAAACAATAAACAGCACTGAGACTTTAAGCTAATCATGCCATTTCTGTTGCATATTGTATCATAAAGACAAATGTCAAATAAGCAGATAAATTTTGCTAACCTTCGCAGCTTGCACCAGCTGCACTGAGCACTGGTTCCACGCGTCGTGCTTTTTGACTCCAGACTGAATCAAGTCCTGTAGTTTAGCTGCTGTGCTGCTTATGAGTCTGGAAAATTGAAAAAGCATATTGTATATGAATATAGCAGCCCACATGCACTCATTTCATACTCAGACTTGTGTGTGATCGTATGGCAAAATGGCATTTCTGACATTTGAAGTTATCTACACTCAGTATAAGCGAACTTAGATTATGCAAAATCTAAGTACAAATTGGGAGAAGCACCCAGACCACCCCGGTACTGAAGGATTTCTGCCTTCTCAGCTTCCAGGGTAGTTTACCAGGGGGTCTGCTGAGGTTTGCTTGGGTTGTGTGTGTGTAAGGAGAGTTTGCAAAACAAAATAAAGCGGTGATAATATTGGACTGATGTTACATTATATTTCTACTTTTCTACACAGGGATCCAACTCCTGCTCCCATTGACACCGAAGCTTTCAGAAGAATGGCTCTGTTTTTACGCTGATTTGAATGACAGCAGGGTTGTCTATCTGTTTACCTGGTTTTCAGAGATGACACCTGTATGGCCCATAACTGTGCACATAATACTAATGAGGCAACTCACGATACCATTTTTATTTGTGTTGAGTAGTTGAATGTGTAGCTGAAAAGCTACAGACAGAATGAGAGGCTCTGTGTTTGCTGTGGTGTTAATTGAAAACAAACATCAATTTCACAGGTATGTGAAATTTTAACTTTCTGTATAGAATTGCACAGGGTCCAGTTGCCTAAAGGTTTTGCTGGATGGCAACTCAGTGATATGGTCTGGGATTTACTTAAGTAGTGCCATCAGCTCGGTATAGAATCAACTCTATGGAATATAGTTGTTAGGTAGCACATGGCTTAAAAACTTCCGATGTTCTGAATGTGAAAGCTTCATATTGAACATTTGACATGGCTGTTAATCCTGTGTGAGTCTTCCTTTTCTCTTTCAGGAGCAGATGGTGTCGATTCTTGTGTAACTTATGTTATTTTACCTTCCTTTAAAGCAAGAAAGCAAGAAAGAAGCTGAGCTCTTAACACATTTCTGATGTCAAAGAGAGAAACCCCGTCTCCCGACCTCCGTACTGACCTGACTGCCACGTGTTGATAGGCCTCAGTGTAAATATCTGGACTGAGAAAATCCGACTTGTTCGTGGCTGGACACTTCCCGGGTTTCACTGCAGCCAGATAAGTGACAGATGGTGGAACAGGCTGGCCAGCGCTGGCTGCCATGAAGCACTTAATCAGGAACCTGGGAAGAGGGTAACAGTCAGAGCAGGGTATGGTTGTGATCCCTACGCAGCGAATGGTCATGCAAAAAGTAAAGTGGGCTTGGGTGAGGAGCAGCAAGGTGTGACCCATCCCATCATTGGTCCAAAATGGGCTTGAACAAGTAATGACCTTTTGTTTTGCATGTTATTCGCAATAACCTGATCTGTGATGGGTCTCAGGGGTAGCCTGTCTACTGTATTTAATGCTACAGCAATCTGTAGTGATGGATTTTTAGGAAGAAACTTGCTGTGGCTATTAGCAGTCTCAGCAGCGTGGTGATTAGGTACATTATCAACTTTGCAGCCTGAGTCTTAATGCTCTGGGAGTCTTAATGGTGGTTTGGTCTTACCCTCTGTGATCCCCAACACACAGTCACATTATGTTAACAAACGTGAGACCCTTTCTTGTAGCTAAACATGTGTCCAGGGAGCATTCCCCACTCCCTTATTTTTTTGGCACCTCTGCTACGATCTAGACTGATCAGGTCTGGAAGTAAAAGGTTACAGCATTTCTCTTGACCTTGCTATTGATCTTGCAAGAAGAGGCAGTAATGAGTGCAGAAGTGTCTGCATGCAAGCACAGAGCTACATGGTAGCACCTCTGTCCCTGGGAAGTGTACTGGTTTTCTCCTTCTAGTAAAAACACACATTATTAAAAGTTCAAGCAGCTGTGGTTTCTTTCTCCTGTATTTCATCTACTTGGGATAATCATCAGACTGCGTGTTCGGAGGAAAGTGGTGTTCTTGGAGCATGACTCATCTGCTTTCAGTATTCAACAACTTTGCCTTCTCTGAATCAACCTCACTTTACCAATATTGCGTTACATCGGTTGCTTAAAAAAATAAACCACAAAACTTGTATAGCAATGCTTTTGCTGCGCTACTAGACAAAGAGGAAAATGAGGTTATGCAGAACAGCACCTGCATACATCCCCAAACCAAAAATAGAAGCAATAGTCCGATTCCCACACACCTCCATGCCTGTTAGACAGAAGACATGAATAGTTTATGTCCTGAGTTGTATTTTTAGAAGATGCTGTGAGAAAGGAGTAGCTGGTTTTACTGGTTTTGGAAAAGAAGTGGTAGAGGTTGAATAAATGAGGAGGCAGGCTTTTAGATGAACAAATTTGAATTGTTACCTGGCAGTTTGCAGGAGCAAAATGGTGTTTTCCCCTTCATAAATACAAGAGGCAACTATTCTAGTATACAAGGAAGGGAGTCCACTCAGCAAGGAGTAACCATGTCCCCCGCATGCCCGGAGGCAGATCTCCACTGCTGAAGTGCAGTACTGAGTAACCATGGCTTTAAAGCCCGAAGAAAATGCATGGAGCTGTTTAAAAAAAACAATAAGGCAGAGTGTTAATGGTGAAAGTGTTCTAAAGCAATCCTCAGAATAAGTTTCCTTTTTTAATTTTGTGCAATTTCTGGGCATGAAATCCCTGCCAGATCCTCCTTTGCATGCTGGTGTAGCACCCGGCTCCCTGAACCTGGCCTTCGGTTTCTGCCTGCACACCCTTGTGCTGGGCACGCTGTGGTCAGTTTATGCATTTTTGGGTTTCTCTCAACCAGCAGTGGCTTTGGCAGCCCTTGTTCAGAGCATGTTTTCATTTCAGGCTTCCAGTTGCAAAATCCTATGTTCTATCTAAAAAGTCACATTTTCGGTTTTGGCTCAGAAGTGAGTATTTGCGTGTGCATTTGTAGATGGAGTTGTGAAATAACACTTTGCACCACCAGCTACTTGGAACAAGGTTTTTATCAAATGGACCTGCTTTTCAAGGACTGTTCACTCTGCAATAGTTCCCAAAGCCAAAAATTTGGGGCGGTAAAGCGAATGCTGTTGCTGATTGATTGTGGACCTAGGACAAGCCATTTGATCTCTTAGTGCTTCCTCTTTCTCCAGTTATCTAGTGGTGAGAGGAACGCTTGTCCAGTTTGCTAAAATACTTTGATATTCAGAGATGAGAAGTGCAGCCTAAGTGCAAACCAGCTGTACGAGCGAATCCTGCTGCCGCTCACCTCCGGCAGCGTGTCRAAGTTCTTCCTCTGGATCTCTCTGTACCCCTTGTCAAATAGCTCCTGCAGGTAGTCGTTGATGAAATGAAAGGCATAGGCTGCTGCCAACGGGGGCAGCAATTTCTCTTGCTGAGTCTGGTAGTCAAGGATTTTTGCTTCTTGTTCCCTGTTGGAAGACAGCTGATAAAGTAGGGGAAAGCATGGACACGGGCTTAGCTACTGTTAGTTTACCTGTTGCATAATGAAAAACAGCATTTTGCATTACCAAGAAGCAGTATGTGAACAGGACTGAGCCAATCACGTGGCAGCAAATCTGCCCAGCTTGCTAAGCTGTTAGAGAAACAAGCCCGACTAGGAAAAAGTGATTTTTCTGCTGTGTTGGTGAACCAGTCTGACAGAGTAGAAAAGGCTGCAACGTGTGATTGGTTGGTACGGATGGGGAACAGGGACTGTGGGAGAGGACGAGGATGAAGCCTTCAAGGACAGCAAGTTGTTAGGTGTTATAGGGGAGGCAGTGGCACTGCACCCTGAAAACCTTTGCTTTTTAAACTGGATCTTGTGGCCCTGGGTGTAGATAAATTTCTCTAAAAATATTTGAATCTAAATTATTTTAAGCTTTCTGAGCTTTTTTTGGATGTTCTTAACCACTTTTGCTGTCGTTAGTACACATTCCAAATGATGGAACTGGTTATTACAAAAGTTCAGCATGCTGTGCTCTTGTGTTTGGTTTGCGTTTGAACCAAACCACATTTTCATTAGGATCTTGTTGCTTTTGAAAGGAGATTTAAGTGGAAATTTTTGAAATCCATTCAAATGAAAATATCTACTTAAAAATTACAGGGATTCTTACCAGACTAATAAAATTCTGTGTTGTAAAGTGTGGATATTGGAATTGTGGATGTTGGAAGGTATTTTAATGTCGTGCCCATTAGTAGGATGCTATGGAATAAGAATTCAGCAACTTGTCCGTTTTGTCTGGGTTCTGCTGAGTTACAGGGGAAGGCCAGTTATAAGAAAAATAAGTTGCCTGTGTGAACCACTGAGCTATTCAAACTATGAAACTTATCTTAGAAAGAACTGTAAACATTCTCTTGTACTTTGACTGACGCTCGTTAATGTAAATAATGGGGAAGCATGTTTGTAATACCCTATCTGGGCCAGGAAATAAGCCAGTGATGTGCTGAAAGACAAGATGAAAAGTAGAAATACAGACTGGTGCAGGGGAACAGGGTGTATGGTCCCCTTCCCACCACTGCGGACTTGCGTGGCATTACCCAGGCTTTAACTTGGACTGCCGGCGAACCACAGAGTATCGGATGGCAATGGTGCAAGCTTTCATTAGAGGTATTACAGCTTCGTCTGCAATGAGGGAAATGCGCACTGTAGTCATTGTGAAATAATTAATTTTCTGTGACCCCCATCTTACATAAGTGCCGTCTGGTTGAACCTAGAGTAGAGAGAGGATGTTAGATGCCACCTTCTTCAATACTTCAATACTAGGATGGTTGTGTAATCTCTATGCATAGAATAAAATGGACATTGAAATCCTTCACTGAATGCAAAACTAAATATTTTTATGTATGATGGATGAAACACATCCATTTGAAGAGACAAACTCTTACTGCTTCTGGCTGAGCTAGGTTCTGCCTGCCCCGTGATCCTCAACCTCTGAATGTGGAATTCCTGACACAGAGTTTCATTTAGGATTCAGGTAACTTCTGCCCTTGATAAAACCRCAGAGACTTGCAGACACCTCAAAGGAAGATTTTTGTCCTAAATTAAGGCAGGTCCCTGTCGTCTCTCTGGCTGTGCAATGAGAGTCTGATGGGAGAGTCTGTGATGTGAGTCCGTACATACCTCGCAAAACTTGTTCAGCATGTTCTCCCTGGGGACACGCACGTTCTGCAGCATAAGGTAGCCGTTGTCAACATGCTCAAAATTCATTTTGGGACCGATGTCTCCTGCAGTTATGCCTGCAGCGGGAGAAAACATAGCCTGCTTACTTCCACTTGAACTTTTTTCTCCACATTTTGTGTCAGCCTAGGGATCTCAAAGGAAGGGCACGTTCAGCTCTGCTTCTTCCCCAGCATGGGTGATCTTGCCTGAGGGATGAAACAGGCTTGTGGTAGTTTGTTTCCATGATCCATCTGTTACCCATGTTGGCCGGGGTCAGAACTGGGGTGTTAATGCAGAGATGGTCAGAGCAGCCCAGGCTTCTGGTTAAGAAGGCGGCTTGGTCTGGATATGCCTGAGGATACATTAAATCTTCCTTTAGATAAAAAGGTTGGGGTTAATGATAACTATGCCTTGGGTATCTGTCTTGGTTTGTTTTTGGCAATTATAACTCTGTCTCCCTGGGCCCAATGTTTCAGAAAACATTTAAGGGCAAAATAGGCAGAGCACCTGCACAAGCGATGTGATGTCTGGGGTCGTTTACCTGGGCAGAGTGAATGGTCCTGAAGGCTGCGTATCTGCACGATGAAGGGATGCACGCCGTAGCACTTCCCGTGGATGTACAGCTGAGCAAAGACCACTGTGTGGGTTGCTGACCTTCCCACTGTGAGAAGAAAAACAGCCCCATTCCCGTAAGACAAGGTACAGCACCAACACTTCCACAGTTAACAGCAGTAAGCGCTAATTGTGTGTTAGGTCTTGCTAACATATGGGTCAGGGTAGGTGTGATCCACAGATGCTGGAAGCTGGAGATTGCCTACATCTGCCTTCTGAGCCTGCTCTTGGCTCTCAGAAGTTGCATCTCTTCCTGCCTCTGTCGCTGCCCGTGAGGCTTGGATGAACAGATTGCATCAGCAGATGAGAAAAAATAAGTAGTTAGAGTTCATGCAGTGCTGAGAGAGTGGGAAGTGCTGTGGCTGTTAGAGTAACTCCAGCTATTTTCTGTGAAATACCTTCCTGAAGGAAGCCGTGAATTTCACACTTAAATCCTTTATGCTGAGACTGGCTGATGACTTGAATCCTTTATGCTGATCCTTTATGCTGATGACCTCCCTGCAGTTTTTGGCTGTCTGAGTATTATTTACAGAGAAGACTGTTTCCTGCAGAGGCAGGAGTTTCCCTGAGCGAAGTTCTCCAGCCCTGCCACCCAAGAGCTTTTGATAGATGATGGTGGCTCCCTTCTGGCCTTTGAACTTGTACAAAACCCTTTGGTCTCTTACTTGCCTCTAGATGTGTGCATCTCTTACTGAAGTCCTCTGCTAGCACCTGGGCCCTCAAACATGGAGCTTGAGCAGGGCAGACTGAGTAACTGAAGGAGACAAGTGAGGAAAACCAAAATATTGTGTGTGGTACTTACTGTCCCCAGGCCACCACTTCATGGCAGAGATCTTTGGTGTGTTCAGTGTAAACTCCTGCGTGGTGATATCAAAGACTGCTGTTGTTTCCAAACCCTGAAGATAAGTTCCTTTTAAAAAAACAAAACAAAACAAAAAAAGAATATATGTCTCCTGGTGTATCACAAGGATGGAGAGAGTGGAGGATCCCTGGAGGCTGGTGTGGGTATTACCAGGGTTTTGTGGTTTACCCTCCTGACGAGAACCATGGGATGATGCTCCCAGCGACCCCACACCATCTCCTGCAAAGATCTCTTGAGCCACATGGTAGTCAGGCAAGCTGCCTGGTTCATGGTGACAACCATCGGCTTGGGCAAGCTGCCTGGCTCATCCCTTCCGCTGATGGTGACTGCCTGCTATCTAACTATGAGCTTTCACCCTCGCTCTTGTTATTTTTTTCGCATTGGCAAAACCAAAGCCAGCACATCTCCAGCTTGCAGAGGACATCAACCTCTAAGATGCAGGTGGCATTCCCCCCCCCAGCCACCCCTGCCCCAGTGAAGCAGGGACAGCTTGAACTCAAATTCCCCCAAGTATCTGGGCCAGAGCTTCTTGTCTTACAGAAATGTTGTGTTTACTTTGCAGCCTTACCGTGCCCCAGTTCAGTCTGGGCGTAGCTTCCAATGAGCTGAAACTGGGTGGCGAGAGGAATCCATTTGGCAATCTGTTTGTTGGAGCCCAGCACCGAAATACTTCTTGTGAAGATGCGGTGAAGGAGAAACGCGATGTCTCCTGACAGTGCCCTGCGGAGAAGGCACAAGGGCAATTTYTACATGGATGAAGTTCCAGGGATGTGAGGAATGAGGCAGTGACACTGCGGCGGTCACCAGGCAGAACCACCTGTTGCCTTTTGATTTCTGCGTTGTCCTACCTTACAGTCCAGCATCAACACAGTATTGCAGGAAAAGTGCTCTTCTAAGCTGCTTTTGTTCCTTCTTTCATAACATAGTTTGCTTAAGTGTTGCTAGCTCATTATCTCACTTGCTCTTGGAGGAATTATCTGTTCTGAGTAGCAGATGCTGAGCTCCTAAAAACACAGCCTGGCTCCAAAGCTCCTGTGGCTCTGATAGCTTGTGAGCCCTTTGTATCTTTATTTTACTTCATAGGATTTTTTTTCCTGATTATTTAAGTCACATTTTAAGGCTGAGCTAAAAAAACCCCACCACCCTACCCTGAAACCCCCAAACCCCGGCAATTCACTGTGGGGCACATTAGACTGAATTAGATATGTAGGCTTCTGAAACCTGGGTTTCCTGAACCTTCCCRTTCCCATTCTGGGGAAATACCTTGGTACACTGGCTTTGTTGCTGTACTGTTCCCTGGGTGTTTGCTGTCAGTCACTTGTCAGTGAACAATACTGGGGTTCATGGAGACTTGGCCTGACTYGAGGTGTTTTTTTTATTGTGGAAAAATTCAAATACATTGTAASACCTGGTTTATTGCCTGGTCAGGTCCTTTGCCATCACCAGCTGGTAGGGCTGCATACATCCTAAAAAGCACTATTCCAGAAGCTGCGTATGAGAACTTGGGTACAGTAATTTCCACGGTGCAAATCAGAAACTCATTTGTTTTAAGCTTTTTTTTGTGTGTGTGCGAGAAATCCTAAGAAAATAGGAGGAATATAGTCCCTCTTCTTGGGATTCCTCAGAATATGGTTGAATCACCTCACAGATATAAGAACATGTGCTCTCACACCTAAAAATAAGTGGCTCTGCTGTTCTCTGTAGCTTGTGTGGCTGTTAGCATGTTGCTTTACTGCGGTGCTCTAGTGAGCATCTCATTTTAGATAGATACCTTTTATTGTTAACAAATGACTGCGCCCTTTCTTTTATACTGGCCCTTAGAGAGAATCAGTCATGCTGAAAAAGTGGGGGGAAAAATATGAACAAAGAAGTTAAAGGGAAATTGCTTTGATTAACAGAAAAAGACTTAATGAACCCTTGGCAGCCCATCCAGAAATAATGTTACTTTAACTGCGATTTTAAAAAGCTGGCTTTTAAATGTGTGCAAGTGATTCACTGTGTCTGGCGCCAGGACTTTGTCAGTAAGAGCTTGGTTCTCACCTGGTGTTTCATCAGGGAAGAGCTGTCCTGCAAGGCAGGCTGTGCTCTTAATCCAGCAAAACACGGTAGCGCGGGGCTGGCCCTGCCGAAGCCCTTGGCGTCAGGGGCCTGATAAAAGCAAACCTAGGTGGGAGAGGCGGTTGAGTTTTGTCAGGTTTTTAAAATCTGCTGGGATTTTTTTTTTTCTTCTGAGGGAGGAGTGGAGCGCTGCTTTTTATTGGGAATATAATGATCAGGTCCAAGAGCTCTTGATGGAGGATTTCCCCATTTATCAGTCCCACTCGCTGCAGGCAGCAAAGAGCTTAGCATAAAAAATTAGTCTTTCATATGATGAAATACTGGGAAGTGACTTCGAGCATCAGTGGTGATTTGTAAGGTGCAGGCATTGCCCTTTTTAATGATGCTTTTGAACTTGCACCTTCTTACTGGGTATGTAACCCCACCAAACTAAGTGTGCACCGGGCAACAGCAAACTGGTACTTTTATTTAGCAAAAGGGGAAGGAAGAAGGGGCAAGCAATTAAAATTAAAATGTGAGCTCAACCCCATGCAAAGTGTTAAGAATTTTTTTTTTTAAGGAAAGGATTGTGAAAAATATTTTATTCCATTTACCTACAAACTAATTTTGTTTTTCTTTTTTTTAATACAATATGGGTTTTCTAGATAGAGAAAATATAATTTTTAATTTATCTGGAAGTCACTAACATAACTGAAACAGCACCACTTCCAATTCTGGTTATACATTTAAAAATGTCTGGGGGGTGGTATGAGAGCTGTAGCACAAGTAAGGAGCTTGCTGAAGTGGGAATATCATGCTGGGGACGTGAACTGCTGTGATCTATCATGCTGTACCCATGCGCTGCTCTTTGAGAAGTTCCCTGCCATGTATCATCATTTCCCCTTTTCCTGAGCGTGCTGCTAAAGTAAAACCTGCAGCACGTTTGTATCAAAACCTTATCTGTCAACTGTTGGCCTCTCCCAGCCTTTGCTAAAGCCAATTCTTGTGGCATACAAAACTTTTAACAAAAAATTAGTTGTGCATTAAAAAAAAAAAAAAAAAAATCACCTGTAAATGTACTTAAATTCAGGTCCGTTCTCAGTCCATCCCATCTCGTGCATCTTTTTCTGGAGATGAACAGCCTTTCTGACTGCTGCTTCGTACCTCTCATTCTGGCTCTGGAAGTACTGATTTTCTCTGCTAAATACAGGGTCACATTCGATAGCTTCAACTGCAAAGCAACACAGAAGAGTTGGTTCTCCTGGGGCTGGGGAGGTGCAGGCAGCGCCTCGAGCCCTGCTCGGGAGGAGCGGGCAGGGCTGCGGTCGTGGAGACCGATGCTGTGACTTTTTAGGGTGACTGCAGGCAGGTTTTATTTTGCCAGTGCTGGCTCTGATGGCTGTCATGCCTAACTCTGAAAAGCGGTGGGTTTGGGGAAGGAGGAGGGAGGGGAAGTAAGTGGGCCTGAGAGAGGGGTCTGCGGAGCAGAAATAGTGACCCTGTGGGGTAAGGCACCGTCCCTGGTCAGGGTGTCAGAGGTGACTTTGTGCCTCAGACAGAAAATGCCACGGATCCCTCTGTCCCTCTGATGGCAGCAAGAGCTGCGGTTAGCCGGGTTTTGTCCAGAGGGCGGCTAATGGCCGGGGATGCCGGGTGCCCCACTTGGCACCAGCGCTTCAGCTCGGGACTTTACCAGCCCTTCGCAGCGTTGCAAAGCGACTCTTGGGTTTGCTCTTTCCGTGTCAGCCTGAACGCTCCCGCTGCTCCCTTTTTGTCTTGAAACCTTTGAGTCCGTTCACGTTTAAGGTTTTACTGAACTCCAGTTGCACCGTGAAGCGTGCGATCCCAGTGGCCTGTGCCATTTTCATTTGATAAGGGTATCATATGGGGGTAGTTACAGAGACAAAAGAGCTTTTTTTTTTCTCTGTTCCTTCTGATCACACAGTCATTTTTTCGGCACGCCCCTCACGAGTGAGAGCAGCTCAGCCTGGCCGAGCCAACCCACGCAAGGAATTCCCCACCTGGATGAGCCTGATGTGCCGAGGGGGTTGTGGGCTGCAGTTATGCATGGCGTGCATCGCAGCGCAGCAGCACTAGCCCCCACACGCATCCCCCTTGCATGGAGATGCCCACCCGTGTGACCCTCGGTCCTTGTATTCCAGTTTAACCAGTCTTGCCAGAGATACTGGGGATGGGAGCAGGGAAGGGGAAAAGCTTCAGACAGCGGGAGTGGCTGCGGAGGAGTGTTGATTTACACTAGCAGGGACTCCAACTCCAACTCCCACTTTTTTAAGAGATGGGCGATAAGCAAATACCTAGGAGCACAAAACCCACCATGCAAAGGAGGAGCAGAAACAGCGGGGACATAGGCATGCTCTGTACCAGCCTGCAGCCAGGCGCCTCGTCAGGCTTACTCACCCACCGCCCTCCGTATCCGAGTGTGCTCCGCACCGCCATCCAGCCAGGCCGTGAGCTTTTCCACGCTGAAGGAGGCCGTTTGCCTCTCGCTGGCGAGGTCAGGATTCATGCCGCCAAGGACTGAGCCCTGTGAATACTTGCCGGTCTCCAGCAGAGCCATCCTGGAGGCTGAGCTGCTCTGGGAAGGGATGGGGCTCGTTAGGCGCTAGCACACCTTCACTGAGTGGTTGATGAAGGTATTGGGCACAGCAAGGAGTGGTTTCAGTAGGTTGGCCAAGATGTTGTAACTGCACAGGCAGCCTGGATCATGCTATTGCGGGGCACTGTGCTCAGCAAAATAGGTGTAGGAATGTACTTTGTACATAAATAGGCAGATTTCCATGTTAGTTTAAAAAGAACCAAACAAACAGGGGTTGCATGAATATTTAGGCACTGTCTTGTCCTCACTGCAATGATACAGACAACGAAAATTTAGGGCACTTTTAAGAGCTCAAAATGCAGGTTTTATGATTTTTTTTTTTAAACATAAAATCTTTTTCTTTCACCAGTCGGTCCCCAATATTTTATGAGAAGTTACTGCTGGAATATCCCAGAACTATGTGTTAATGTTTAAGGGAGTTTCTGGCCCTGGCCCGTTCCCACCCCACGCTGGGCGCTGCTGCTGCTGCCTAGCCCATGGGCGCCTGCTAAGAGGCTCCTGGACCTGCACTCCAGGCGCTGGCAGCTCTGCCCATGCTGCCTCCGTCCTGCTTCCCATAGGGCCTGGCTTTACATTAACTCCTAACCTTGTAATTCCTGTCTTGGCAGGATGTGTTGCAGGATGCTAATAAAAAAAAAAAGCGTGGTGTGTGGAAAATAGAGCAGATTTTTCCCTTGAAGAGGCTGCCTGCCTTCCTGAACTATTTTTAATACTATAAGAAATTTAAACTGGAAACTCTTGCAAATATGTTCTTAATTCCTGCTTTTCTGATATTCAGCCCTTTAATTCAAGGTGTCTTATTGTCCTGGGAGGGAGAAAAGCCTCAAAGCAGCGTGCTGAGTACACGAGATTGGAGTAACCCCGACCTGCCCTTGAGCTGTCCCAGGAAGCGCCGCGCTCGGCGCTGGAGCACCGGGACGGCTCAGCCGCCCGCTCCCTCTTCCGTGAGGCTGCCTAAGAAAAAAATCTGCGTGTCTGTCTGCTATGTGCAAACGCAAACCCCCACGTACCTTGTCCCACGCGTCCTTCGGGGAGCCGTCTGGCTGCTGCCTACCTGCCTGGGCCACGCTCCCGGCGTCCCCGCTGCAGGGACCTTGTTCCCAGGGCCAATGGAGCTTGACCCGGCCCGTGGGTGTTTCTGCGTGTGCGCGGCGGCGTGCTGGAGCTGACCTCTGCCGGCAGCGGCCTGTGCGCCTGCTAGGCGTAAAATCCCACAGCTCCCAGTGCCGGAAGGGCTGGAGCCTCTGCATTTAAAAAAAATGCCATTTTTGTGATCTCACTTCAGGCTGTTTGTGCGTTGGAGGCTGCACTTCCAGCTCTGTCACCAAAGCGGCACCCTCCCCCTGTCCCAGTATTTTTAATTTTTTTCTTTGTAGTCTGCTTGGGATGGAGGAGAGCATCCCTTGGGCCTGGGGATTTGACTTGCTCAAGGTTTTCCCAGCTCGGTTATGGCACTGCCCTCAGCCCTTCCCRCAGTTTGGGGCACAAGCCGGGAGGCCGGGGCTGTGCCTCGCAGGCTGGGTCGTGCCAGGGGGCGGAGGGAGGTTGCCACGGGGTGCGTGCTGCCCTCATCTCTGGCGATCCTGAATCTGTCCCCGCTGCAGTCTGTCCTGGTGTCTAGTGGGCGGGAGCTGGCAACTCACCCCCCGCCGGCTACATCAGTATAAGCCATAAGCCTGACGGGAGAGGGGTCCCTCCTGCCCACAGTTCATCGATGGGTCTGTGCTGCTGCTTCAGACCTGCTTGTCTCTCACTGGAAACTGCTTTGTCAGGGAAGAAGGTGAAACAGGTGGGATTCACCGTACCGTAGAGTTGCTTTAACACAGGAAGTTAAACGAAGGATGGGAAGTTATATCTAGTTTTGTGTAACTATAATTTTAAGCTTGAGCCTGAGTGAACCAAGCCCAGCAGCCATGAGGAGCAACAACAAGTCAGAACAGCTGACTAATGCAATGAGTGTGCCCACGGGCAGTGGATGGTGCATTAGGGATGAGTCCGGTAGATTAAAGATGTYGTGTGGCTCTGTCACCCTGCCAGAGCAATAGGATGTCCTATGGATGTGCTGCTTGGTATTCCAGTCTGTACCACTCAGCATCACATCCTACGGTGACTCGGGGCTGCTAGCGCTTGGGAGGCAGTAGCATCTTTCTGAAGTTATCCATGGGCTTTCTCTATTTGCTCTGCTGTTTTCTTCTGCTGGAGTCAGAAGCGCTCGGCCTTATGCTTCTTGAGTGCTGTTCRCAATTCAGCTAGTGGGTCTGGGTCTCCCAAAGGAAGGGCAAGAGATGACAGGTTGGAAGAAGCCTGTCCCTGAACCTGTTTGCAACCTGACGTTCACACAGGCTTATATTCGGGCAGGCTTGGGTGCTGCCTGGGTAGGTCATTGCCAGTCTGCGTTAGTGAAGTCGGAGCTGGAGTGCCACCGGAGCTGCCCGGCAGCATTCTCATATGCCTCAGCTCCATGTGCCCCGGGGTGCCCAGAGATCTCACGGGCTGTGGTGGGAACCAACAAAATGCACAAGAGCACCGGGTCATGGTGTGTTGGAACACACCACAATTATTATGTTGCTGATAATTTTGCATTTTTCCCCATTTCCATAAGCCTGGATATCCCCGGTATCACGTTCGACTCACAGGTTTCATACAATGCTTTTATCAACACAAAACCGGTCAGTCTGTGGCATTTTTAGATAATTTTGGGAAATGATTTAAATATAGAGAAATACCTAGGATAGGCAGAGGAGAGTTCCCGAGAAGGGGTGTTCAGCCAGGGCCAGTCTGAGAATACCGCTAGCTTGGGGAAGAAAACCAGAATTTGTCATTTCTGAGGCAGTAACGAGAAGTAAATTAGGCAGTAAAATATAAGGGTTCCCTGACAGGAAATTCCACTGCAGCAAACCATCTAGGAGCACTTCAGGAGTGAGTGCATAGGAACAGAGATCTCAGCATGACCTGGATAAATTGCAAAGCTGGTATTGAAAACTCTGGTAGTAAGAAAAATCCAGGCAATGGAGCAGTTTGTGCATAGATAAAAGGCAGCATATCTTTAAAGAACAGAAATGATTGTTTCTTACTCTCTTCYGTAGAAGAGGGACTGTCACAATACGAACGACTGCCTTCAGCATCCGTGTGTGAAAGGAGGTGTTTGATTAGTGTAAGCAGTCTTGCGGCATAGCCCATCAAAACCTCGCCGGTTGGGGCTGTGAAAGGTTGATAAAGCATTTCACAAAGTCTTGCCTGAGTGCCCTGGTCTCGTGTCTCACCAAAGGCCAYGCTCTCCAGCAAAGACGTTTCCCTTTGCGTGGTTTGTGCCAGGAAATGGAGTACGCAACCCGCCGTGGTAGGATAACCAGTGAGCTATTATTATAAGCRGCAACAAGATAGGAAGATATTTTGGAAACCTGACCTGAAGAACAGGTTTAGTCAATGAGCCCTCATCCCTAACGATGAGCTGACTGCCCACACCAGTGCTGCAGCGTGCAGAGGGTTGGGAATGCCGTGTACCTCCCAGTGTGGCAACCCCAGCGGATACCTGGTGTCAGAGAAATGCATCCAAGCACCATCTCTGCCTTGTTCTGAGCAGGGAGTTGGTGTCCATGCCGTTAAGGATATCACTAATGAGACAGAGAAGTCCTTTTCGTTTGCTTTGCTGCATTCAGTTTTAGTCCTGGCTCTTGGGGAGCATGGTGTGTGTGACCTGTACGTGTGAAGCATCCTCTCTTTTTCTTATCACAGATTACTAAATAATCTATGGTCTTTGGTTGCTGCTAAACACTTTAAAAATGTTTAAAAATAATGAAGTGAGCTTGCTAGTGTGAGGATTACCTTTCAGTTCAAAACTGAGTTTTTAAATTAAATCCAAGGGCAATGTGTGTCCTTGGCTTTGTGGGTCTTACCCTGCCAGGCAGGTGGGCATCCGTGGCCAGTTAGAAATCAAACATATGGGAAGTTTCAGTGCACAAAGCCTGATTCCACAATTTTTGTGCCCTTAAACTTTCAGTAAATTGAGATGAAGTCTGGGGATAAGCAATGGATGCAGCATGGGGTGCGGATGATGAAAACAGCTCGTTGATGAGTAAGTTAGCACTAACAAAGGAGTTGCTGTCAGACTTCACCGATTTTTATGTTCATTCAGTTTATTTGGCTGTTGTCTGCTTGCATCCTTGGAGCTTTTTCAGTTCCTTGTGGAAAAGAGCAAAATATACAATCATCGTTTAGTTTATTTCTTCAGAAGTGTCCACATTAAACAGTATGAGTTAATTAAGTAGAGTTGCATGACATATATTTTTATATAAATGTATAAACACCAACACAGAATATAGACTATATACCACATAGGCAACATACACAGTGCAAAAAATTGTCTTCCATCAATACTCTGATAATCTGTATCTTCTGGATACACCATGTTTATTCAGGAATGTGTTTTAGGGGCATAGGGAGGAATTCATTTAAAAGAAAAAGAGACACAAAGATACCCCAAAATCTTCCTGGTGATGCCTACACTGATGTTTTTTTGGTGCCACCTCCACGCTGCCGCGCCATGAAGCACAAGAGCATCGGTGAAGGTTGTACTGGCTCTGGGTCTGAGCCCAGCTGGGGATGCGGTTACCAGTTCGCAGGGGTGAGAAGAGCTGTGTTGGAAAACGCTGTGATTTTTTAAGCCAACACTTGAACAGTAAAAGCATCATTTCCCACATGCCGTCACGGAGGGCTGGAGCCTGCAGCTCTTGCTGGGGACAAAGCGCCGTGTGGCCCACTGTGTGCCATGGGGCTGCTACAGCCCATCCCGGCTCCGCGGGAGCTGCCAGCACTGGCTGCTTGTGGCCGGTTTGGTGGGTTGGTGTGCGGATGTGCGGCTGGGTCCCGGCTCCCAGCCCACGGGGTCCCGGTAGGCAGCCGGGTCAGGGCTTTCTGCTGTCTCTCCACCTCTGGAAGGGTTTCTTGTGTCTCTATTAGCTCAGCCTGAGTTAGGACAGTATGACCTAGCCCTCCCTTTCCCTTCTGGACACCCGCTGCAAATGACCCAGACACCTCCTAGCAATTCCCAACTGCGTTCGCATGCAGCCCCACTCTGTGCTTGGTGGACACCACATCAAAGGGAGACACCTTGATTTCCCCCCCCCCCCGCCCCAGATAATATTTGCATACTTAAGAAGACTGCAGCAAAATATTTTCAACCTTTTCATTGCTGATCTGMGCACTCAGCTTACCCAGACCTTACCGGATGGCTCCCACCCAAGGACTTGCATAAATGCCCCCATCCCAGCCCGGGTGARCTGATAACACTGATTTCACTGGTGCATATGGAGCGACAGATTGCCTCTCCTGGAGTGCATTTCCATCTGTGGCAAAATTAGAAATTAATTTGCTGAATTTTTTTGAGCTCTTTGATCAAGGTTACTTAATCTGTGCCATAACCTCTCACAAAACGCCAGCACAGTAATTCTGGCTTGTTATTTAAACCGGTTATCTATGGAGTATCATACAGCATCTTTTACAGCTGTGTACAAGCATCCTTAGCAACACCATTTTTTTCTTGGAGAAATATGGCTTTTTTTCCCCCTGAAAAAATGGTCGATGCTGCTTCTTCCTCATGGTTTTAATCATAACCTATATGAAAAGCTTCACAGCTGGAAAGGACATAACAGATCCTTTCAGATCTTGTTTGACCCATAGTGACCATATGCACTGGATTTCTGAAATAAAAACTTGTTTAGAATAAGCATGATGAGCAAGGGGCTAAAAACTACCACAGAGACAGTGCTGCGAGGTGGGGCTCTCAGAGACTGAAACTGAGTCCTTAGTCCAGGACTGTGGCAAAAGCCCCATACCTGTATCACTGCTCTTGACACGTAATGTGGCTCAGATGCCAGGTCGAGCAGCAGTCCTCTGAAATGAAACACCCCGCTGGACCAGGGAGACTAGGGAATGGATTAGTAACTTTTTAATAAATATGTGATAAATGCCCAGTTTCCCTTAATTTATGTATGGATCCACTGAAGCTGTGGATAGTAGATATTGTTTAACCAGGTATTACCTTCCCAGCTGACTAGGTCCATTGACGCTTGCCATTCAAGAGCCAGTGTTCAAAGGCAGTTGGTGAGTTATGCTGTTTAGGCTTTGTATCAGGGCTGATGTGAGAAGCAAGAAGCTGAGATCTTCCTGAAGGAGCAATTTTAGCTCTAGATGTGGACACCTCAGGGCACAGATGCCCCATCAATGTGGTAGGCTCTGTCCATACATAGTGCAAATGCACCATCTATCTCAGCTTTGCTATACCAGCAGCAAGAAGATTTTTAGCTTTGCAAGGTGACAGCTGAAATGAGGCAGCTCTGACCTCTGGAAAAGGGGGTGAGAAGCACTGACAAATAGTTTTGCATCAGTATCTACATGCCTYGTAGCCCCTGGTGCCTACAGAGGTCAGCTGTGTGCAGGGTGAACAGGACAGCAGCCTGATACCGGTATGACATTACCACATTACCGCCTCTCAACCACAGGACATTTTTGTGGGTCCCTATGGTAGCACATGTCCAGCTGCTGGGTGAGGAGCTGAAGCTCCATAGTTCAGGGCCAAGAAGCAGTTTGTCTGTCTGCTACATCCACAGGGATCTGCTGCCTCGTCACTGCACACTTCCATGAACACCCACGCTGAGAACACCCAGCCTTTGCTTTCTGCACAGAGCATTTGCCTCCCACTTGGGGCATTGATGGTATAGTCCAATGTATTTTCTGCCTGAGCATGGAACTACCTAAATAGCTGTTTTCAAACAGGTTTGAAATGCAGTTTAAACGTGCTCGTGAAGAACAGTTGCACCTGCCTGTGCTGCATTGGTATGGACACACAGAGGTTGATTTTTCTAATAGTACGGGTGTGCTGCTGGGACACGCAGCCTCAGCCAGGCTTGACTCGCACACTGGTGCAATACCAGTGACCCCTGGGAAAGCCATTACTGTCATCTGGGCTGTTCTCAGTAATACGCAGATTGTCCCTTTTAGTTACCACACCAGGTTTTCAGGAGGTTCTCCAGAGCTGCAGCCACCCTCCTGTCACCCTGTGCCTGGCGAGCCTGCTTCCAGGAAGAAGCAGGGGTCCCCCAAACCATCCCTCCACAGACTTCCCTGGCTTAAGTGGTCGCTGCGTCTCAAGGGTTAACCAAGAGTTAGCTGGAGGTTAGCATGCACCCACAGTCTGGGGGAAAATAACATCATTTCTCTCTGCATCTCCTCATGTGAGTATTTCTTCGGTGAATACTGCACCTTTTCCACAGTGATATCTTCCTGGGCTGGGAAAACCTTTTTTGTGCCTTCTACTGGAGCAAGTGTTAATAACCGTAAGTAGCCCCAATGATGCGGCTGTGAACGTCCACCATGTACAGAGATATCAGCGTGTATGTGTTAGCGCCGGCCTTGGTAGGATCCCTGTTGAGTTTTGGCAGAAGCTACGCTGCTTTCTCATCCCCAGTCACCGTTGATGTTCTTCTCAGGTTTTCCTTGACTTTAATGAATTCTGGTGCATGGTCTTCCTTCTTCTCCTGCTCTTTCTCCAACTGTAAGAAAGAAGAGTCATTGTTATCTATGCACGCTAAAGGACAAAAGTGCATTAGCTACATTAAAACGGTGGGTTTCATTATTGCTGGGTGTCCACTTATTATTGCTCAAAGCTGAATGAGTGTGTAGTGTACATGTCGGTGCTCTCTTTTTCCAAACCATTACACCAGAGCCATGTTCACCCCGAGTCTCTTTTTCTGGCCGACTGAAACATTATTTTTTTTTTCCTCCAGGGAGGAACATCTCCAGCAGAAAAGCAGGGGAGTGCTTCACTTCAGACCTGGCATGGAGGAAGGAGGAGGAGGAGGTTTGAATCCTTCCCAGCAAAGGAGGCCTGTGAGCCTGGGAAAAGCTCTCAGCATTAGGTTATCGTCTAAGGGGGGGTAAGTTGTTGTACTGCCTCACTTTTATATGCGAAGTCTTTATGGATCTGTCCCTAAACCACCTTGTTTCATATTCCTGGTTCTTCTCTGAGAGTGCTGGGCTTTGATTTTCAAGTGATCTTGGCTTGGCTGATATTATTGCAAGGGAGCTGTTGTGTCATTAAATAAACAAACTAGTTTCATCCATTTGCAGTGCAAATACTGGCAAGTAGGACAGGGAATGACTTTCTTTTCAGTGGCAACAAGCTGACTTGCTGCTTGCACTGGTTTGGGTAAGAGGGCAGGTGCAGAGAGCACCCAGGGCATGGCTGTGCTGCTGACAAGTGCCCATGCTGAATATTGCTCTCCCCAGGCATATTTTTGACCAGAGTACATGTCAGGAACTGCTCCCAAAAGCAGCTTGGGTGTGATTGCAGCAGGGTTTGCACCTTCCAGCACTTCTGCAGCCTCTCACCCCACACCCCAGGGTCCTGAGCACCCCTGTGGTGGGTGCTGCAACAGCCCCCATGCTATTTGGGGTGCTTTGAACTGGAAAGCATGCCCCAAGGACACCACATGGGACCCGGAGGAGACCCAGGGCCAGTGATGTGTGGTGGGGGTCCTGGGCGAGGTGGTATGAATGAGGTGAATCCCACTGTGAGGATGAAGGTGCTGCAGCTGCATGGGGCAGCAGTGAAGGATGTACTGTGGCTCCCATTTTATGGAGGGGTAGCAACGCTATACCTTGGGTTTAGCCTCAGCCCACCCATCTCCCCTGTGGTCTGTGCCTCGTGCGGGGTGGTTAGGATAACCAAGGGATGACTGAAAACTCAGTTCTACCTGATCCAGCCTCTGGTGCCTCTTTAATAGCTCTTTTTCAAAAGGAGACTGCAATTTCTTTGCTTCTTCCTCTTCCTTCTTCTGTCTGATGAGCTGGTTTCGCCGTCGGTGCTCGAGTACCCGCTGCAGCTCTGGCTTGCTCTCCACGCCCAAGCCTCTGTGGATAAAAAGCAGATAAATCAGGGCCAGAGCGCCTACGCCCTGGGGTGTAGCCACTGCCAGCCCAGCAACCCCAGAACTCTTCTCGGTCCTAAATGGAAACATGGGAGACCTGGTCCACAAACCAGTCCTGGTCCGCAAATCCATCCACAAGGCTTTGAGGGTGTTACTGGGAGCGCCTTACTGCAGGACAGTGCCTCGGGCTGCCTGCCTCGGGTGGGCACAGCGTTTGCTGTCCGTGTCCGGGGCTTGTGGCGCTGGAAGTTTTGCTAATCCCRTTACACTGAGGTGCTACAGCTTTCTGGGTTGGGTATGGAAATGGGACCTTCTGTTGGCTCCTGCTGTTACTAGTTTTAATTATGTCAGTGACAGCTTCAGCAGCATTGAGGGCATTTTAAATAATGACGATGTTTTTTCCACCAGCAGGGGTAGTCATTGATCTGCAGTAATTGTCCTGGCAGTTCCTTTCCTCCCTGTTGCATCCCAGCTTTGCTTCAGAGCTGAGGGCTAGCGATCCCCCTGTTGACATGGAGAGTCTGGGTCAAGAGGCCAAAATGAACTGTCCTTTTCTCCTGGAAGCCAGAGTTTGCTGATGGCGCAGGCGCCTGGCTCCCCTTCAGCAGCCTGAAGCATCTCAGATGAAGTGGGGCTGCTCCAAGCCCTGTTCTGTGAGGGGTGGGATCACGGGAAAGGAGTCATGGCAAGGACATGCAGGCAGGGCATAAATACGTGGTAAAGAGATGAAAGAAGTTCTCCAAACAAATTTCAGAAATCTAACACTTTGAATATTGCCATGCCTGAATTTAGACACTAAGATTTACCTCCTGCAGCTGACCCCGGCCACCTTCCCACCAGCTTCTGCCCCCCCTAGAAGCATGGGAGTAGTTATGGACGTGCAGGGCTATGGGTGAATGCAGAACAAGTGGTCGTGCATGGTCATGGGACAGTTCCTGCCCTTCCAGGATAGTGGTTTGACCAACTTATCTCCTCCATGCCTAAAGGAATCTGCCTTCATAAAATCCATCAGCTTCCTGGTTAAATCACTAAAAGCGGTGACTCTCTGCCCCGCTGCGTCCTTGTCAGAGAGAGGCAAAAACGTGAAGCTGCTGGGAAGTTGAACATTTGCTGAATCTTGGGAGACTTTATTGCAACTGCACAGAGTTTCATGTCGCTGAAGAACAGATTATTAAGAAGTGGTCAAGGCCGCATTTATGCAGGCTATCTTCTGCAATAGCAGCTGGAATGTAAGTAATCTTGCAAGAAAATACAGAACTAAAAGTCGTTGACTGAAGTTGTATTTTTGAGGAGAAGGAGTTGAAGACCTCGTAGCTGTCACACACAGGGAAGGAGTGGGGCCTGACCGCTTTCGTGGGCTGGGTTTAACACTCGTTTAAATCAATGGGCTGAGGGTATTTACAAGTCCCATTGTAAAATGTGGAGTGTTTGGTGTTCCTGTGGGTGAAGGTCTGTTTTGAGGCGAGGAGGAGACCTCCCTGTGTCTGTGCTAAGGGCTTGCCCAGGGCTTGCCCAGGGCATGGCAGGTTGGCGTGCGCTATTAATGCAAAGCTCATCCTCAGCACCCGGAGGTTTCTGTTGATCGAAGGCTGGTTGGTTTCTGCTAAAGTCGTTTGAAAGCAGAGACATCAAACCCCGTGGACTACTGAGCTTCCTTGGCAGGGTGGCAGACACTGAGGTGGTATCTCACATCATGAGGCATTGAACTGGCAAGCAGGAGAGGGAAACGCTCTCCAGATGCAGCAAACCTCTGTGCTATCACACAGATACTGGGGACCAGTGCTTGCATCCTTCCAGTGCCACGTTTAACGATGCTTCCTGTTGTCATTTCTGTTTTTTGCTTTATGGTGGGACAAAGTTCATGGCAGCATCAGTGAAGGTAGCCGTAGCATTGGCCCCAGAGCTTTCATGATGTTTTTTCAAGTCAGGAGGAACTCAGACGTTGCAGAGATGCTTTCCCCAAGGCTTGAGAGAGAGAARACCTGCCTTGGCTTGCTGGAGACACAGGTTGCAATGTTGCCTGTGGATTTGTTACTACTCTTTGATTTAATCAGCCTGTGTTGTTAGTACCCAGAGGTGTTGACTAAGATAAGGGTTTTGCTGCACAAGCTGCTGATTTGAGTTGCTTCTCCCTGCTGCTTGAGGGGAGAAACCAACAGCAAAGCAGAAACAGGAGTAAGTCGTAGATCCTTCTCTCTTCCCTTCTCCCCTCTCTCACCCTATAGTAGCATGTAGCAGGAAGCAAAACTGGTGGATTCGAGAGTGACAAGAAACCAGCAACAATGGATTATTGTTTGCAGTAGGGTTTGTTTCACATATTTGCTGAAAAATATTTGGGAGGCCAGAGCCGAAGCAGGTTTAAATTGATGCCTGAGATGTACAGGACTAAAATGAGAGGGGTCAGGAGATGCAGGATGGCTGCGATGGGGCTGCCTCCTGCCAGCATCTGATGGCACATGTGGATATATAATGGTGGCAGGCATAGGACTCGAGTACAAAGTGATGATGCACTTTGTATTTGCCAGTTTGAAGTTCAGCTCAGCCTGGTGCCATGGGGTCTGTAGCCTGTCTGCAACCGTTTGTCTCTGCTACSTCCGTTGCAGGAATTTCTTGATGCTTTGGTCCATCATGGTTAGACTGGAATAACATTCTGCGAGATCAAAGCCAATGCTGGTGGGTAAGCCTTTAAACTGAGCAGTATCACTAGGCAGGATATGGTCACTCTCAAAACAGAGAGTTTTAAAAATATCTGGCTGGTATAGTTACCTCTGCCTCGATGCTGSAGAATGGCCTGGGCATGGTCCCTGTAATTCTTCTGATTCTGTGAAAATCAAATCAAACCCAAGCCCAGCCAGTGCCAGTATTGATTAATGCACCCCGCTGGCAGGCTTGATTGTTTGCCAAATTAATGTGTGTGTCTGGTTCCCATAATGACTGTAGTCCTTTTGAACAGAGGCTGTGCTCCTTTTAATTAGATGGTCAAAGTGCTATCATGTCAGAATATTTCAGGGTATTCAGAAAATGTCAATATAAAGCCAGCAGGTTTCTTGCTGTGCTAAAAAGGCTCTGAACTGAATATGCTTTTATTGCACTGATGTTCAGACAGTTGCCGCAAAGGAATGATGTGGTTATAGGTTCTCAGTCCCTGGTGTTATTATCCTGATGTTGTATCTGTATCCCCAAAGAGTTAAATTGGGGTGATGGGGTAGGAAATCAGGAATATGAAATCTAGCCTATCTTTACTCGTTTGATTTTCAGGGAGACAGTGATTAGCCTTTTCCTTGTACAGAAGATCTCACACTGGTGCTATCCCAGCTTTCAATGGCTCCATCCAGCCTGCAGCTCTTACTGCCTCTGGATTGACCTTAAAGCACACAGGAAGGCTGCACATTGCTGGGGGCTTGGCAAGTCAGTGTGGAGATAGAAAAACCAGAACCAGGGAGAAAACATGCGTGGGACACCGAGAAGGGGGCTGTAGGGATGCCTTGCATCTTCCATAGCTTGTGGCTTGAGGTGGGTGGAAATAATGAGCAGCTCCAAAAAGTGCTAGCCGATGCTTCAGGATGGCAGAGCAGGGGGCTTTTCGTTCTGCTTTTGTTTTAAAAGAAACTGTCGGGTCAGAGAAAAGAGGAAAGGACTACAGCAAGTTTCACATGGTGTTTGTTTGCAAGTGAAGGGATTTATCGTGCCCTTCCAACTCACAGCCTGTTGCTGGCACTTGTGCCTCGGCTGCTGAGCTCCGATGGCTCAGCACCTCTCGGACTGCTCCAGCAGCAGGCTGCGACCTCCACTTACCTTTTGTGGTTCATCAGCAGCTCTCTGTGCAGCTCTTGGTGGCTCTTCGAGGCTTTTACAGGATTTAGGAGCTTTTTAGGTTTGATGAGGTCTGGGTTTCCATCTATGTAGTCTGGGTGAGTCAGGATATTCCCACCGTCTGGTCGCTCCCGCTGGATTTCAGTGTACATGGATGCTGGAAGAAAAGAGGTGTTTGCATGAGAAGTCTCACCCCGATGTGGTGTGGGAACCCGCTGGAGCTCTCCTCCCCTGGGCAAGGCAGAGAGGAAGAGATGGTGCCTGCCCCAGCTGCTCGACACCCATGTCAGTGTCTGCGTGCACGTGTCTCCATGTGCTGGTGCAGGTTTTTTTAGGTTTTAAAAGATATTCCCTTTGCGTTGTTGATGAGACACATATTAATTAGATCACTTAAATTACTTGCCAGCTGCTTGCTTCAGTGGCTGCAGCATTTACTGCCAATGATTAATTAATGCAAGATAGGTCTAACTAAAACTGGAAACATGCATGGATGGGGACTGTGCTGAGCTGCTGCTTTGGTCGTCCTGGCCGAGGCCGTCGATCCCTTAGCACAAGGGGATGCTGCGGGATTTGAGGGGCTTTCGAAACACGGGCCTGAGGAAGTGCTGCTGTATCTGAAACCTCTTGTCAAGGAAAGATTTTGCCGATATCCTGCTGGCCTAATAATCAGGATCAAGCCCAATGCCAAGAAAAGCATAATTCACCCATGCAATATGTGATCGTGCTGTAATAATTTGCATGTTCTGGATGTAAGAACAAGAGCCCACTGTTTTGGAAGTGATGGCAGCTTGGATTTCAGGCAAACCACAGGGCATGTTCACTGTTGGTATTTTCCAAGTGCTCAACATTTCTCCTTTACAAAAAACCCTATACAAAATGAGTGCAAAGCACAAGTTGTAAGACAAACTGCATGTGGTGGGCTGTGTCTTTAAATGTGGAGCACTGTGGGGCTGCCTACAATTATTCAGTGTACGGTCTAATCAGGGGCTCGGAAAGAGCAATTTATTCCTGACTATTCACTTGAACAATTTGGAAGTTTACCAGTAAGAACAAAAAGTCCCAGGAAAAGGGTGTAGGCAGCTCCATGTCTGTAAATGTCTTGTTATTACAGTATTTTTGGGGGCCTAGTGTGAAGTTATATGGGTTGGTGGAGCAGAAAGGAAAACAGTTGTTCAGTAATGTTGCTTCCCTCTTTTATTGCAATCTCAAGTATAAAAAGAATAAAACTCTTTTAAAGGAGGAATCAATAAAAAAAGGCAAGAGAAAGCAGGCTAGGTCATTCTTTCATAGTCAGTAAGTACTTATCAAATGTAAAGTGGATTGCAATCAAACAGAATTGTGTAAGGAATAATACTGCTGAAGAAATGATTCAATATCAAACAACTTCTCATTGAATGTTAATGTGGCCAGTGCCCTACTGCTTTGGGAACAAAGAAAAACAAATCAGAGCCCATTACATGAGTGTAATTGGGGTGAATAGTTCGGTACATATTTAAAGGGCGCTTGGAAGCTGGAACCAGTGATTTCTTGTATCAAATTATTTTCCTCTAGGATCATACATCACTGCTGGCAGAAGGGAAGGTGGTGTGGTTTGATGTTTGATGGCAAGTGCCAGGCTGACTCAAACCCCTGCGGGGCCAGACTCCACAGGCTGAAACTGGGGGCTCAATGTTGTCTTCCAGACAGATGCAGGGACTGAAGAACAGCCAAGGGTTAAGGCAGCACAATTTCATCGCTAATTTTTGTTAGATGAAAGCCAGGTTTTGAACAATGAGAAAACATGTCAGGTTTTCACTGGGGTAAAATTGCTTTGTTTTTTTTCTTCTTCTACTTCTTCCCTTTTTTGGTCTTTTTTCACAGGAGAAGAGGCAGACAAAAGACAAGGAAGGAAGGTACAAAAGCAAAGGTTTGTTTTGGCATGAATGAAATGGATGAGCTCTCATTTCAAATGGCAAAGCAGTGTCTTCATTCTTCAAACAAAAAAGTCTCTCCATGGAGTAACTTCAAATGCCAGGTAGTTTTAATGGAAACACCGTTTTTGGACAGCTATACTAACAGACTAGCCTCAGTGTCACTGTGTCGTCCTGTTGCCCTTTTCCCACTGTTCCTGTGCCGTCATTTAGACCAGAGCTGCCTCCAGTGACAGAGATGCCTGCACTTGCTTGTGTGCTGGGTACCAAATCCTGCCGCACAGCAAGAGAAGGGCTGGGGTGTATTGATCTTGGATTTGTCCATCTAATAATCCGCCTGTTGTGCTCTGCTAGGGGATAATGCAGCGAGCAGCAAGCGTGGAAGGATTACACGGCCAACCAAGCCTGAAGGACCAACCTGGATGCTGTAAATGGCTGTAACTCTAGTGACTTTGGTAGTTTTTTTCTATACCAAATAGCTCTTGGGCCCTGCTGCTAAGCTGTACTAGCTCTTGGGGCACTGGTGTAGCACTGTTACTTATAAAGTACTGTTTTCCCCCTGCCTCCGTGATGTATGGGTTTCCTTTCGCAACTTAGGAGTGGCGGTGCCTTCTTCCSTACCTCCAAAACCCAGATCCCGGGGGATTCGCTTTGGGCAGGCTGTCCCCACATCCACATAGGGCTAACGCCCAGCAACGTACAACGCTATCGCACGGTGTCATCCAGCCCTTCAGTTTGGTCTTGTGGTGTTTCCAGCCCCCAGACACCCAGGATGATCAGGGAAGGGTCCCCCCCGCCTTGGGGGACCCTATACTTATGCAGCATTTTGGGGGAGCACCGCGGCGAGCCTGGAGGTTTTGAATCGGCTAATGTGGTTATTTCCAGACTGCAGCAATCTAATGTTGCATGGCTGAGGCTTGCAAAGAAGCAGCAATTTATCAACCTATTTACTGAAGGCAGATGGGGAACTTTTCCCTGAAACTAGTAGAAATGAAGAAATACTGAAAAGGAAGGAGCGGGAGGAACTGAAACGGACTGGAAGCATTTCTGGCCAGGGGCTGTTAAATCAGCATGCAAAAGTCCTCACAATGAGTGCAATTTGCCTGAACAATACTGCGGGGGCCAGGACACAGCAGGTAGCTCTGAGCTTGGTTTTCACTGTGACAGATGTGCCTAGGGGTGTGCAGACACGGACCTCAAGGGTTTGGCTTCCAGTGGGTGTCCGCACTGCTGCCCCGGGGACAAGGTCAAAGCCCTGACCTTGTCCCTGACCGGGACTGGAAGGAGCCTTGAACCTCACTACAAGAATAGTACTTTAAACCTTCAGAAGACCTTAGTCTGGAACAGTTCAAGGAATGTCTTCATTTGCATTGAGCAGAAAAAGAAAAATGAGAATATAAAAATATTGGTGCACCTGAAACACAGCTTGGGGTTATGCTGGGAGTAAGGACGGGGCATCCTTTCTCCTGCAGGTTGGCAGATAGGGACCCAGTGCAAAATGTTTCTTGTGGAGTAGATCTATCATCTTCAAGACCTGGTGTAATTCATGTCCGTGTAAGGGGGGACAGACTGCTATCAGGCTGCTTTTTGTCATTATTTATAGTGCTGGAGGCATAAATCAAGCCAGGTCTCTGCGGTGGATTTACAGCAGGATGTCTGTTTTTGCATGATTCAGCCATAGATCAATGAACAAGGCTCTGCTCTGGCACCTCCTTGGCCACCATCATAAATCAGCAAAAGGTGTTAGACATTTTTATATTGTTCTTGGCAAGATATAAACAAAAAAATACATGTGCATTTTAATACCCTCTGCTGTACTCAGAAAGACAGAGTGACCTTTTAAATAGATCTGCTTTGGAGTGTTGCTTATAAAAAGTAGCTGTGTTTGCTTCGACATACTCAGTCTTTTGCTTGCTTTTAAATATTTTCCCTTTCCTCATTTCTAGAAGCCTGAGGCTTTCTAGGAAAGGTACATTTCCAAGTGACTTTTCTGTACGTAAAAAGCAAGACTGCCTGGATGAGGAGGCCAGGGCCACTGGCAGATACTTGGACTTCATGTGTGGCATTATCTCCTCTCCCAGCCATAGCTGTGAAACGAGCTCCCAGTCCTGATTAGTTTTCTAGGAGACCCCACAGGGAATATTCAGCATCTTTGAGATGGCCCAGAAACCAACCACCCTTCTGCCCCAGGATGTGGGACTGCCTGGGGGAGAAAAATGACATCTTAGTATCTTGGTCTGTTCTGACTTAAAGCAAAGCCCAAATTCCAGCTCAGACCGCCTGGAAATGCTTATAAATCCCCCAATTCCTGGGAGACTTGTGATAAAATCATCAGTCTGCAATCCTGGGGCTAATTGTTTCCACTTCTGATTATGCTCAGTCCCAGTCTTTTGGGGAACAGGATATCAGGCAGTTTTGGTGCAACATTAAATGCCTTTGAAAACCTGAATGTTGCAAATAATACATTAAATATACCCTACTAGGAGCGTAAAACGTGGTGTGCTTCTTGGGGTGCTGAGTGGCTTTTGTGCAGCCCAGGGCAAGGAGAAAGGTTTTAGCCTGCTCCTGGAGAGGAGGAGGAGGAGGAGGAGGAGGAGGAAGAGGAGGAGGAGGAGGAGGACTGTCTCATGCCCAGGGACAGGCATCAGACACAGGGGCTCGGCCACGGCCGGATCTGAGCTACGCTTCCTTTTGCTGCTGCTGCTCTTTGGTTTTCCCTCACTCGGAGGAGATGCCCTTCACAGAGCATTTATTTAGGATTAAGCAACTTGTCTCTCTGTGGTGGGTTGCCCTGTGAGCCCCTCTGCGTCGGGACGTGTGCTGTGTGCTGCTCCTCGCGCTGCCGCTGGCAGCCTGCTTCACCGTCCTGTCGGGATGGAAATAATCCCCAGGAATGTTAAGGGGATTAACAGCCCTGGAAAGGGCAGGTAACCCAAGGGGTGCAGCTCTGCTTATGGCTGCCTGCATGGCTCCAGCTGTTCTTCACAAGGGGGAAAACAAAAGAGATGATTGAAAAGAAAATTAATCCATAGCTTTTGGGTTTAGAAAGCTGTAGGGTGGAGGTCTGGGCTCCTACCCAGCACCTCTCGACTTGCAACTGTATAGGAGAATGGAGGGTGCTGCAGGACACCAGCGTTCGGCTGCTTTTTGCAGGTTTTCATGTCAAATGCCTCCTCCCCCTTGACTTTTGTTTTGCCAAACTCTCCTCGACATCCTGCCCCTCTGCGACCAGCTTGCCCTTCCCCTGCGCGTCCCTCGGCCCTTTTCCACGCCACCTGCAAACCGAGTGTCTCTTCCTTCAGCACTGTAGGCAGCCCCGCGCTGCAGCATGCCCTGCCCCATGCAATGCTGCTCTGTTGGGTCTCAGCATCCTTAACTCACAAAGCTGTCAATGCTGTCTTCTGCAGCACAGGTCAGTGTTTAGCTTTAGCTGAAATCTGTGAAGCAAATGTAGTTCGCAGTCTTTTATTTCTGCTGTCTGTGTCATTTGAGAACTGATTTTCCAACTAGAGCATCTCAGGAGAGGTTTGTCAATAGGGGCAGATGATGACCAAACTACTCTTGTTAAAAATATTGTATGGGCATCCCTTTCTGGGCAGAGAATGGGCCTCTGTGAAATGCCATCGACGTAAAAACAGGCAGAAGGCATCATTCTGGGAATGGGATCCAAGCTCAGAGGATATTGCTATTTGTAATTCTGTGAAACCCTGTTACTTGGTAGAAGGGATGAGACTGGGAAAAAACCTCAGGACGCCCAGGGTAAGAGCCCTGGATCGGGGTTTGTAAAACCACTGAGCCAAGGGACCATTTCCTGGGCAGAAATGATCACTTAAAACTGTGGCTACAGAGAAGAACCTCTGGTTTTCTGGATGCCTGGGATTTATTCATGAATGCGTCTTTTTTAAAGAACCGACAGATTAACGAAGGGCTGCTGAAAGAAGCTGGTCATACACATGCCGCAAGTAAGGAGACTGCAAAACCAACACACTCAATACAGGTCAGCAGAGCTACTTGAAAGCTATTTACACAAGTAACCTGAGCCTGGGAAATAACGTGAGTTTCTGACACATTTAACTGCAATCATGGGGGGAACTTTCCCTTTTCTGGTCTATGGCCCCCGATGGCATCCGCTCCCCGGGGAGCCCTCCTTTCCCCAGGGTGAGGGTACCATCCCTCACACCGCTCCTCCTCAGGAAGGCTGAGAGGAGCGAGCCTGTCCTCACAGCCTGCAAGGGTTTGCACGTGCAGGTGGAGGTGCATGGGATCTTTAAACTACCCTCAGTTCCTTTTAAACACTGGTACACGCACGCTTCTACTTGTTAACCAGAAGTTAACTTTTTTTTTTTCATTTTAGAGCATGAACTTTCAGTCAATGCCTTTCCACTGTCTGAAGTGGAGCTGGAGTTTGGCCCTACAGCTTTTCCCATGAGAGTGTAATGGCAGAAGAGGTCATGCTGTATGGTAAGTCCTACAAGAATTAAGCTGAGAGTTTGTCTTTTGTTTTGGATTCTTGAATTCATGGCGTTTGCTGATTTGCATGATTTTCCTAATATTAATTATTTGTATTTTAGAAACACAGAATAGCTGGGGTCGGCATCATGGGGCAGGGAAACAATTGCGTGTCAGTCTCTGTAAGCCCCAAAGCTTTGCGTGGTGAGAACAGTTTTTGGGTGTGTGACTGCGTTGGGGAGGATCTGCTGCCAGGAGGACGAGCGAAGCCAAGCACTTGCTTTTGAAAGCCACTTTCTGCGTGGTCGGTAGGTTCAGGGCAGAGTGAGGCACCCAGGTGCTGCCTTTAGTGGGTGCTGCCCCATGTGGAGGCGAGGCTTTGGGCTCTCAGTGACTGGAAGCCCATTGGCAAGCAAGTCTCTGCGGCTGAGCCCACAAAATGCACCTTAATACCCCAACTAATCCGCGTGTGGCTGTTACGCAGCCGAGCCTGGAACAAAAAAACTGTCGTTCCTTCGCATTAGCTTAATGACTGTTGTGGCTTACTGCCCTGGTGATGGATGGTGATGATGTTAATAATTATTATAATAATGATGATGATGATGATGATAATAATAATAATAATAATAATAAAATGGCGAGCCCAAAGATTGGCAGATGCTAATCGTTACCCTTCCTGGGCGAGATGGTACCACCTCCCATCCTCACCGTGATTTTCCTCTCCTCTGATTCCTGCCATGCCGGCAGCTCAGGAGCATCCCATACTGATGGACCTGGCACACTCCCCCTTGCTTGTCACCAGGCGACCGTATCACTGATAAATGATACGCATGCTCCGGAAAGGAGGCAAAGAGCCTTTGTCTGCTTTTAATCTATAGTTTTAAATAATTAAGCAAGGCTAATTCTGGTATTTATAATGCAATAGGGTGAATGTAACTCGATGTGGCTGCCATGGGAAGCAGTTCCCAGCTATCGGCTGGCTGCCTTGGGGCAGAGGCGCGCACGCCCCAGGTCCTCTCGCCTTTGCTCAGCCCTGACATTCAGGAATAAACCCCACGAGGTCGCAGGGTCGGAAGGGGAAAGAAAACTCTAATGGAAATGTAAACGGGGCAGGGGGACATGGCCCTGCGGCTCCTAGCCCTGCTGCCACACATCACTGTTCCTGCCACTGCCTCTCCGCTGAGCACATGCTGGGGATGGAATTGCCCACCAGTACAGCCTGACCTCCCCACCAGTACAGCCAGTGTTCTTCCACCAGCATAGCCAGCTTCCCCAGTTCAGCCAGTGCCCCCAGTCCTGCCCACCCTTGCTGAGCGCCCTGCCAGCACTGCAGCCCGTGGGATTGGGGTCCCCCATTTACACCAGCACTGCACCCGCATAAGGGGGGCACAGAGCGAGCACTGGGTGCAGCCCGGGCTGCTCACACACCACCAGCTGCAATCACCCCAAAATGTAAAGGACCCCCGATGTCACCACGGTCACCCGCTGAGCTTTGCACTCATGCACATGTATTTGGAAGAGAGAAATCCCGGCAGGTTTGGGGCTAGCTGAGCTGTCTGGTGTGTAGAAGTTACCGGTACCCTGTTTTGTGTTGGCTAATGATGGAAAAGCTTGTACAGTCAGGCAGCAGCAAGCTCCCCTCTGCCTGCAGGCAGGCAGGATTGGGTATGCTGGTTAATCATTTCATTTAATTATGTTGGACTGTGATAAGCAAAGATAACAAGGCTGGGATCCCACTCTGTTAGCAATCACCAAGGGATGCCAGCCCCGTGCCTTTTGCAAGCAGCATGTGGAGCGGCTTCTTTAGTTTTGTTAAGCAGTGACAGATGCTTAGCAGTCTTCCTCGATAATCGCAAACTTACTTTTAATATCTCATCAAATATTTGCTCTGTGCATTTGCCTGCCTATGATGGAGACACGCATCAATCATTAATGAATGTTTTAAGGTAGCTCAAAGGTATTTTGTTGAATACAGGGAAAATCCTCCCACATTGATTTGCAGGGATTGTATTAGCAAGTGCCCCCTGTCCAGCCCGATGCCTCTCCAAGAAGGTTTGAATTGCAGCATGGGTTTGCTTGGGGAATTTCTTGTGGGATACGGGTCCATTTTGAAAGGCAGAAGCAGAAGGGCAGCTTCTCAACCAGTTACTGAAGTATTCAAGTAACATGATATCTCAAATAAAATTTAAAACAGGGTCCAAAGTCACCTGTGCATAAATATGTATGCAGTGCAGACTAATCCCATGGGGGCTCAGCAGCCCGTCCCCGCAGAGGGGAGCCAGCAGAGATGTGGGGGACCTCCGGGGAGGCTCGGGGGGCCCTGGGCTTACCTGATTTCCGCAGCGTGGCCCTGGGGAGCCCGGGGGGCAGGTGCTGCCCCGCGTCCCACGACATGGGGCTGCAGGGGCTGAGGCTGCCGCTTCTGCCCGTCTGTGCTCGCGCCTGCGTGACTTTTTGGCTGGGTCCGACGAAGCTGCCTGGCTCCTGCCAGGTCTCTCCAGTGGGAGTGGGGACGGAGGGTCACGTGGAGGTGGCCGCTGGTGCTCCCTCCCCGCTGCTCTCGCCACCCCACGGGGACCCCACCGAGGGCTGGAGCTCAGCTGGCAGCAGCCCGTGGCCTTGCCCGCTCCTCGGTGCTGTTCCCAAAGGTTCCTCTGGCACCCTGAAAACTTGCTCCCTTTGCTCTTTGTTGCCAGATGATGTTTTCCCAGGACAGAGGAACGAGCTAATCGTTTTTTCCCCCCAAAGCAAACAGCTCCGTGTGTGCCCAGGCACCCGAGCAGCACGCTCAGCACAGCCGCTGCTGCCAGTGGAGAGGTCGCGTCCCTGCTCCACGGAGGACGATTTCTCCTAAGCGTGCCTTAACCACGCTCCCGGAGAAATCAGATCGCCCCAGAGGAAGCCGCACGCCCACTCTCTTTAGCAACCACTGCAACAGCCAAGCCCGGCACCAGGGCAACCGCTCGAGTTATCGTGATTATTCCCCAGCGTGTTGCAACACCCTGTCATCTACTAACTGCTGCAAGGTCCAGGGGGAGCAGCTGCTGCACCCCGTGGGTAAGGGCTGTGGGAGGGAGAAGCAGCCCCTGCACAGGGGCCACAGGCATCCTGGTGGCACCAGGGCTGTGCAATGCTGCTGCATCGCTGCCCCGGGCTCCCGCTGCCCTGGGTCTCATCCTGCTGAGATGCAGCCCCTGCCTGGATTGGGCCCCTTGTCCCCATCTTTGCTGTGGCTGGAGGTACCATATTGGCCGTCTCTGAATTGCCATGGCCTGGGAAACCAGAGGCTGCAAAGCTAAGGGAGGAGAAGGAGTTAAACCACCCCAGCAGCTCCTTTGGCTCTTAGATGGGCGCTGTGGTCTGGCTCTGCCTGGGTTGCCCCATGCCGGCCTGCAGATGCCCAGTGTTTCAGTCCCAGGAGGTGGGCAGGGATGGGGCGAAACCATTTCCACCCAGAGGAAGGGGATAAGGGAAGCCTGGGGACATCGCCGAGGTGCAGGTACGAGCTGCATTCCCACACCCCCGCACCCATGGGTGCACGCACTAGCATGGCCACCTCCTGGCCTGATGCTCCTGGCCCCGTGAAGGACTGGAGAAAGGGCCCAGGCTGTCGTGGGCACGGGAGAGCTTATTCACTTATTTTCACCTCTCCACATTTCGCTCCTCTCTGCGTCCCAGCATTTTTTCCCCCATCCCAGCCGTGTTTTCCAGCCAAGGGCTCGGCTGCGCCGGGTGTGAACAGAAGCCCCAGCCTCTCCCAGCTCGCCCCGCAAAGCCCTCGGTGGGGCAGCGCAGGCTGCTGGCACTCACCCGAGCCGCTGCTCCCGGGCTTCCCGCTTCCACTCGGACACTTGGGCTGAAGGGAATATTCTTTCTGGAAGAAAAGACGAGAGAAATGGGAAAGGACTGTACAGGTATTGCTCTGTTACAGGAGATGAAACATAGGAGGAGTTGCTGGTCATTTGCTACTAGAGACTTAAAAAAATTATTATTTTTTTTAATCTCCTGACCAGGAGCTGTTAAGTTTAATTGACACGGAGCATCAGATGCAGGAGAGGAGAGGCAGGCTGGTCCGCATTCCCCTGTGTGTGGTGTGTGGTGTGTGCGTACGTGTGCTTGCGTGAGCATGGTCAGCCCGTCCCGGCCAGCCGTGGGTTAGACATGGGCAGGGTTTTGAAGATCTCACACAGCTTTTGCCCCTAGACCAAGGCTGTGGCAGAGGAGAGGGCTTTAAGTGGGGAGGTTGTGCAGTTTGTCTGCTCAAACTGCAACCTGCCTCGCAGCCCACATGTGGCCCGTGAGCTTTTCGTGGCCGTGCAGATTCCCCTCACGTCGCCTATTGCCCCGTAGCCTGGCTGTTCATTGCACACTCCAAAAAACCATTTGGCTCAATTTTGAACTGAAAAAGAGATGGATGCACATCTGTACTACTCCCCTTGGGTTGCCTTCGAACAGGCTAAAGCTTAACACCTGGTGTTGAGCTTCGGGTCTGTGAGTTCACTGGAGATGTATCATGGGAAAAGAGCATCAATTTAAACCCGCTTTGAGCTCCCAAGTAAGTGTGGTTATGGCTGGTAGATGCGGGAGTGGAAACGGGTTGTGATCCATCAACACCTGCTTGCGACTGAGTAAAATTGGAAAAAGGCAAGCTAAATTTTCTGGACATATTTCTGTCTGACAGGCCCTAGTGCCTGACCAGCTGCACATCTGGGCTCCTCTCTGCAGGGAAGTGGGTTTGTGGGGTGCTTAAGACCACCCGTCCTGAACCAAAGGACTTTTCATGGCAAAGCTGTTTTTCTAGGAGCTCCTTGCACAACAATTCTCTTTGCTATCTAAATTAGTAAGCAATTTTACCCTGTGCTCCTGAGTCTTTAGGATTAACAAAAAGCCTTTGTATTCCCCCTGTAGCTCCCTGAAGGTTACTGTGTGAAGGCATTTGATTKCTGGGTGATATTTATCTGGAGTGGCTCCTGCAGACAGGGAGTTGCGTCATTCATCAACTGCCCCCGTGTTTCTTATGGAGTGACTTCATGTCCCGGGAGAAGGTGACATGGGGAGCTCATCCCAGCATCACTCGTTGCGTCTCCTGTGCCCCGCGTGGCCCCGTGTTGCTGTGAATGCTGTGGAGGTTTTGCAGGCGGGGGTCTTGTTTGGAGGTGTCACCCCCAGAGGAGCGAGCCCAGGGGAGTCCCCGTGCCAGGAGATGGCAGAAGAGCCAAGTGGCTCTGGCATGGCTCCGGCATGGTTCCGGCATGGCTCTGGTACAGCTCTCCGGCACGTGTGGCCACAGAGGGCTCATTTCTTGGGACTTGGACTCTGCCCTGCTGAGGAAGTGACGTGGTTTTTCATTCAACGTGCACGTAAAGAGAAAATAACGCTGTGCTGAGTGTGCACCCGGAGTGCCACTGATGGGTGGCTGTGCGGTTAATTAATGAATGCTGGGAAGAGGAAGATGGCTCTGAGGGAGCCCACAGCCGGCTCCTCATTACTGGGGCTGTACATTAGATTGACTTCTAGCTGCTGAGTTACTTTGCTAGTGATGTTGGCTGCTGGCTGTCATTTCTCTAGCCGATTGCTGCGGCACCAGGAGCTTTCTTGTGTGGACACGTCTCCTGTGTATTAAAAACCCCAGACATGTCAAGTGAGCACCCAACACAAATACTGGCTTTTCCGTGGTTGTGTAAGGCAGCCAGCCTGACATGAATGCAATGACAGTGAGATAACGCCGCCGCCGAGACGGGCTTGCTGTCTGCCTGGCCACAGCGCCGAGGAGCCTCGATGCAAGCTGTGAATTACAGAGCAGACAGCTCTGCCGGGCCCTGCCTGCCTGTATCTTTATTAAATCTCCACTCACAGCACGGGGTTGGGAGTGCAGCATCGCTGCCAGTCGTGCCCGGGCCTCCGATCTGCAGACAAAATTCTGGCCCTGCTGAAGTCACCTGGGGCTGGGACTTGAAGGCAGACAGCGTTTCACCTCCCACTGCAGGGAGGTCTTGGAGGCTGGTTAAACATTTCCTCTGCTGGGTTAATGCTAGACGTTGGCTGAGGTGCTGCCTGCGACGGCGGGGACCAGCCGGGCAGCCCAGCCCTCCCTCCCGCTCCGTGTGCCCTGGTCCCCAGCACAAATTTCATGCAATTCCGCTACCACCTAAGAAGTCGTGCTGGTTGCACCATGGCGGTGACCTTGGCAGTGGCAAAGCCAAGGGCAGGGGACGTGTAGGCTGGTCAGAGCTCTGCCTGGTCCCTGATACCCCGTCGCCTCCATGGCACGAGGTGGCTGGAAACACACTCCTGCTAATCTCCGCTCGAGCCATTAGTGTGTTTGCAGAGCAGGACGGCTTGTCGCACCTCCCTGGCTCACAGGAGGGAGTTAATGATTGCCCAGATGATAGAGACTTTTGCCTGCTCCCCATGGGACAAAGCGGGGGATGGGACTCTGTCCCCGACCCAGCTGGGCATGGGGACAGGTACTCCAGGAGTCAGAGGGCTTCATTTGTCACAATGAGGGCTCAGATGGGGAGGGTGTATTGCAGTAAATGGGTGGAAAATGCCTGCTATTTCCCAAAACCTCCTATTTCCATGAGAAAATAACTTCTGCGTGCAGTGTGACTGCATTTTGCCAGGAGTAAGAAGTAGTAATAAAATCCGGCATTGGATGGTAACACTATGCCCCTCTGCAGGTGAGCAGGACAGAGGCAAGTGGGGCAGGCAGATGAAGGAGGAGCTGCCCCAAGCCTGGCAGGTGCCTCCATCGGTGGCAGCAGCAACCAGCCCGCAGCGGCCCTGGCCAGGGCATTTCTCCAGCAAGAGGAGGATCCTGGAAACACCGCTGATGGGAGCAGGTACCACTTCCAACTCGCAGGCCAGCTCCTGCCTGGGATCCCCAACATGCTTTGACCATGTCAGTGAGGACACCTACCACTTGAGCTGGAATTAGCCTGGCTATTAAGTGAGGTTAAATGCAACAAAGCAACATAAAGTCTAAATAGTAAGTAGTCTCACGTTGTACTTTTACTGTTCTATGTTACTCCCAAACGTCCTGGGCATCATTATATCCCAGCAGGACCGTYCCTGGCTCTGACTCCGATGCACAGCAAAGAGCTGTAGCAGGAGCTGCAGTTTGGAGGCAGTTTGGSAAGTATAGGCTGCTTTGAACCACCAGCTCTAAGCAAGCAGCCTCCTCCATGGCTCCCTGCTCGGGGAGTGCAATGCTCCTACTGCAGCTTAAAGCCAGCCTCCCTGTATAAACCATTAATCAACGTTACTTGTCCTACATGTGGGTACTCTAATATTTACTTGCCGCAAAATTGATAGCCCATAATTTTGGATCATGTTTGTGCTTTGATGAAAGTGGTTAGGGAAATGAGCTGTCAGTGTGGTCAGAGCATGAGCCACAGAAAGGGCGAGGAGGATGGCTTCAGGCAGGTTCAGATCAATACAGGTGCCATTAAGGTGCAGTATCGTAGCATCTAGATTGCACTACAGCCAAAGCCTGAGCTAATAAATTAGGCAAGAAATTGCCGCAATCAGATCACAGTGATAAAGAGGTATTAAAGTGGGCAAAATGCCACCCAGGCTGAGAACTGATGTGAATCTCCCGCAGACCTGGTTTTGGGAGGGAGGCACCATTAGCAGGCTTGGAAGTTGCCCAACCTATTTGGGAGTAGATGGGCTCAGAGAAAGGTACTTTGTCCATAAGTTGCTGTAACAGCTGCTGACATCAGTGTTCAGTGAATGAACACATCCATTGATTAAAGTAGTCTTATTGCTTAACCCAGAGGCTTTGAAAGAAGTTGTCATGATCTGGAACAAGGCATTGATGGTTGGCAGATCGAAGCCAGCATTTCTGTGTGTGATGAAGCCACAAAACATGCAATTTAGAGGTTAGCCAAATTGTACTCTACCACTGCTTTCAATTAGCCCCAAATACCCTCTTGCTGCTCCCGGTGCTCTGTATGAAAACATCTCTTACATGGTCCTGGATGCTGAGATACTGTCTAAGCTGTTGCCTAAATCTCCTGTGTTATTGCTGAATTCTGGTCTATCTGTGCTCATTTGCAGCAGCTGGGACTGATCCAGAGACCTCAGTGAAATCATCCACTGGAAGAAACTTTCGTGGATTAGTAAGACTTTTTCCCATCTGTGATGTCAATGCACAAAAATCTGTCAGCTTGATTGTTTTGCTGCAAAACCTTGCTGTGTGAGGTGTTGAGGCTTATTTGATTCAGCAAGCTGGTGCACATGTTTGCTGAGATGAGACCATTTTCTTGGTAAGGAGAAACACAGAGAAAATCAGCAGCATGCCCCAACGCCTAATRTTGCTGCTAATTCCCTGCTGGCCTTGGCCAGAGGAAGCGCTGCAGTTTGGATGAATTTCCATAATTTCTTGAGGGCTAGGAAATGCAGTATAACAACATCCTCCCTCTGGAGCTGGCAGACTGGGCTCTGCCTTCCCTGTGGTCGTCACGACGTAGCTGCTATCGGGGCTGTTGCCAGGAACTGTGGGTTCCTCTCTCTTGCAGGGGCAGAGTGATGCTGGGTTCAGGAGGGTTACTCCCCGGCGGGGAGCTTGACTGTGCACATTCCTCTGCTCCCAGCTCATTATGGGACACTGTTATTTTGGCAGGTTTTGCAATTGGGACTGGCAGGCACCCAGGAGTCGGTGTCCAGGCACATCCCAGCGCTCCTGAGCCAGCAGCTATGAAATCTGCTGCCGCGGCGCTGCCCTTGTCATGGGAAGGGGTCTCAGCAGGGTCTCTGAACCGCCATGGCACCCAGTGCTTGCTCCAGCCCAGCACCCAGCCCCATCACTCCCTGCCCCGGGCTGCCCRCCACTCTGCTGCCCTTGTCCAGCCCTCCATACACACCTGCCCGGGGGTGAGCAGGTTTTTCAAGTGAAGCTGTGAGCTTGTATTACTCCTGGTCCCTGGCCACAACTATAGCTGATTTCACTATCGTATTGCAAAGGACTCTAAGAAATATCAAGTTATTGGTGTAACATTTCATTACCGGTCTTTTGACCTCTACAAGTCTGCAGCATTTCTTAGGCTAAAGTGGAGCTGAGGGCAGATACTTGTGGCCACTCTCACGGGGGCAACCAGCAGCCTCRGGGATTTTTTGACAACAGCAGTTTGTAAATTTAGGCTTGCAGAAGGAGGCTGGGCTCTCAGTCTGGGTACGGGGCCAGGCTCACGTTACTGCAGCTCCTGTGCCGCTCTCGGGGAGCAGCAGCCAGGTGGCCACTTTGCTGCCTAGTCGAGTGGAAAATTGCAAATGCTTCAAATAGCGCCTGGTGTTATTTTATTAATAAAGAAAACACAATTTGACACAGACGAGCGCTGCATTGACCTCTGCCTGTCTTTGTCACCAATGCCACTCCTTCCCAAATCCTCATGGCGGGGCTGGTCCCAGAAGGCAAGCACAGCCCTCCTGCGGCCATGAAAGCTGGCAAATCGAGTCCGATTTCACAGACTGCCCAGAAAAAAGTGCAAAAAAAGCTAAAGCAGGGAAGCAGCAGCATGGGAAGGGGAGCTCGCTGGAGCCGCCAGCCCCGGGGCAGGGACCCCCACTGAACTCCCCGGTGAAGCTGAGCAAATGCTGCTCCCCAGCTGCACGGGGCCCCGCAGCTGGGGAGATGGCATGCGACGCACCAGACCTCAGCCGAAAATTTCCTGCAGATTAATGAGATCGATCAGTGACAGGGCTCAGCCCCGCAGCAGCCGGTGTGCAAGGCTCATTTGTCAGCATTCAAGCCGACTGCGAAGCCCGACATCCTGCTGTGAGGGGCACGGGGAGGCTCTTGGCAGCTCCCCAGCACAAACCGGAGCAACGCATCCATCCATCGGCGTGGTGCCAATGGACCTGCTGTTCTCCCTTGGTCTTAAGGAAATCCTCRCCTGCAGTTCAGTGCTTTTTAATCTGGTCCCTTGCAATGTGCAGAGCACATAATGCTGCTGCATGCCAGGACAAAGCCAAATTCTCACCCTGCTGTCTGTTGGCAATGCCTGCATCGCCCACCTCAGTGTTGTTAGCAGCAGTTAAGCTGTTGCTATGGATAAACCATTTTTTACCTGTCTCAGGAGCTTATTTTTGCCCTGTGCTGGAGGTGTGGTACCACTGATGATGTGAAAGACTGCTCCACTATTTCTGGGGATGCTGCTGACTGCACAGGAAGAGCATCAGTCACTGGCACAAAAGGGCTCCGGCAGTTTTGGAGCAAATTGCTGTCATGCTGCAGAGAGACCATTAAGACACTCTAAAGTGCCTTGAAGAATGGCATTTTGCAAAAACGGCGTCTTATGCCACATGAATAATAGGGATGATATTTCTTTCTGGCACTGTGCCATGCTGTCCTAGAGCCACCAGGCTGCAGTGGCATCATTACTCCATTTCACAACTGGGGACTGTATGTTAGGGGCCAAGGATAGCGCTGCCATCAGAAATCTGCTCTTCTGACACCACCTTGTTGTGCTCTTTACCTCGCCAGGGTCACTAGAATTGGTCCTTAGCTTGGAAAAATGGGGTTTGTGAAAAATAAGGGCAGAAATGCCCCGGCTGCCCCAGGCACTGCTGGTAGCAGGCTGGCAAGGCAGAGCAGGGTGGTCTGTTCCCTGCGGGCAGCGTCTGCCAGCGGCAGCCAGCTGGGTCCTGTGCGGGCAGGACCCCAAAGGGAAGGGGCTGAAAGGGAGGAGGTTTGGCTGTGATCTGGGATGAGATGCCACCTGCCAGGCTGCCCGCTGCCACAGGCTGCAAATGGAGGAGGCAGCAGAGGAAGACATGAAGCGTCCCTGTTATGGCAGGGTTTGTGAGGAGGCAGCAGGTGCCACTCGAACAAGCCCCCCAGGAGCAGAGCGCAGCAGCAAAGCCTTTGATTGCTTTAATCCATTTTTATTTGAGGACTGCTGAGCCATCCCAGACCTGGCAGCTGCTGCATTTCCCATGCAGTGATCTTCCTGGTCTCCCCATGAGCGCGTTGTGTACCTCCCTTCAGTCTGAGCCCTCTTCCATGGCTCCCTTGCAGCCCCGGATGCTGCAGGCAGCACTGGCCCGTGCTGGCCAGCCTCTGCCCTTCCTCCAGAGGGGCTGGCAGCATGCTCCTCTGCATCCTGCCCAGCACCTTCAACCACAAATCAAACCCATGTATCACAACTTCTCATGCATGGACTGGTGAGACATGCTCAGTTGCCTTACTGGCATGGGGGCTGTATGTCCTGTGTTTATGTGCGCACCCCTATGCTGCTTCAGCACAAAGTCAGCTGTCTAGGGAGCCGGTACGGATGGCACGGGAGCTAGTTTTGCACTGTGATGAAGGGTGCAGCACATAGGCTGCTGATCCAGCACAGCTGCAGAAGCTGTTGGAAGCAGGTTGGGAAAGGCAGAGCCTTAAACTGGGGCAGCTGTGTGCAAATTAGTTCCTTGCCTGCACTGAGCCCATATAAGCCCTCTCAGGACCAAAATGCCAGCCTCTCTGGAGGCAGGGAGTGGGTTATGTTAGGTGTTGGAGCTGGTTTACCTGTGCTGTCTGGGTACTCCTGGTGAAGAGGTAAGAAATAAAGCTGTGATCTCTTTCCAGGAGCTAGAGGAACCTACTGTAATAAACTTGGCTTCTGAGAGCTGGGATGCTACAGCATTTTATCTTACTTTTTTTTTAAATCTACAAAAGCCTGGAGCAGTGTCTCTGCTTAATCAGAGTCCCCAGATATCACCACCTGTGGGACTTTAAAGGGCTGAAGAAGGAAAGAAGAGGCAGGATAAAGTTACCTTAGAGGGCTTCTGTGGAGGTTTTGGACCAGCCCTGGCCCAGCTCTCCCACTCTGGGCTGTGTCAGACAGAAGAGAGGACTTACAGGTGTTTGCTGTCTCATGAGCCTGAGCTGGTATTTTCTGGGTGTGTGTTAATTTTGCCCAGAAATGGGCTTTTCATCGATGATCTCCCCACTCTCATGAGGYGCTTAAGGGCTTGCCTAGTGTGCAAAGTCACCAGCTCTTGTTCCTATCCCTCTGAACCAAGGCTTGTTGCAGGCAGCACACGGCAAGCCCTTCTCCCTGAGCAACGCAATGCTCCAGGACACTGAAATATTGCGGTTCCCAGTTGCCATCTGATTTTTGGATTTGCTGACGGGGTCAGTGCCACCAAACAACTGGTGGCATTCAGTGACTGTCAGTGGGACTTGTTCTGCTCATGGGCCTTGGCACCCGCTGCCCCTCTTGCTGAAAGCGGAGCGGCAGCCCTGGCTGGTGAGAGGGGATGGCTGCTGCTCCAGCGGCAGAGCAGGCAGGGTCCCTGGGAGGGCTCTTGTGCTGCCTGGGCACAGGGATGCTTTGAAATTGCTGGCAGGGACACCGGCTACCGGCTTTCTGAAATCGCTGTCAGGGAAAGCCAGGAAAATCCCACTGTGCCTGCCGGTCTGTGGAGCACAATGGGGCAGTGGTGTCCCAGCCCACTGCCTCGGATGCCTGCGTCCCTATAATGTCCCCTGTCACATGAGAGGGGCTGCTGGACCACGGAGCCTCTCCTGAATGTCACAAGGTCCTGCGTTTCATACCTCTCTGTCTTTCTATGGTCGAGCTCTTCCATCCCTTCTGGGAGCAATTTGGGCCTTATTCCTCATCTCGTTTTTGAAGCGGTTTCAATTCTAGCTGCTGCCTATGCCGGTAGCTGAAGGGAAGATGCTGGTGATGACAGGTCCTGGGGCTGCCTCCTCTGGCCTCATGCGATCGGTGTCCCTGTACCAGGACAGCCACCGTGCTGGTCCCTTCATGGCAGTTTCTTCCCTGTGCTCTGCTGCACTGGCTTGAAGCAGCCCTTTTCTTTCTCATTATAAACCTCTCCTCTGCCAGCCACAGACACAGCTCCTCTTGTTCGCCTTACTCGCTCCTGTGCTTTCCAAAACAAGGGCCCAGGATTTTTGTAGTTGGGGTAAGAGTTTCTAAGCTCCTGAATGGCGAGAACCAGCTTTTTGGTCAATCTGGATCTTTCATTTAATAATATAAACTTTTTAAAATTTCCCTTTAAATGTTGCCTTGGCATTTTGGAGCTCTGCTCCCTGTTGGACCATGGTTTTTGCAGCCGGTGCTAGTCAAGAAAAGTGACGGTGCTGAGCGTGGTGGATGCTGTAGCTGGAGTTACCYTGTGTGCGTGGACCTGGTGCTGGGGTGATGCCAAGCAGGATACGTGCATGCGGAGCTGAACTGTCAGGGTTAGTCCCATGGGAGGGATGTCTGCTTTCGGGTGTTCACCTGCGTGGGAGGTCTGGGGCAGGCAGTCCCTTGCTCAGCATTGAGTGATGCTGGGGAAAATACAACTGCTGCTTCCTGCCTCCTTCAGAATGGGTGGAAAACCCTGAAAATCACAACTTTTATTCTCTCCCTGCCCTGTGACAGCAGCAGACAGATGCCTTTTTAAGACTGAGACCATTCTCCTGACAGACAAGATGACTGACTTCTACCAGATGCTTAGTAGGAACATGACCCCGCTATTACCTGCAGCAGAGCTGTGCGAAGGGCAGAGCCTCCTCCTGCTAACGAGGGGCAGAGCATGAGAATTATTCCCCCTCCCACCCTTTTGCGGAGGAATTTTTTTAGGACTTGCTTTTTATTCTGGCGCTGAAGTGTTGATTTTTGTAACCTTCACCTCCCTTATTGTGTGAATAACGTGTGTGATCGCTGGTGAGAAAACTCCATGAAGTGCAGTTAAGCATGTTGGTGGAGAAGCTTGGCAGAAGCCAAAGTTGGTCTGAAACAGGGCTCTGCTCTGGGCCAGCTGTGCCGGGGTGGCTGGGGGACTTGGTGAGTGTCCCTTGTGCCCTGAACAGAAGGGTGGATGAAAGACCAGAGAGTGTCCCATGTGTCTATGCCTGTGCCCCAGCCAGCACAGAGCTCGCTTCTCCAGCCGGGCCATGGAGATACCCTCACCAGTGGGGTGAGTTATGTTCATGGGGAAAAAATCCCTTGAGTGGATTAAATGCCTTGTGATGAGCTGTGTCAGGGATCGGCAACATCAGGAGGTGTTAGGGGAAAAAGCTCTGAGTGATGCAGGAAGAGAGTGGTGGCTGGTGAGGAATGTGCAAGGGCAGTGCTGGGGAGATGTGGCTACATTTTAGGGAGTGGCCACATTTTAGGTTTTGATGGGATTTTCATACAGGGTGGATGACAACATGGGGGGCTGGGAGGGAGCAGTGCTGCTGTGTGGTCTTTGCAGTTCAGTCACTGCACCTGCAGCCCCAGAAATGCTGGTCCTGTCCCTCTGCAACSGTCAGATGGAGGAGTTCTAAAGTATGCTCTCAAAGCCCCAATTTTCACCATGGGCAGCCAGGTACTGCGGTTTGCCTGAACAAGCGGAGCCTCTCTCCTTGGCGCTGGCGTGCTGCCTCTTGTTGTTTTAAACCAGCCGCAGAGCAAAGCTCCCTGCTCAGTGGCAAGGCTAATCTCAGCTCATCTGACATTAGTGTAAACTGACACTCTTGGGAATTTGGGGACAGAAAACTTTCCCTGGGGAAACGGCCGCTATGCAAACCCTGCCTTGAGAAACTGGAGAGAAAAGCAGCGGAGAGGTGCAGGTGCCTGGAAACACCCCCCTCCGCTGCCTGGGGGTCTGGGAGCATCTGCCCGGGCACCCTGGGGAGGGGCTGCCGGGGAGGCTGCGCTTGCAGGGTTATTTGAAGGAGGTTTGCTGTGGTTAGAGGGATGTTAGCCACATTCCTGCGCCCAGCGGGGCTGGTCCTTTGCAGAGCAGAGGAATCGGCAGGGAATCGGCCCTGGCTCTGCAGCACCCCTGAACAGGCCCCTGTCAAAGTCCGTGCCTTGCAGCGAAGGGTACCCTGGCAGGGGTCTGTGTCCTGCTGGAGCCCTGCTGTCAGCTTGTACCCACGGGACACTGGTGATACCAGAACAGGTTTTTTTGGAGCAGCTGCAGCCTTTGAAAGTAGAAATGTCCTTGGAGCCATGCTGGCAGCCTTTCCAGTCCCTTTTGTTGTGGAGCTGGGGATTGCCTTGCACTCCACAATCCACTACTGTAATCCCCTTGGAGTGCTGCTCTGGTCTAAGCTTAAAAGGGGTGCAGCTGAGACTGCTAATGCAGGCAGTGCTGGCAAGGGGTGCCGAGCCTTCCTCGTGCTCCCATGAGGGTCCTGTCTGAGGTGTAGCTGGTGGATGGGGTCATGCCTGGCAGAGCCCCTGATCTGCCCCATGCCCTGATCTGGGCTGGTTCTACAAGGGCTGGGGGAAGGAGAGCTTTCCTGCCCATCCCCTGGACCCAACCTGGTCCTTGGGCAGGGCTGGAGCCCTCTGTTCGTGCCCACCCTGGAAATGCAGCAGAAGGAGCTGTCTTTTTTTTCCATCCCCCATCAGCTTCAGCCTAAGGGTAAAGCATTGACCCAGGAGCCACCACAGATGTCCCTGCTCGGTGCTAGCTGTGCGGTGGCACAGGCTTTTGTCAACCCAGGCAACGTTTGGAAGGCTGAAAAGAGGGTGAAATCTCTGACCTTTTGGTGCCCATGAAAGTAAAACTGTCTCGGAGCTTTTTGGGGCTGTCAGCAAGCCAAGGGTGAGCTGGTGCAATGGGAGAGCCCGAGCTCCTGGGAGTGTTTCAAAGCCAGGCCATTCAGTGCCGGGCTGTGGTGGGATCGTGGTGTTTCGGAAAGAGGGAGCAATGGGGAAAGCTGTCCAAAAGCTGTCTGGTCTGGGGGTCGGGAGGCTGGCAGGCCAGTGTAGATTGCTTTGAATGCAGCAGGGCTGAACCGGGTGGCACTGAGCCAAGCCTGACCTAACCAGCTTATTTTCCTGATTTCAGTAATGCCTGTACAAATGCGCTGAGGCCTGAAGGTCATGGCCACGTGAGCTAAGGTCTGGGGATTAGCTGTGGGCAGAGCACGGCTCCTCCCGGGTGTGCCGTTGTAGCCCTGAGCCCTGGGAACGACCATGGCTCCCCTGCGTGCTGGAGCCAGCGTGGCATTGGCACCTCAGATGGGTGCTGGCGAAACAGAGGGCTGGCTGGGAGCAGCACCTCCTGTACCTGACACTTCTCTGAGGTCCAGGAAAATAGATAAATGTTTGCTTGTCCCACATCAGCACTGATTTTCCTTCTGGGTGTTGGTAACGCCGGCCAGTGGATTGCTTTTATACGTGTTTCCCCTGCAACAGTGTCTAGCTCTGGTTTTGGAAGAAAGCCCAGCAGGTTTGCAAACTTCTGCAAGGCACCTGGTTTGGATGTGCCCACACCTCTGAAGGCCACAAATCATGCTCAGCTGAGCATGTAGGGTCCCTCTTGGGGCAAAGGGTCACTGCTGTCCCCACTGAAATAGAAGTTACTGACCTAGTGTGGTGCACAAGTGCATTCCTCTTAGAGCTGGGAGACAAGCTCCAGAAGTCTAATACTGGATCAGGGCATCACAACTGAATAGTTGGCACTGATGTCATCAGACAAGAAAGCAAAATGACATCTAACAGCATCCTCAGCACAACCATCTCTAGCCACCTTCACATGGCTTTGACTCTGTAAAGCCCCGTTTCCTTTCGGAGCTGTTTGGGTGCTCTCCCTGGGGGATTTGGAGCAGAGAGAGATGTGTGTGGGTGCCGTGGGACCTGGCCTGGCTCCTCCCCATCCCGGGAGGGAGCTGGCAGTAATTCACAGACCAAGAAATACTTGGGGCTCGCTCTGCACTGCATCTGTGGGAGACAGCCTGCAGGCTGCTGGACGCACTTGAGGCAAGCATGATGTTTCTCCCCAGAAAGCCAAACTTTGCCTGTCCTAATGCAATGCTCTGATCCCCTCCCTGCTGTCCTGAAAGCCCTGGCAGGCCCCCATGCTGAGCCCATCAGGTGGAATTACTTAATCCAGCTCTGACAAGTGACACCTGCACCCAGGAGCAGGTCCCTTCCCTCTAATCCCTCGCTGCCATCAGCTGCCTTAGCACGCGCGGGGCAAAACAAGCAACATGTGAGCAGATGGTGCCTTCTCCATCATCCCACCACTGCTTCAGCAGCCCCGAATAAAACTGCCCCATTACCTTTTTCCCGTGAGCCGCCCCCATGGTCCGATGTGTTGGCTGTGCCCTGCTCACCCAGGGTCTGGGACCGGCCGGTTCCCTGTGGTCACTGGCCCCGTTACTCCTGGGGGGATGTGCGGCTGTGCAGCTCCCAGCCCCTCGGCAGCCGCTGCGGGGAGCCACGGGTGAAATCCAGCCCGTCTGCAGCGGGGCCAGGCGGGAAAGCTTGCTTTTCCTCCCTTCTCCCAGCACGTGGAGAACTCATTTTCTTCATGCACCTAACGGCTGGCTCGCGCCCAGGCTCTGCCCAGGCACAAAGGCAGCTTTCATGCTGCGGATGCCCGGTTTCTAAGCTGGGATCCGTATTTTGAGAGGCTGTGGAAGATTACAGTAATTGCACTTGACAGGGCAAGATGTCACAGGATGTGGATTCGCCTGGCTGCGGGGCCCCGGCACCCGTCGGTCCTTGCCTGTGGCATCCTTCCTAGCTGCTGCTTTGGTGCTTTGATGAAATAAATCCGTACCCCAAAAATAAGGCAGGATTATCCCTCTGCTACCTGCCTGCATCCTGGCTCTTGGCTCCTGTTGCAGCACTGGATTTTGCAGACTTTGCTCCTGCGAATGCCTCAGGCTGTCTGTTTGCTGCTGGAGCCCACCGTGGCCCCTGGGTGAGCCCAGGTTACCTGGAGCTGCGTCCTGGGAGGCTGGGCAGGTCAGGGCTTGTGTTTGCTGAAGTCTCTGGGGGATGCGGCACGGTGAAAACCAGCCAGGTAGGTGCCTGTGTCTGCAGTAATACAGCTTTCAAAATGCCAAGGCACTAAAAAATCTCATTTGGGGATTGCTGTCCCTGCTCTCACCACCCTTTTCGGATCTTTTTAAAAAATGAGCAAGTTAAATTTGACTCCTGAAGCCATATTTATACCCCTGCCTCCCAGATTCTGGACTTTTGAAAAGCTCAGATTTATTTATTGGGACACGGTGACTTTGGCAGGAATGGCTCTTCAAAACACTGGCTGATGATTGAAGTCCCTGCACAGGAGTTGCACTTCCAGCTCTCCCTATTTATTGAAAATAGTCGTGTACCTTAGTAACTGCTCAGCAATAGATTCAGAGCTAGTTCTAACCATCTGTAGTGTGCTGAAAAATAAATTTCCTTTATTTTGGCTTTAAACCAGATTTCTAATGTGCATTGCACAGGGCTAGGAAGAGTTTCCTGTGGCTGAAAGGGGCTGGTTGTTTGCTGGGCTGTAGCTGATGCCGTGCGCTGGTTTACCCCATGCAGCCGCCTTTACAGCTTTCAGGTTGTTTTCGGTTTGGCTTACGAGTGAATCTAGATCCTTTGAGGGGGCTTAAAATAGTTGGCATATTTATGCTGGCAGCGTGGCAGGGTTGTGTGATGTGAGGGCTGTTGTGTCTGTTGCCTTGTGTTATTTCTCGCTGCTGCCACGGGTAGGGATGATTCAGCGCTTGGGATTAACTGCTGCTGTTGCAGCAGATTTAGGGATCGATTTATGGCGGAGGCTTCCCTCGGTGCGATCAGGTGCACATTAAGAGCGCGGGAGGATAAGCTGGGATAAATTACTACAGCTATTGGGTAATTCCTCTGTGGTGGCTGTTTGGGGTTTTTATTTCACTTTTGCCTTTAGAAGTTCTTACAGGTGTTACACAATTTATTTTGGGATTTTTCCTTGGTTAGGGAAAACTGGTTGCCTCACTGGTTTTGGATGGTGGTGCTGGGTTTTGGATCCAGGCTTTCATCTCTTAGGTGGCTGGTGCAGGACAGGCTGTGTCTCTTCCTGGCCTTATCCTGCCAACGCTCCTCACTTCTTCTGCTCCTCTGGGGTGACTTGTGGGCTAAGATAACCAATGTGAACTGCCTGTAGAAGCTGTGCTGGGGCAAACCCTGCTGTTAGAGGCAGAAAAGGCTGTCCAGGATTGCCTCGTGTTACTCTGCACAGCTCCAAGCGCTCCAGCAGAAATGCTCCACCCTCACGTTCTGCAAAACTGCTGGTCTGCTTTAAAGAATGGGGAAAAACCAGATACAATCATAGGAAATTAAAGTCTGTATATGATGCAAATTTATCTGTGTCCATGATGACAGATAAGCCCAGGCCATCACTCACGCAGCTTATCTGATCTCAGCACTGCTCACTCTCAGGGAGGTTTTGGGTACAGACGGTGCTTGTGTGAATGCGCCCGGACACGAGCTGGGGGCAGATGCTCCCCCAGGACCTCCTCAACATTCGGCAGCAGCATGGGAGCCACCCTGGAAGGAGGTCTTGTGGGGCTTTGCTGGCCTGTGTTCGGGCAGGGATCTCTCCTCGGCCGGCCCCGGGTCGGGGTGCAGCTCCCAGAGCAAAGCGGGTGTGCGGGTGCCAGCCTGGGTGTGTTGTATCGCTCCAGACTGATGCTGGCTCCGGCTCGCCCGGTAAAAGGCTCCCACCTATTGGTTATSCTGCACAACTTCAGCTGGCTGAGAAACTTGCACATCCATCCCTCCCTCTTTGCCAGGCAAAGTCGGGTTGGCACCTCGCTGGCGTTATCCTGACCTTTGATGGGAACGTACCACGGAGGCCTTAGCTTGGATTTAACCCAGGAAGGATGCAGCCCGGGTCGGGGAAATGCTTCGGTCTACAAATACTAACCTACACTGCTGCAAGCCATCCCTGTGGCCATCTGGCCTTACTGTGGTTGTAGGAGACAGCGGGGGGTTGGCAGGAGCTCTGGGAGGGAACCTCCAAGGGATGACTTTGCCTTGTGCTGTGTTGGGGGGAGCGCTCGTGTGCAGTGCCGTGGGATGGGTGATGCCCATCTGGTGGCAGAGGACATGGCAATGCTGTGCCCGCAGGGAAACGCCTGAATTATGCTTGAAAAATGAAGTGAGAAGGTAGTGTTTTATAATTAGATATCTTATTTAAGAAATCTGAAAAACCTGCTACAAAGTTTTTGGTTTAAAGACAGAAAAATAAGATACCCCAAATTGACCTATAGATGAGGACAGCTCGGCTGAAACCTGGCTGGGTGTTTGCTCAGGCTCTGCAGACACTTGTACAGCTCTTCTCCGAGCCCTGTGCAGCCCCTGCTGTGAAACGGCYGGTCCCTGGCAGCGGGCAGCCGCTGCTGGGCTGTGTGACCGGGTGATGGGGGGCTGGGGTCGGTGTGATGGGTCTGGGGTCCCCGCGATGGGGCTGGTGTCCTGGCGAGACTGGTCTCGCCTCCGTGGCAGGCTGGGGCTTGATGCTAATCCATCTTCCTGGGGGCGCAGCCCTCCATTTCCAGCAGCTCAGGCCAGCCATCATATTTATTTGTCTCTCTATCATTTTTGATGTGCTGCAGGAAAACAAAGAGAGGAAAAAGTGAGGAGGTTGGTGGCATATGGCAAGTTTGCAACGTGGCAAAACTTGCAGCTTGGCTTGACATGGGGGATAACACCACTGGCCCACGTCTTCTGCAGACAGGTAGGTGAGATGTAGCTCGGGAGGTGCTATGAAGAGGATGAGAGCCTCCAGAGCTGGTGGCAGGGGAGGGCCCYGTACCTTTTCAAAGGGGCTCTTGTCCTTCAGCCCTTTTGCTCCCAAGAAGACCCAGTTGTCCCGGAAGCCCAGCTTTGTCACATGGCTGCTGCCCAGCTCCATGAAATGTGCCCGTACTTTGTCATTCATCCTGAAAGAGGGTAAGAAGGTGTTAGTGTAGTGCCAGGTGGGTGTCCCCTCCTGTCCCTTCTCTKCTGCTTGGCAGCACCTCCAGCTCCCTCCAGCTGTTGGTTTTTGGGGAGCCAGGCATCACTCCCAGAGCCAAACTCACTTTGTGGCAGCATCATCGTAGGTGGCCGTCAGCACGATGGTGCCGTGCTTGATCTCTTGGAGGAAGGTATCCAGTTTGTTAACGTCTGGGAGAGAAGAGCATTAGGGAAAGAAAAAGGGATTTAGCAGCTGCATGGCAGCTGGGGGAGCCTCCTCCGGGTTGGTGGGAAGTATCCTGGCTGTGCTGGTGCTAGCCAGGATTCGGGGTCATGGGCTTGGGGAAGGATGGGCTCCCAGATGCTGCATTCCCCATCTTGTGTTCCCACCTGGGCTCTCCCGCAGTGCCCGGGCCTGGTGCTTTCCTCCTGCGAGCACAACAACTGCAGGGGAGAATTTGCATCTAAAGTTTGCTCACTATCTGTGCAATCTGGTTACGTGAATTTACTTCTCAACACCAGAAATGAGCCTGCTCAGCCGCAGAGCTGCCTGCCCTGCGATCCTGCCTTTGGCTGTTTTGCAGGAATAATTCCTCATCCCGCATCAGTGGGATGCTCGAGTTCAACGCCCCATCTAGTGGCACAGGAGCCGATCGCTGTCTCCTTCCCGGTGCCTCTCCCACCGCGCGTCTCACTCGCAAACTTAGATAGAAATCTCATAATATTGGTGTTGCTCCTTAAAACTCCAGAGTTACCAAGAATAGGTTGCAAAACCAAAAGCAGAAAGGGTGATTGATCCCTGGGGAAGGCTCAAACAGCAAAGGGTGAATCAAAAGCACTATAGGGGTGGTTTTAGCATGTGATTTTGAGGACTTCTGCCAAAACTCTGGAGAGTTTGGTAACAGCTTTGCAACAACAGTGGGATTTACAGCATCCTGCACGTCAGTGCCAGCCAGGCTGTGAGTGGGTGCTGCCCCAGCTCAGGGCATCTTCTTGCTGTTAGGAAGATTGTTTGAAGCCGTCAGGCACAGGGACGTGGTCTTTGCTGCCACCAGGCTCTGCTCCCCATGCCCTGAGCTCCTCATTTACCCTCCTGCGAAAGGCAGGGGAACAAGCTGCTGCTCAGCCACCACCAGCATTGAAAAACTGAGTTGAAAGCTGCAAAATCTCAGGATAGTGTAACTACCTGATCTCAGAAGGTAGCCGTTCTCAGGTCTTGAGTGCCCTGGTTTATTCAGTTTAGTGGAATTATGTTTTTCAGGCTATTACGTGCACTTAAAAGAAGCAAGAAGCCAATCTGGATGTGGATGCATTATGAGGACTCCAGGCTCAATGGCCTCAGGGAAAGCTGAGTTTTTACCGCCTGAGCTGGCAATCCTGGTCAAAGTCYACTAGACTTTATCGCTAAAGACACGACAGAGGAGCAGCCTAAATAGCTGGCAGCCAGCAGTGCCGGTGTGAGCCCTGGTTGGGAACCACCAGGCAGCAAAGGAACTGCGCTTACCTCCRGAGTACATGTCGAACGTGTCTGCTTTCAGGAGCTGCCCGCTTGTTCCTGGAAGGTTAAAATTCAAAACGGAGCACAGTGAGTTTGCACTGGGGTGGCTCTAGGCTTTGCCTGGCTACCAGCTTGGGGTTCCTGCTGCTGCAAAATGCTTTGCTCTTCCCTCAGTGTGTCGTATTTGCTGTGATGGCGAATGCGTTGCTTGGTGGAGTTCATGGAGCCGTCGTGCACGACCCAGGTGGGTTTGTTCCCATCTCCCTGGCAGTGCTTGCAACCATAATTGTGGCTGCGCATCCCATGCAACACCGGACTGATGCGCTTTTGGGTCAGCTGTGGTGCCTGGGATGGGGTCCCCAGTGGCCTGTGTCCTCCCAGGGGAGGAAGGGACCCAGCCATGGGGAGGTGGTTAATGCCCACCCAACTCACCGTTCACCGCTGCGATGTTCAGGCCTCTGCCAATGTTGTTTTTCACGCTGCTCATGAGGCTGGAAAGGAAAGCAGAGTGCGCCAGTCAGTGCAGGGATGCCCTGGAGAGGCTGGTGCCGGTGAAACAGTGTGATGGGGCAACGTGTGGCTGCAGACAGCAAAATACTCCCCAGAAGCTGTAGCAAAGAAAACTATTTCCAAATTTTTTTGACCACAAATGCACTGTGATGGCCATTGATGTGCTCAGCAGAGGCCAAACTCGCCCTATTCAAGCCCAGGCCAGCTGCTACTGCCCTGTCCCCCGCCATGTGCTGCTTACACCATGTCATCAAAGCAGAGGGAGGGTCCCACCACGTTTGCGGCGCCACTAATGATCTTGAAGGCAAAATGGTTCTGGGGGCAGCTCTTCTGGTTCCCACACTTGTGCCGGGGCAGCTGCTTGCCTGCAAGGGAGGAGTGGAGCTGCAAGCCATGGCGTTGGCCCCACGGGGGGACAGCGGCCATGTCCCCGAGGGGCTGAGCAGGGCTGGCACTGAGGCACAGTGGCCCACTAAGGGGGCAACGCCTGGACCAGCTTCTTGCACGAAGGAGGCTTGTCCTGGGACTGGGACCAGCTTCTTGTTTGAGGTTTATGGTGCCGAGGTTTATGGTGCCGAGGCTTGGGGTGGGGTGGGACAAGCTGGCTGGGGTGCCGGGTGCCGCTCTGGGTGCGAGCAGTGGGATGGCATGGCTAGTGTCATGGGGATTGCAGAGGGGTGTGTGCCGGGGAGCGTTTGGAGCTGGCGCTTGTTCAAGGCCAGCCCCTTGCGGCTTTTCTGCCTGGAGCTTCCCCGTTCTTGGCCAGGGCAGGGACCTGTGCCACGCTGCCCGGACGTGCACCTGCTTCCTGCTGTAGCCTGTGGCTGTTTCTGCTGGGGCAGGGGAATCATGTGAAGGTTCGTGTGCTTGCAGAGCCTGCCAAAGACATTGCTGCTGTGTGCAATAACAAAATTCCCCTGCGTTTGGGAGGATGGGATTTTGCCTTGGGAAAGGAGCTCTCAAGGGCAGCTATCGTGCTTCCACCATCACCCTCGGCCTCGGAGCAGTGTTGCATGATGGAGATGAAGTCGAGAGCGGTACTCACTTCTGGGCTTGTTGGTGACACCTGTGGGTACCAAGCAGGAGGGTTAGAGACCCTGGAGAGTTGCGGGCTCTTCCCCAGGCCAGCAGCAGCCATTCAGGCACCGGCTCTCCTAAACTTGCTCCCTGTGGCTGTGAGCACCCTGGGAGCCACCCGCCCTGGTGCAGCTTCCCACCACGCTGTCCCCTCCCTGCCCTGATGATCAGAGCTGGTGGCTATAGCCTTGGCCAGGGACTGCAAGTGCAAATATTCATGGCAACTATAAGCAGCTCTGGGGTCTGGCTCGCAATGGGGTCTCCCACACCCTCCCTCCGGACCCGGCTGGAGCCCTGCCAGTGCCTCACTGAGCCAGCTCCGCAGGCTGATGGCTTTCCATCTGTCATCGAAGTACATCTGCGCGATGAACCAGGTGCCCAGCAGCACGACGAGCAGTGCTGTGTGCCGGATCATGCCTGTGAAGGGTGGGAGAGGAGCCAGGTGAGAGCAGCAGCAGCGTGGGTCAGGGACCGGAGCATCCTTCTGCTTGGTCCAGGACCAAGGCACAGGGGGACAGCCAGCGCTTGTGTGGGAAGGCAGCTAACGCTCCTTCCTTCATCCTCTAAAAAGACTCTGATCTCTTAATTAGTATCTCTAGAGCGCGTGGTGATGCTCAGATAGGCATTACTCTTCTACTGGGAGGCACTATTCATATTTCTCTCTGCATTAAAGTAAATCTGATAATTAGTCAGAAAGCTATGTAAATCCAAATATTTCTTACATTCCCAGCGCTGGGAAGGCTGCTATCCCCCAATTAGTCACTAGCTACAGCTGAGCAGCTGCTAATACAAATGTGATTGGCATTTGGCTTTAAAGCAGTGCTCATCGGTCCAAAACGTTCCAGTCCTGCATGGAAAGACAGTAGAAAAATATACTTATATTGCAGCTGAATGGCTCTTATGGAACCAGGAACGTCTCAATAGCCATCTCTTTCCAGCTGCAGAGGGTTTCACTGGGAAAAAATACAACAGGCTGAAATCTACACAAACCCCCTGATGCTTATACAAAGGCCCTCTCCCATGGCCAAGGCAGGGGAAGGTCAGGGTAGCTGGGCTTGGAAGGGGACGTGTAAATGAGAAGGAGGCATAAAGAACTGTAGAAAAATGGACAGAGAAAGGTAAATCTGTCTCCCTCCTTACCTGTCACCCGCATGGTGGTGGGGAGAGATAGCACAACCAAGGGGGTGGTCAGTGGTCACGAGTCACCCTGAGGGAAAGAAGGAAATGCCATAAAGCTTACCTGTAACCACCAAACCTAGGCAGATATTAGATGGAAAAATAATTGCTATGTTTAGGCATATTTGCAATAACTAAGAGGTCACCGAAGATGTATAAATTCCTATCAGGCACATGTGCTCGATCCCACCCTGATGGTGAAGTCCTGGCTCCTGTATGTTGGAGCAGGCTGCACTGATTGAGCTTGCTTCATTTTTAAGCCTCTGAACTCTTCACTGTGACCATCTGCTGCCCTGTGCGCTCCTGTTTCACGTCCTTTTCTCAGTAACAGATCACGCTTTTCTATTGTGATGAGCTCAAGGAGCACATTTTCAATCATGGCTTTGCTGCATTTCCTTCTGATTGCCTTCTGGGATTATGCAAAGCAGGTTTCAAATATTAGGGGCTGCAAAATGCTGTCTGAGGACAAGCTGGGATTTGGCCTTGCCCAGTCAGAGGAATATGCAGGAACAAGCTTGTCCTGCTTAAAACCGGGAAGGGAAGAAGTGCAGTGCTGCTGAGCTGAGCGGAGCAGCCAGCTTTGGGGACACCTGACTTAAGAACAGAGATGTTTACACCTGTCCAAATCCTGCAGCATCTTCACCCACGGGAATGGGGAGCAGTTGTAATTTAGAGCGTAAACTATTTCCCACCCGAGCGAGTCCATCTGCCCCCCTCCCTCCCTCCTGCTGCCAGCCCCAACGGATGGGATGGGCACCTGCCACCCCATGCGCCGGGCTCCCGGCAGCTGGGGACCCRCTCCTACCTTTGAAATTCAGGGATACAGCCTGGTGAACGTCTGTCCTGGAAACCACCCTGGAGTCCTAAGGCAAATTGTCACCTGTGAGTCGTGTGCTCAGAGTTAAAGAGCCTGACGTTAACTAAAGCAGCCCTTTAGTGAGGCTTGACATAGAAAATTTGTAAAAGAGCTATGCTGAGAGTTGCTTTTCCTGTTTGAAGGGTAAATAAGGAGCAATGGATTGTAGCAGGGCTGGGCTGAAAGGTGATTTCAGGCTGCTGCGTCATGAGGAAGGAGTGAAGAGCTTTGCCTCCTGCCCAGCCCTGCTCTGCATTGCCTCCCAGGGCTTGAGTTCAGGGAAAGTGCCTGTGGCCACGTCATTGACCGTGGCCGTGGTGCAGCATCCTCCCTTGGCCCCCTGGGTGGGATGGACCCAGCATCTCCCCTTGGCACCCCAGTGGGATGGAGCCGGCATCCCCACTCTGCTCCCTGGCGAGATGCTTGCCCTTGCCTTCCCCTGCACCCTGGGCTAGGTTGCCGAATCACCGTATGGGGCTTTTAGGCAGCCTTAAAAACAAGGAGGAAACCGATCTGCGCTGCAGGAGGAAAGCTGCTGCTTTCCTGCTTGGCCTGCAACCCTGGAGGGAGTTTGCAGTGGGCCAGGGTGGCTTGTGCCTGGCTGGAGCGGCAGTCCCGCAGTGATGCTTCAGCTGTCTGAAGCCGCAGCCCAGCACTGCTCCCCACGAGGCCCCTCCACTGCGCCCRTGTCTGCTGTGAGGCTGCGGCAAGGAGGAGCTGCCAAAGGCACTCCGGCAGGAGCTAGTGGCTTCCCATCGAAAAGTGGCCTCATGGCTTATCTGCATTTTAAAGGAAGCCTTGGAAGGTATTTGTGTACCCTCGGTATCAAGGCAGTGTGTTTTTGATAGGGTATCAGCTAAGCACACTTGTTTCCCAGCAGCATCTGACTTCTCTCTGCAGCTATTCCTCCCAGAGGAAGGTGGCCATGAGCGGGAATATGTCTCCACAGGAGATGGCATGGGGGTCCACAGCACCTGCCGCCCTGCCCCGTGCCACCTTGTCCTGGTCCATCCCAGCCCCCCGGCACGGTATCCCTGAAATGGGTTTTAACCTTGTGTCGGAGCTGGCACAATCAAGCCTATTTCACTGAGCAGCCACAGACCTGAAAATGGATGGTTTAAATTAGGTTTTGGAGGGCAAATGCTGCCCGTGGCTGGACCTGGCGGGTCAGCACTGGGCTCTTGCCTTTTGCTCCTTCCAGCATGAAGTTTTGCTTTTTAAATGTAGGGAGCCTCTCCCACGCCTGGCTCCCCAGCCCGGCGCCAGATGAGGCAACGGGTGTGATGCAGAAGAGCAGTCCTTAAAATCCCCCTTGGCAAGTTGCAAAGTCTTCAAAAATGGTATTAATTTGCTTTTGGAGCCTGTTGAGTTCCCCTCCAAATGCCATGAGCAGAGCCTGGAGCTGGTGAGGATTCGGACCTGGGCTGTGATTCAGTCATAGCAAGCGGAGCAAAACTCCTCTGGGTTTGCATCCCCATTTGGTCCCCACTGCTGCAAGGGACACCGGCCTCACCGGGGCCCATTGCACAGTGCTCTCCTTTTGCCAAATTTGTGTTTTTTCTATGCACATATTGATTTTGTTGCAGAGGAAGAGAAATAAATAGAAAAATAAACAAATAACCACTGCTGCTTTAGGGAAATCATGTATTTATTTGGGCTATTTATCTTCACCTTAATCTCAGGTAAAATTTATTGGGCGAAGTTGCTGGGTGCTGAAATTCCTGGAACCTGATTGTATTACAAGAGGGTAGCCCTGTCCTAGGATTTCTATCATATTGTCTTTTAATTGTTTGGAATTTTTTTTTTTTTTTTTCCTCGCCCCTAAGGCTGTGCCGGAAAAAAAGACGGCTGTAGTCTGGCATCTGCCAGAGAGTGACTTGCAGGAGAGGGAGAAAGGATGGAACTGTGGTGATGATAAACAGTTATTCGTCTAATAAAGCTAAAACTTATTTGCTTAAAAACTGTTCCAGGAATAAAAAGGTTCTCGGACAAATATTGCTAAAGTGCTCTGTGGTGTTGTAAAGCAAAGGCTCCACCCTGAGCCTGCTCAGGACTGAATTGCTGCTTGGCAGCGCTGAGTATTGCTGCCAAGAAGAAACCAGGGCAGATCCCTGCCCTCACAGGGAGGTTTTCCAGGATGCAGTGGGTGAATGTTCCTGTTTCCTCCCAGCACCGGAGGAAAACTTCACATCTCTTCCCCAGAAGCTTCTGGCATCATTGGTTTTGGGGTTTTTTTGCTGCTTTTGAGCCCCACACGTCCCTCTCTCCCAGCAGGTCCCTGACCGTGAACGAGACACCATTTTGGTGCGGGGTGGGGATGCGGCTCCAAAGAGGGTGGCTGCCAGATGTCACCCGTGCCCACACCCAGTGAGCCACCCCTCCAAAAGTCAGGGTTTTCCTGCGAAACTAATGCAGGGGCACAGAAGGGGCTTGGTGCGGGGTGGGTGCACGTCCACTGTGTGTCCAGGGCTGGTCCCACCACAGGAGAATGGAGGATGCAACAATGCCATTTTTAGTCTCAAAAGGAGTCAATCCAACTGAGCTTTGCCAAGTTACCCAACGGGAGAGCGCTGTTTGCCAGAAGGCTTGTAAATTCCTCAGCTCATAAAAATGCTTGGCCAGCTGCTGCACCCACCAAGCAGCTGGAGAGGCCATCTTATGGTGCAACTGCCCCCAGCACAAGTCAATAGTTAACCGGGGTGAAGCCCTGATCCTGAAACAGAAGCCAAACAGGATGCATGTGGTGGCAGGCAGGGGTGCGGGGCTGGGGCCAGCCACAGTGGCCGAGTCCCATCTGGGAGCAGGACTGCAGCCAAGGTGGAACATGACACCCAGAGGTGCCGCCGGGGAAGCCGGGCCGTGGGGCTGGTGCCAAGGGCACAGGCGGGTTTCGGTGCCTGCTGCAGGTGCACCCCTGCCCGCTGCATGCTACGGGGCAGGCACGGCCTCATCCTGCACTCGGCTGCCTGCGGCTGCCAGAGGAGCGTCACCCATCCGTGGCTGCTACCGATTYGGTCTCTTGTTCTTTTATTTGTCTTTGGCAGCCACTTGTGCAGTTCTCTGTACATGTCACCGAGCCCAAAGCTAAATCACTATGAGCTTGCCTCTCCGGTGAGGTTTCCCCAAGCAGTGAGTCAAGAGCTGTGGCAGTGGTGAGAGGTGGAGGGGAGGGATCACATCGCCACCGGCGTGGGAATGGCAGCCGGTAGCTTGGCGGGCATCCCCGTGCTGTGGATTACAGGTTGTACCAAAGCAACCCGTGCTAAAACCCCAGGGCAAAAGGAGGGAAACAAGTGTTGGTGCTCAGGGCTGGCAGCAAGCTGTTTGCTGGGAAGATGCATTTCTTGGGGCTGAAAGCACAAGGTAAGTGTGGGCCATGAGGCAGTCCCTCCGCTGGGCAGCCGTGGCAAAGGGCTCTGGTTTTTAGTAATTGCACGTATGGGAGGACCTGAAATGCATTTTTGGCAGCTAGCAAAGTCCTGGGTGCCAGCACCCCGAGGGCTCCCAGTCGGCACCTAGGAGGTGTCCTGGCAGTCAGGGTTGTGTGCTGGAGCGTTGCATAGTGAATGCCCTGCAAATTCATCCAAAGCCATGATGGACAAAGGCGTTTGACCTGGACCACACATCACACAGCTGATTCTACCACATATCCCATAATGGGTGGAAAGACAGATTTAACCCTTGCCATTAACACAGGTAATTCATTAATTCTGTCTATGAAACCGGCACAGCTGCACCCTGCAGAAAGGATGCCAGTGCGTGGGGTTTCCCCTTCACCTCCATGCTACGAGAAGGAGGAACAACTAAAACCTTCCCTGTGCAACCCTCTAACCTGCCAGCAAGTCAAAAGAAAAGTGCTGCAGAAAGGCATTACTTCAGTCATGCTCTAGAAACCCCATTTCTGCGAGGGGGCAAGCCTACGTACAGCTCAGGGTCCTGGGCACGCCGTCCCTCTCCGCAGGCATCGTGGGTGCYGGGGCATCCTGGGGAGCTGGGGCACCATGTGCTCGGCAGCGCAGCGGTGCTGCTGCCCAGCCCGGCCCGGCCCTCCGTGACTCACGGCACCTCCCCGAGCCTTATCTCGCTGCCCCGCACGGGGCTGGGCACCCTGGCGTGCTGCCCCACGGGGCACAGTGGCTGGCAGCGGTTGGGAGCAGCTGTCCTGCAGGAGGGAAAAAAAAAAAGTCATTCCTGCGGCTGTGAGCTCATGCGTTTCCTTTGGAGGTTTTCTCCACTTTGGCACTTGCTTTTTTGCCACATCTGAAGAGGAAAACCTCTCCCAGGGTGGGCACCAGCCTGACCCTCTGCACTGAACCAGCACATCGGGCAGCGTGGCTGGTGGAGGGTGCTGCAATGGGAGCRGGTGGGCATGAAGCCAGGACTAGTGTCCCCCCGCGTGGGATAAATCTGGAATAACCCGACCTGGCAGGTTTTCCCCCCGGCTGTGCTGCACATGTGCGGGCTGGCCCCGAGCGCCGCTTCGCTGCCTCTTGTTTTCAGGAGGCTGGAGGTTCCTTTTTCAAATAAGCATTTATTTATCCAGCAACAGTCCTGAACGCCAAAGGAGTCCTGAGTTAACTGTAGATACAGATTTAGGCCTTTTTCTTTTTAATCATCTATTGTTACTATTATGTTTCTGAAGGAAGAAATCACTCCTTGGAGACTCCAGCTCTGCAGTTAGCACTAGAGGCCCTATACATTTTCCAAAGCTGAACCTTATTTACCTGGCAGCTGAGAACAAAAGCATTCCCGTTCCTTTTTCCTTTTTCTTTTCCATTCCCATCACTTAGGAAAACCAAACAACTTCACTTGGAGCTTTTAAAGCAATTTTCATCCAAGAGCCAGCAGAGAGGTCACAGGGCTGGCAGTGGCAGCGCTGCCTTCGGGACTGCCGCTTGCGGAGGGCTGGAGTGGGACCGACACTGCTCCCTGGTAATTAGTTTAATACCTCAGGGTGGTCTCTGCAGAAAACTGTGCACTGAGCTTTCCTTTGCCTCCCCCCGGTGCTGGTCCCCAGTGCTGGGCAAGGGGTGCAGGATACGGCCCGGGTGCAGGGGGTGCTGGGCTGTGCACCAGAGGAAATCACAGCCTCTACACCGAAACCTTCCAGGCAGGGAGCAGAAAAGCAAACACAGGCCTGGGATTTGCATTAGGATAATTACGGCCCTTGGAAGGAAATTTTAGCTGCAGTGAGAGTCTGGGCTTAAACAGCGCAGTCTAAACCAGAAATCTCCTCCCTCTCCAGGGAAATATCCTTCCTATTAGTTTGTTTAGCTGCTGGCAATAACTGGCTCGGCTCAATAACGAAGCGCCCCAAGCCCCGGCGTCCCGCAGCACGCGTCTCTGCTCCGTCCCCCTCTTCTCGCCCGTGCAGGAGCTGGCCCACGGCGCGGGGCTTGCAGTGCCCTGGGGCATGTTTCAGTGCCTGTTTCATGACGAATTTCTCCTCCTGCTTCAAGGGACCTGAGGCCTCCTGGGTCCTTTGTGGAGATGGAGATGTTGCTGCTGCTTGCAGAGGAAACAAACCAAAAAACCATCAGTGGGGCCGGGGGCCTTGTCATCCCAAGAAGAAACCTTGTGTGAAATGCTTCTGCTCTCTGCAACTGCACATTTCATCCAAGATGTTTCCCTAAAAGCACAGGAAAGGATGGGGAGCTGTGACGTGGCTGCGGCACAGCCCAAGCGCTGGTGCTGGCGTGGGGAGCCCTCGTGTCCTGTCCCTGTGCCCTGCGGTAGCCCAGGTTTTGCCCATCCACTGTGGCACACAGCAGAAAGGTGCTTTTAAATCATACGTAACATTAGTGAATACATCAAGTGCTGGGAACAGGGCATCATCTTGGTCTCAACTCAGCAAATAATTAACTTGTGCAGTGCAATGGAATTACATCAGTCTCACCTGCAGGCTCCCCCCCGGGAGGTTTCTGCATGATACGGAGTAAGAGAAATTAAGAAAAAAAATAACAGATGTGATATCAAAAAGCTGCCAGGCTGGGGAATGAATAATCTGTGGTGCAAAGTCACCGCACTGCGATGAGCACCATGGTAGGATTGGCAGGAGCGAGCTGGCAGGTGAGGAGCTGCTCTCCTCCTCCTCCTCCTCCTCCTCCTCCTCCTCCTCCTCCTCCTCCTCCTCCCTCCTTGCGCCAGCGCTGGCTGCATGGGCCCCGTGCGGGACCTCAGCGGGTGGTGGGGAGTGTTTGGGCGCTGGTGGCTCCTGCCAAAAATTCCCAGTGGCTGCAAGATTGTCCCTCTGAGGAGCTGTTTCCTACGAGAGCTCAGCGCCGGGGGGAGGCTCCCCCCGAAGATCCCTTGTCCGCAGGGCTCCGCAGTGCCTGCAGGGAGACGCTGCTTTGCAAGGTGCTCGCTGGGCTAAACTAATGACAAATTCTGCTGCTCTTAGGAAAGGTTTGGCCGCTGCCGCTTTGCAAATTTTGTCCTGAAAAGTGCCGTGGCTGTATGGTTTCACATTGCTTGTGCCAGGCTAAGCCACATACCGCAGATGTTAAATGTAGCACCTTTAAAAGGAAACAGTCTTTTACTTTTCTCTTTATCTAGTGTTGAACACCACCTGCATTTCCTGCACGCCATGGGCGAGAGGGCGGGGGTTGCCCCGCAGTCCGCACCTCCCCGCCTGCGCTGCTGCGGGGGATTATTCACCCACCAATAAACCATCCTGCTCCGGTACTCAGCTCTCCTCTCCCACTTTTGCATAGGTTAGTAAACAGCAGTATTTCATTGACTGAAGGGTCAATCAGGCCAGCAAACTGATGACCCACCCCATAGGTTTCACCGGCAGCCCGGTGACTGAGCACAGCCCGAGCATCCGGGTGAAACGCTGGCGGGGTTACCTTGTGCCGGTTGGGCTGGAAGAAGAAATGTGTGAGGACAAAGTTTGATAGGAGGGATGATATCACAATATTGGACAAAAAGGTGAAAATACTGTTTTACCAGAGGAGAAGGGTGGTGTTTGGTTGTGTGCCGGCGTCTCTCGCCCGGCAGCACGGCGGTGCCGGCTATTGGGGGTGCTGTTGTGTAGCGCATCCGCTGCGCCGGCTGCAGCCCTGGCAGCACGGCCCACTGGCGCCGGTTTGCCGCTAGGAGAGAAAAATAAATAAGGGAAATCATAACCGCTTTTACCATTAAAAGAGAAATTAGCTCGTGCAGTGCTAAGCCCCCAGTCTTCAGGCCCGGTGCAGCCAATCTGTTTTTATTGTTTTGCAGGACTCCTCTGCAACCTAACGATGACAAATACCAGGAATTAGCGCAGTGTAATTACTCCGTATTAGCTGAATTCACAGTATAGACACAGATCATAAACAGCCATTGATTATTCCTAATTTCACATTTTTAGCATTCTGAATTGCAGCAATTATGCCTGTCCGAGGGAATTAGCTTCTCTTTCAACCCCTCAGGTCCCCAGTCACTGTCCTTTCTTTAAGATACTTTTTTACCGCTGCAAAAGAGGACATTTAACACAAATCCCTCCCTACCTCTACAACAAAATGCCCCCCCCCGCCCCGTGCCCAAATCCCTCTGGCTCTGCAGCCCAAAGTTTGCTCCTTTTGCTGCCAGATGCCTCAAAACGCAGATAGGTGCCCAGCTGGATCTGTAACCACTGGGCCACAGCTTCATTTCACCCAGGTTCGTTGCAGAGGCAATTAGCAGCCCTGGCTGCCGCTGCAGGTGTTGCAGGGATGCCCGCTGGAAGGGGCCTGGGCAGCACCAAAGCTCGCCGTCCATCTCCTGTTGCTGGTTGGTGCCATGCAAGCAGCGCTCGTGTTTTAAGCATTGTCTCTTTTTTGAAACACGGTCGCAGGCCAGGACATGATTTCCAAATGCTAATTTGCGCCTCCAGTGAAATCGTGCTGGGGGCCCCTGTCTCCAGCCCGGTAACGACTGCACCCTCCGCAGTCAAGATTGGTGAGAGGGGCTGGTAGACCTCAGTATTTTCTTATTACAGAGCACAAGCAGTATTAAAAAATGAAAGTAGATATAAATTATTAATATTTGCACGGGATATTTCTAACCCTATTAGTATCATATCATTAAATTTGTTTCTTACGCGCAGGCAGTGATTTCATTACAAAGTGTAGTGGAGCATAATGCCAGCTCTGCAGCACTGATTCAGTCAATTAATGATGAGAGAGGGAAAGATCCCGTTGTTTACCGATGGCAGAGCCTTCGGGACTTTCATTTTGTTTTGCCCCTAGTAAATACCGAGGGATGGTGGGTGACCACCACCGGCCACACACTGCGCTCACGGATGCTCTGGGGCATTAGGCTGAGCACCCTGTGGCTGTGGGAGAGGAGGAGGAGGAGAGGACGGGCTCGCTGGCTCCCCACCACAGGCCACTGTCTCCTGAGTTATTGCAGACACTTTAGTCTGACCCACACAGCAATTCTGGCATTTTTATCTATTTTGACATGATTTGCCCACCCTAGGCTGTGGCTGTGCAAAGGGACGAGGGTCCGAGAAGCCTGTGGTCCAAAGCAATTCCCGCTGCCGGCATCGGGCAGGGAGTTATTTATTCCAGGCAGCGGCTGCGGCCACCGAGCAGCAGCAGCAGCAGAAGTTTTTTATTGTGCCCATTCCTAGGACACTGAAGAAGGATTATGCGTGCTTCTACCACGCCAGCTTTTTATTAGATTGCAGGCAGGGGTTAAACTGATCCTTGTCAGCACAAATATAATGCCCAGGGTGATGGGAGCAGCATAAATTGAGGACAAGAGGTGGCCACTTTTACCGCTGCTCTCAAGAATGCTCTGCTGTTTTACTGCATCGTTCGCTTTTTAATTGGGACATTTCCCTCTGGCCAGGGGATGTCTTTCCTTTTTTGCCAATGAGGTGCAATAAATAAATGGGCTAAGACACAGACTCTGAGGGGAGGTGAAGTGCAGAGAGCAGATTATCAGCTGCACCAAAGCCCTTTGAATCTCCCTGTTTTGCCACGATGGCACCCATTTTGGTACAGCTACCCCGAGCTGGGGRCACAGGGGCTGTCCTGCGGTGGCGAGGGGTCCGCAGTAGTACAAATCACACAGGTGCTTTCATCTATTCGTCACCTGCATTTTTTCCAGAGTACTCACATGCTAGCGGGAGGCAGCAGTCCTCAGCGCTGGGTCAGGGGGGCGACTTCATTTGTGGCTGGTTCTGATACGTCTGTGTCATTGAAAAGCAGTATTTGAAGGAGCATACGGTAACCCTGTGCGCCGGGCTGGCCAGGTTTGCTTACCAGTTACGGCAGAGCAGGACTATGGGGATGCATCATCTGAATGCTCCCAAACTGCTGCTATTTGCGGTAATGAGGCAGAGTGAGCCGTTACGGGCTGCCTCACGTGGGGAACAGCAGTGGGAAGCGCAGTGACATCGAGCGTGTGAGCCCGCAGGTGGAGATGCGGTTCCGGGGGGCCGGACAATGCCTGAGCCCTTGGCTGCTCTCCTGGCCCCGCAGGAAACCTGGGGGTGACGTGGAGGATCCCGGCATGCTGACCGGCTGTCGGAGGGGGCTTTGGAGGGGTCATTTGCTCCTTTATGCCTCCCCCAGGAAAAGCTCATGCAGGCCAGGTCTGGTGTATGTGACGGGGCTGTGCAGGGGCTGCTGGCACCTGGTGCTGGCAGCAGTGGGAGCAAATTGCAGTAAAATACATCCCAGTTATTGACAGATGTGTCTTATCTGATTTGGTGTCTTACGTAGAGAGAATCCCTCAGAGYCAACCTATCGTCCTTGCAGGGGCTCCTCTTTGGGGCAAGTGCTGCACCCTCGTGAGTTTGCATAAGCAGCCCTTGCTGGTCTGAACACCCTCCCTTGCTCAAAGGTTAGGTGGGGGATCTGGTTTCCAGCTACAATACCATTAAAAAGACAACATGTATACCCTTCTTGCAGATGCTCACTTTATATAAATAGACTTTTGAAGGACTGAAAGAAAACCAGGAAAGCCTTCCAGATGCAGCTCCCAGGTGCAGGTTTAGCTCTTTGGGACCACGGTGCCAATAGATCATCAATAGCCACCTTGCTCAGATGAGTAAAGAAGGGAGGGTAAGCAGGTGAACCCACTGGCCACCATAGGTCTAAGGTGGCTTGGAGCAATACAACAGCCCTCTTGCCTTCGGGAGCTGTTGCACAGGCTTCGGATTTGCAGCCAGAGCCAAAGTGCGTGGACTCTGGTCTCTCTGAATCTGGTTTATGCTAAAGCGCAGCCTTAAAGCCTGTGGCTGCCAGTCCGGGTCATGTGCAGCCCCCAAAATCCTGCATGCCGCAGGGGTCCAGCACACAGCCACCCYGGCTTGGGACTGCAAGGCAGCTGGGGGGTAAATAAGGTACTCATTCAGCTGTCCTGTTATTTTTATTTGCCTACAGTAATAGCTGATTAATTAGGTATCTTCCACCCCACTCCCCCAACCTCCCTGTGCTTGCAGCAGAAGAAATCCTGGCTTTGTGCTGCTAATGGGCCTCACCAATCCAGTAAACTGTTACGGTGCAGACCAAATGTCTCTTTAAAGAGTGCAATAGAAATTAAAACTCTCCACTGAGAACAAAGCCAGTGGGGCTTTTTTGCATCTACTGTTTTTATTGTATTCTGTAACATTTGTAAAGTAGATCACTTTTATCGAGAGAGCCTATCTTTTCTCCCAAGCTGTAATTCCTAGACTTCTTAAAGAAGATTTCTGCTCACAAAGGAAATAAAAGATAGAAATATGATGCKCTCTGACATTTGAGCACGCTACTGAGAATCTGAATTAAAAGGAACAAACTCAGAAAGTATCATTTATACAGCAATCAACTTTAAAAAGTCACCATCTGCTAAGAGTTACCACCCGGTGTAACTGCGTCTTTATTGCTAGACAGAGAATAGGAAATAACTTGGGGAACTCTCCTGCACCTGCTGGGTTTTTCTTGGTGGCATACACACACTGAACTGCGGTGGCCGGCGTGCCGTGGGGTGCCTATTGCAACTCTCCTTTTACTCCAACTCAMTTCAGAATATAAATCTGAATACAGGTGCCATTAGGAGGAATGATTTGGGGTTGTTAAAGTGACAGCATAGTGTCAGCTTTTTGAAAAGTCTAAAGGGCAAAAGAAATGACCAGAGCTGGAACGAGGGACCTGGCTCGGGTTTACATATAGAAACCTGATTTTTCTTGCTTGCTGCTCACCTCCTTGCTGCCCCCCACCCCAAAGACATTTTCTGGCCTCTCAAGGCCCTTTTGAGTTTTGTCTTGCCTATTTTATCACAATATTATCAAATTCTTTGCCCTGTGCAACTTGACTAGCACTCACCTTGCAGGTTTTTGCCTCATTTTGGTCTTCCACTGCTCACGGTCTCCTAGAAAGGTTGTGAACTTTTTGATACAAAAATTTCCCCTCAAATTTTATGTCTTGCACCAAGCCCACTCTGTGTTCAGGTGATCCTTAGCATAATTTAATCCTTTCTGCTGCTCTGTTGCGCGCTCTCTCTCTCGGCAATCGTGATGGTTTCCCTCCTACCTCTCCATGCACAACTCAACTACAGCAATGCAATTGCGTGCACCATTTGAAGTCTGGTTTCTTGGGGTGAACTAGGAACTGAGCTATGTTCACGAGGCATATCAGCCGAAAAAGCAYGTGCAAGTTATTTCTGCATTGTATGCCTTGAATTTTATAAAACAGCGCCAGCCACTGGGAAGCTGCAATGGCTTTTCCCCGCTGTGTTTCCCATCACTGTGCAACGTTTTTCATGTTGGTAGAGTCTGCTTGGGTCAGAAGCAAGGCTGGGCCTGAGTTGCAAATAAATAAACATGATAGGAAAAGCAAATTGATGCCTAGTGGTTTGAAATGAATAAAGGACAAAACCTGTGTACTTGCAGCGAACATCAGCRAGTTCCCTTGTGCCCACCCCATCACCGAGCCCCATCGCTGTCAGTGCTGCTGAGGGGCGTCATCGCATTTTGAGCTGATGCACCAACACAGATCGTGGCAGACAATCGTATTCGTCTCCCCTTTTAGGACGTTTAAGCCTCTTGCTCCCATCCCTCAGGAAGCCACTGCATCCTGTCTCCTTTCCAAGGTGTCCCCTTTCATGTCGCCCAGTTGCAGGGGCTGAGTCAGGAACAGTAGAAAGTCTTTGGTGCCGTGTTGCTTTGTGCCTGCTGGGGAAAAATGTCTTTTGCCATCACCCTCCGTTACCCGTTCCTGTGTGCGTTTGCAGCATTGTGCTGGGCTTTGGAAATGAGAGTGCCTGCAGTCCTTGTTGACTTGCTTTAAGGGTTTTAATTGCATTTAATCACAATGGTCTAATTAAAGTTTGGAGGCTTTATTTGAGGGCAGTTAATAGATAAATTAGTTAAATTAATTGTGGTTTGTTGTGTACAGACATACCCTTGGTTTGGCAGAAGGGCAGCCAACAAATGCTCTGATGACAAATATTTCCAGCCTGACCCGTGGGTCTGGAGCGCCCGAACTCCTGGGGCTTGATGGCCCATGTTGCAAGATGTCGACCTGCAAGTGTCTTCTGCTGGCTTTCTATCATCATCATCATCATCATCATCATCATCATCATCATCATCATCATCATCATCATCACTCATATAACCTCATTTACTGCAAAATGAAATAACTCTTTAAAAGCTGAATGGGAATCTGGTGTGAAGCACATAATCAGCTTGCACAGGGGCAATTGTCAAGTGCCGAAACAGTCTGTTCAAGGTGAGTTTTAAATTTTTAAGGTTCTTTTAAGTAGAGGATAAACCTCAGGAAGTTTCAGAAAGCAGGGTGACGCTGCCTTGAAGGACACCAAATAACGTCTCTATTTTTCCCTGTAAATCAGCTGCCTTGGGAACCCACATTACCATTTCACTGCTGACCTGCTTTGGATTTATCATCAGGAAAAATCGACATGCACTGAATTGTCTATAATCCTTCCTCAGATGGAGAGGGTTGAATGAGCTCGGATTTTATTTCTTTGTTGAGATGAAATGTAATTACTTTATGGGGTTTGCATGGTGTGTTAAATTCTGCCAGTATTAAAGCATGATACAAGTTATAGAACTGTGCTGGTTGCTGGAGATTTATGGAATAAAAGGTATAATTTCACACTTCACTGCATTTTATTTTGAAGTTGGATGTTGACGTGCTTTTCAGTTGTTTAGATGTGTTTATTTAGCCTTTACTCTTGGTTAAGACAAGTACACGGAGGGATTTGATGAGCGAGAGGCTGGAGTTGCTTTCCTCACTTTCTGAAGGAGGTGCCCGAGAGAGCGTGAAGCCCCGTGCTGGAGCCCCGGCCCCAGCGTCCCTTACAGTGAAAGTGCACCAACAGTTCAAGCATTACCRTCTTAGAGGGTGAAAAGTCTTTCTTCTGCCTGCTATATTTCAATAGATCATGTTTTCCCAATAGGTTTGCTGTATACAAGAGGACATTCATCAGCGATGCAGTTCAAAGCCATTACAGCAGCAGTTTGGTCCCGGAGGGAACGGCTGATGCTACTAAAGGAAATGGTAAAATTTGCAAAGGTGCAAATTCCTCCAGAGGTTTTCAGGCCAGACTGGCCAAACATGAGGGGCACTTGTGTAACACACATTACAGAAATTCCCTCATGACTGAGGCAGTGCAAGATGCTGTTCTCCCATCCCAATGGCACTTCTAGAGCATCCAAAAGCTCACCGCTGGGCTCTCCTTACAGCTTGACTCTGGAGAACCGGTGCCAAAGCTAATGGCTCTCCTTAATGAGCGCGCACACGCACGCACGCACACACACACACACAGATATAGCTGCGCCAAGCAGGTTGCAAACTGCCTGCACTTCTGTCTGCATTTCTTTGAAAACTGCGTGGCTTTAATATCCATTAACTTCTATGTAGGGCAGCACCATGACCAGTTAATTTTTAGGAACGATTCCACGTGCCATCTGGTACTGCTGGCTGATTGCCTGAAAAACTCTATAAAGAAATTTTTTCATGCAGCTCCACAAGAAAAATCCTGCTTTTTTTTTCCCCTTTTCTTCCCACCTCCAACAGTCACTGAGCATCCATCCAGGAGCTGCATGGAAAAGCGGTGCAGCTCCTGAGGCAAACTGTCCCTGCCAGGCGAGAGTCAAGGCCTTCGGGCTGCCAGGGGTCCCTCACCACAGCTCTGTCATCCTCGGGAGGGGAAAGTGCTAATCCGGACTAAAGACACTCGTATTTCTTCATCTCATGAAATCCGAGCACCTTATGCCGTGTGCACTGTGGTGAGCTGCTGTTTTTAACACCTCAACAATTCTTTCCCAAATAACATAACTTTTAAGACACTGTCAGACTGCTGGTGAATAACTGATGTCCCAGCACATTAATGATGTGTGTTGGGGAGCAGCACTGTTTGCACCGACGCTGCCGGCTGTGGCTGCACGGGTGCATCAACGCGCAGCGCACCSGGTTCAGACCAAACCGTTTCCCCGAGGCTCAGCTGCGTCTTTGTCCTTCAGGTGACTCTCCCAGATCCGGCTTTAAACCACCCTWCCAGGAGGAACACCTGCTATTTCAAGAAAGTCTCTGCTTTTGGACAGGGTTGACTAAAAAAAGCCACATCCAAGCAGTCGTTGGTGAGCTTCCAGCACGCCTCAGCCGTAAAGCTCGAACGCGAGGAGACTGTTCCTGGAAGAGCCGTCTCACGATGCAGCGCCGGAGGAGAGTTACAGGAAAGGGCCACCCTGTTCCTGGCTCTGTGTCTGCAGGAGGACAGCAGGTTTAGGTGACAGCGAGCAGCTCCCTGGCCCTGTGAGAGCCTTGAATAGGCTTTGTATGGCGTTGTGGGGCTTTCTGCTGCTGTGGGGCCGTCAGCGCTGCCACCCGGCCACCAACACCTCCTCTCCGGTGCTGCATGTGCGGCCGAGCAGCTCCCCCAGAGCATCCCGGAGCTCTCCCGCCTGGCCCACCAGCAATCACACACACCTAGCTGTATAAGTATCTATACAGACACAGATCTATAGATACTCTCTCCTGGCAGTAACTGCCAGGTCTGCCTCAGAAGAGAAGTCCCTGGGCAAATCCAGCACTGAGTTAAGCTGAACTGAATCTGCTTTAAAATAAGGGGAAGGGCTTCTGCGAAACAGGTGCCATGGCCAAGGGTGAGCACTGTGCCTCCGTACTCGCTCATTAGGGTGTTTGGTTTCTTGCTACAGGTAATAAACAACTATTACTAATATAATTTTCATTTTTTTCCCACTAATTCCCTGAACTCATCAGCCTTTTCTGGTAATAGGATTCCTCCCTTGTGCCCTGTTTCACCTGATTTAATATTACTTCATGGGGTTTGTTATCTCCTGGAAGAGCTTAAACTTGGAAYGCATCGCAATGCACCGGAAAAATGTGGGGTAGAGCTCTATGGGGTATGTACACACACAGCCCACTGGCATGCTTCTGCCACAGGGATCCCTCCAAGCCAACCCACGCATGATGTGCTGATGCAGTGCTTCACAGCAGCATCTTGATTTTAACTATTTAATGAGGGCTCACAACTGTTTTTTTAGAGAGCCTACTTCTATAATTATTTTCTTCACGAAGTAATTTTGTTTTCACAGGTAAACACCAATCTCAGCAATTTCCACTTTTAATATACAATTTTATTTAGGACTAAACATCCTCTGCCTGCTAAATAGGTATTTATTGCAGCCAAGCCTGCCTGACACCCTTCCTCACCACACAGTTTTTTCCCCCTATATAATGATCATTGTTCGGGGTGGGGGGGGAAGTTACACCACATGCCTGAGGGGGGCCTGAGCACTTTAATAAGGTTTAATTACAACATAGCAATGTGGGTGAGGCATCCAAGTAAACAAGCCATAAATCAGCCCATAAAACGAGCAAAATAAACCCCTTCCACCCCCACTGACTGCAAATTGCACTGAACAAATGCTGTCCTGGGAGTTGCTATATGCTGATTTGGGACGCCCAGGAGGTTTGCAGACCGGGGTGCCATCAGGCTGGTTACAGCCACAAACGTCCCCGAGTGCTGGGTGTCACCTCTCGTCTCCCCAGGACCTGACCCTCCTGCTCACGGGGAYGGGGAGCTCCTGCTCCTTTGCACCACACGAGACCGAGGCTTTTCCCACGAGCTTGGGAGGTGCCAGTGGGACTAAGGGGCTTCTGTCTGCTTGGCTGTGGGCTATTCCATTCATCAACCCACTGCAAACGGCGCAAGCTCTCCGGCTTGGTTTTCCTATGGAAAYGGTGAAGGTCTGCAACACACAGATTGGTTTTTCAAGAGGAACTTTGGGAATTTCCATAGAGACGTGGTAGCAGGTGGCACGCTGCCCATGGGAGGGAATTGGCACCAGATGCTCATCCAGAACCACTGTGGTCAATACACCGTGAATTAAGAAGGATTTACATGATAGTCCGTGAGAGCTGCTTAAGAGTTGTTAGAGTACGCTCAGTAATCCAGTTACAAAAATATGCCAATACATGTGCTTGATAAAAGACTGTAACTGCTTTAAAATATAGTTATGGGCTATTGCACAAAGGAGAAACAGTAACTTAACTATTCACAGGCATTGAATGTGCTTGACTTTATCATGTGTTACAGTGATTTATACAAGACATAAAAAACAATTGTCAAAAATGTGGAAGAAAAATTCAAAGCCGAAAGCACAGCCATTCGTTCTGAATGGTAACACATTAACGTGGGGGAAGAGAAACATCAGTGCTGCAAATGGAAAGGGACCGATCAGCAAACTAAACTCTTCTTTGGGAAAAAAATTCCACAGAATAATAATTATCCATTACCTTTAAAATAACCTCCAAATTAATAGCTGTTTTCCTAGCATCACAATGTCGCACATTTTTCAAAGAAAACAGATCTATCACTAAGTGCATTTGTATCTCGTATGCTTTTTATGTTCATGATTGGGTCAAAATAAAACCTTGTTGCAGACAGAAAAAAAGATGCCTTAGAAGAATAAAAGGTTATAATTCAGTCAAGGTTTCTTAATGGCACTGCATACCCACTGCAATGGAAAGAGAGCCCTGAGATTGAATTAGTGCCTGAAGATTTTGTGCAAAATCCTTCATTGTTAAGGGGCCTTGCCAGTTCATATTTATGTCATTTATAAGGTGTCACATAGTTGTACATTTTAATCTCACGGCACTGAGTTTACAGCTGAGAGGACTGCAGAGCTGGACGTATCAGAGGACTGGCAAGGGAAAGCAATTCACACGTTAGCGCCGTTATCCTTATTTCACCGGGCTGCTCCGGATGCACCGGAGCCCTTTGTGCAGGAACCTGCAAACACCCGTGGCCGAGGCTTTCCGGGCTGTGGGTGCCCCGGGGTGCACACGGGGGGCATCCGGGCCAGCAGAGCCCGAGGAGGGGTGCAGCGTGTCCCAGGGAGCGAGGCCGGGGCAGCAGCTCCCCTGGGCCGCCGGCCTTACTGGGGCTGAGCACGGCTTCCCTGCCACGAGCAATGGCAACACCACCATGGCTCAGCACCGCCAGGAATGTGCCTGGGGTTCAGTGTTACAACTCCAGCTATAAATTTGGCTATAAATGTCTCTTTCCCATTTAAACAATGTGTCATTAATTTCTAACAGTGGCAAAGTGTTCCCACGATTACATTCAACGTGATCAGCGCACAAAGTAATATGAAGCCCCATGTTTCACTTGGAGGAAGGTATAAATACCTTCTGTCTGTGTGCGTGTGGCTTGCAGGTGGCTCTGGAGGGGAAGCTGCAGGAGGAGACAGAGTCACGGATCGATGCGAGCCGACATGCTCCTCTCGGGTGTCTCAGCACCTGGCGTGTGTTGGCGTTGCTCACGAGCTGGAAGTTAACAGAAGATGTCAGTAAAAGATGTGTCCTTTGAGCACCTCACAGACTGATCAGACATTTCCTTCTATTGGCAYGTGAGGATTTACAGATCATATTAAATAAGGTGTAATGCACTGCAAGAGATCAGGGCACTGTAGAGTAATGTGTCAACGGCACAATAGCTGCCAGGCGCTCACTTCCAGCTCCGCTGCCGCGGCAGACACCCACGGGCAGGATGAAGCTCTTTCAGTGCAGAGATGGAGGAATCCCAATGTTTTGCATGGGGTCAAGTGTAAAGAGTCCCAGCCTCGCTGTAAGTGTGCACAGAGCAGGGGAACGGTCTGTTGCTGTAAGAGACTCCCTTATGAAACACGTCTCTGTGAATAATATATGACATTGCTGCTCAGGACATGACGACCTGGGCTTGTGTCTGGGAGCCTCACAGCAGTGCAAACGTTTWGCTCTGACCCCTTCGGTATCGCCCCAGAGAAGGCAGCTCTGGGGCTGGGTACCCTGGGACCCTTGATGCATGGGGGGAACTATGGGCACTGCAGGGGACCAGCAACTCGCTGGGGATGGCGGGAACCCTTCGTGGGTGTCCAGGCTCTCCCACACCGCCCCTGTCCATCCCTGTTTTCCTTTGCCCGGTCCCAGCAGCACCGTGTGCCGGGGATGGACATTCCCACRCAGGGACATGTGTGCACACAGATGGCATGACTGTATTTTAGCACACTAACACTTCAGAGCAGGAACCTGCCCTCTTGGTTCACCCTCCATCATTCACCATCGAGTACTGCAAATTAATTGCAAAAGCATAAGCAGCAGTAGCGGTTTGGCCCTGGTAGCATTAAGCACGGTCGGACTCTGACAGCGTAGGGAGGAGAGGCCCTGGGGTGCAGGGTGCGAGCCAGGCACAGGGCAGCTCTCCCTGCTCCCAGGGATTTACAGTTGCAAGCAGGAGAACAGGGCTGAAAACTGAGCTGGGATGGAGCAAATGGCTGGATGGTACCTGGAAAAGTAACGCTGTATTTCTAAGTGGGCGAGTGGTGCCAAACCTCTCCTGTTGCTATGCTGTGATCTGTGTGTCTCTGAACACAAGGCACTTATCTCAGGACTGAGGGTGATTTTTATCACAGCCATTGGTCTGATCCTGGCTCAGTCCCAGAAGACATGGGGATACGTTTGGGTAAAGATGCTTGGGCCACAAAGGGGCCGCAGTGGTGCCCAGGCTGTGGGCTGCACTGGGACTGAGGATGTACATGTGCCGTGGAGGCTTTCCGGTTACTAGAAAGGACAACGAGGAAACCCAAAAGCTGGATCATCTTCCGGTATTCTTGTGAACGTCACGCAGCTCGCCCAGGCATTAATGCTGCTTTGGAACCAGCTGTTTCTGAAAAGCTACTTGCTTTTTTTTTTCTTGGGAAAACAGCAACTATTTTAATTTGAGCTTCACATGGATACATGGGAAATGCCATCCAGGTATCCGCCAGGCCAGAATCCGTCTTACTGAGGTTGGAATGACAAAACACAGTGCTACCCAGCCGTGTGTTCAGCATAACAAACCTATTGACATGATGGGATTCCTCCTCAGAGGCCCCTCTCAAGCCCCGGTGAGAAAACAGCAGCCTAATGTAAAGGAAACTCTTGCATGGGACATTTCCTGAGCTTTATGAATTCATTAGAAAATTACTCAGCACAATAATAAATGCATCCAGAGCTTTGATATTTTGCACATCAGGTGGTAAAACAGTAGCTGTGAATAGATTGCCTGTACAAAGATTTTTGCCTTGAGCACTGCAGTAGCAGATGGCCTAATAAATATGCAGTGCTCTAAAATGACGTTTGTAATTTGCGTGACCTAAGGTTTTTTGGTCTCCCACACAGATAAAATGCACAATCATCCAATAATAAACTTTTTAAATAGATAAAAACCCTAAGCAGTGTAATGTAAACATCGTTTGAAGTACACTAGCAGTACTGGTGTAGTAACAGTTGTACTAGGAGCCTACCTGGTTCTCTTTATGAAAAGTATTTTACTGTGGCTGTACCTGGTCAGCGCAGAGGACCCACTATCGGCATAGTCCCTGTCTTTTCTCTGGCAGCGGCCAGGGGAGGATATCTGTGAGGATGAGGACACGCTGTCAGTCCCCTCCAGCCACACTGCAAAAATAAAATTACTTTTTATTTAATGGCTCTTGATAGCATTTTGCAACCACACACCTTTCAAACCTGTCTGCCCTTCACAACTCTTGGCAAAAGAACATGATAACAAAGGAAAAAGCCTGAGATTTGCTGAAGAGGCCACAGCTGTAGGGATGGATCACCAAACACTCTGGCTTCAGCAAATATTCAGCCCCTCTGCAGACACTCCGGACCGTTGTGCCCGATGGCCGGGAGACCAGCTGTTCAGGTGTCGACATCTCCTTTTCTCTTCCAGTGATGAGGGTACTTCTGTGCAGAGAGGTTTAAGGGCACCAGCACAGGGACTGCATGAGCAGAGGGATGTATCTGGGCCGCATTTTGACAAAACTAGAAAAACAATGTTTATCACAAGCACCATTTTGGTGCCCTGAGAGCAAAAAAAAGAGGTGGAACTGCTGGGGAGCCGTGCTCAGCTGGGGCACCTGGTGTTTGCATTGGCCTTGAACTCACCTCCAGAAATGTCTCTCAGCAGTGCTTTGTGCATCCCCCGCCCTCCAGCATCCCCAGCCTGGGTTCACTCTCATCTGCCATGCAGACTGGATGGCACACACTTGGAAAGGGATTAAAAGCATCATGAGGTTGTTGATTCACCACTGATTTACCACAGGAACCTTCATAATAATTCTTAACCATGTAGTTTAATGTCCACAGATTATTTTTCCTCTTGAAAGCTGTCAAGCTTGGAAACAGAACTGCTTTTAGAGTGTCATGAGAAGAGCAAAATTCTGCTCAGGTCTTCACATCGTGGGCTGCTGCATGTGACCCATCAGGAGCTCAGGGCTGTTGCTGGGGTTTCATCCAGGGCGTTCGCATTTGCACTGGCTATAACGCCTGCAGCAGGATCCCAAAACATCACAGTTAGAACTGCCTGTACAGCTGCTAACAAGCAAGTTAAACACCGAATAAGAAAAAATGACAAGTATTGTTGTTACACTTACATACTCCCATGGGTATTGTGAAGCCAAGCTTTCAGTTTATCAGGGAACTGAATTTAAATAGTTTTTTTTAAGGTGCCAAAAAAGGTGGCAGATAAGGATGCCAAGTTACTATAGTAACCATGAGAAAAGTGGTGATTATCAGCAATACCACATAGAAAAGACAGACTGGATTGTCTTTTCATTTCACATGTAGCCCATTGCTTAAAAAATAAGACCTTTTCTAAAATAAAGAAACCCCATGGCAGAATAACTTGAATATGAAACGCATTATGCAAAATTATTTTCAAGGATTTTTCAGCCTGTGCAACCTTGCCATTTGACCCAAAGTTTAGAGGATGTGCCCCTAAATAGAATGCTTTACGGCTGAAGGGTGTGTGAACAGTAAAGCATGACTTTTCATGTTTTCTTACCTAATAACCACGGCAGCAGAGAGGAAAAATCAATATTGATGTCCTACTGTAAGCTCCGTAGGACAGAGTGTGTTCTTTGTTTGGCATAATGAGGCTCACACGTACACAMAGCACTTGGGTACAAGTGACAGTACTGCAAGATCAAAGATTACAAAGCCCTAGCAGCTGGTTGGAGGAGTCTGTGGCGGTGCTCACATGTACCAGGTTGTCTGTGACCTGCAACTCAATGCTGCTGCAGCCCACAGAGATCTGAAGGCTGAAACTTGCTTATTTGGTTGGGCTTTGGAGAAAACCTCGGTAGATGGACCTAAGGCAAAAAGAATGAGAGAAATGGGGAGAATCATTCCAGCGACATAGAAACACACTGCTCTGGGCTGCAGCTAAAAAGTGTTTTAAAGATTTCTTCTTCCTCCTGAACTATCTGAAAGCTGGTTGACTGTATTTTTTAGGAACTGGAAACAAAGCAAAGATGTCTGTCACACCTCACGTGTGTAAGGAACATAGAAAGGCCTGAGAGACCAATTGATTGATTGACTTGTGATCTGCTGACTCCAGCAGCTCTACCAAGCTATCTTCAATTCCTCTATTTTCAATGCACATCTAAGAAACATTAATGAAGTCTTACTAAAATTTACTGCATTTCAAAATCTTCTCAAAAATCATAACTGATGCTGGGTCTGTAGAAATAAATTCCTGCAGACAGTTTCATTAACCTGAAACTTTATGCCCAGACACAGGCCTTTTTACCTGTTGGAAAGCACACTCTAGTGGGAACTATGTGATTCTCATGGACTAAAACATTGCACATGACTGCTAGGAACAAACCTCTGTGTTCTTCATCACTTGCCATAATTGCTGGCTTTGACAAATTGGCTAAACAAAAAGCATGCTGCGTGCCAGCAGTGCTTTAGTTCTAGGTTCACAGGATGATGACTAAGAAAAACATTGTGAGCAAAACTTACAGTCCTTGTAGCTGTCCTGGTTTCAGCTGGGATAGAGTTAGTTTTCTTCCTAGTAGCTGGTATAGTGCTGTGTTTTGGATTTAGTATGAGAATAATGTTGATAACACACTGATGTTTTAGTTGTTGCTAAGTAGTGYTTACACGAAGTCAAGGACTTTTCAGCTTCCCATAGTCTGCCAGGTACACAAGAAGCTGGGAGGGAGCATAGCCAGGACAGCTGACCCAACTGACCAACGGGGTATTCCATACCATATGTCATGCTCAGTATATAAACTGGGGGAGGGGGCTAGGGAGCAGCAATCGCTGCTCGGGGACTGGCTGGGCATCGGTCAGCAGGTGGTGAGCAATTATATTGTGCATCACTTGCTTTGTATATTCTATTATTATTATTACTACTATTTTACTTTATTTTATTTCAATTATTAAACTGTCTTTATCTCAACCCATGAGTTTTCTCACTTTTACCCTCCTGATTCTCTCCCCCATCCCACCGGAGCGGGGGGAGTGAGCGAGCGGCTGAGTGGTGTTTAGTTGCTGGCTAGGGTTAAACCATGACAGTAGCTAAGCCTTTTGTGCCGCTCAACTCACAGGTGTTGTTCACAGCATTGTGGCAATCAATCCCCACGGATGTTGAAGACATAAAGCTGCTAACTAGAACACAAAGCGCAAGGATCCTAAAGTGCTGATTTTGAAAAGCAGGACTTACCTATAAAATACTACTGTGCTAATGACAGGAGAACAGAGTGTATCTGGACTTGCCTATGAACCTGCCTGGAACAACAGACTCACCCTGAACCTAGCACTGCTACCCGCCTGCCTCCTGATCCCATTAAAGGTGGGGGTAAGAGCGTGGAGTCTCCAAGGACTCCCTTTTGTCCAAGCTTTGGATGTCCATTGGTACACTTTTATACGTGACACATTAGCGATTGCCTGCTGTGAAGCCAGAACAAGCATATCTACCCAGACAGGCATTGGCAGACAACCCACTGGACCTTTGCAGGCTTCTGACTCGTAAATAGCAACACACCAGTTTGCAGCCAGTTTTTTGTTGGTGGTTTTTTTTTTTTTCCCCCAAGGAGAGTGTTTATCTTAGTAGCATCAGTGACCCAGTCGGGATTCACAGTGGTGCCTTAGGACATCCAACCACTCCTATGAGACATGGGAAAATTAACAATACGTTTTAAATAGCCCTTGCCACAGATACAGGGAGCACGATCCTGATCACTAAATGATGCTAAAAAGAAAGTGGTTAAATATGCACAAGCATGTACAAGTTAGCATCTGATTTTTGAAGGTCAATATTATGATTTTATTGAACTTTTAAACTGATTATGGCATAAGCAAGAACAGGTACAAATCTTTCTGGGAGAAACAGGCTACAGCACAGTAAGTAAATTATCTCAACACAGTATCTGTCTTCCTGTGGATTTCAGTGCTACTCTTACTTGAATCAATTTGTGATGATATGTTTGTACCTGCCACAGAAGCCAAATACACAATCTGATCTTATGCCAAGCCACTATTAACAACTGCATTTTCAATTGATTCTAGGATATTCATTAACTGGGATCCATAATTGCAAATAATTTACAGACATACCATTTTAAATCACTTGCCAGTGAGCTTACTAAGCTCACTTTATGACATTCAAATACATTATTCTTAAAAATTCACTGAGTAATCAGCTTGCAAATAATTACAGTGGAATAGCACTGGATATAATCAAGTAGAAACTTAGAACAAGAATCTCCAGAAATGTCTATAGATCACTTTTGCCATGTGATTTTGACATTCCCTTCAACTGTCTCCAGAAAGCCGTTATGTACTGAACTGGTGGACTCCAAAGCTGCTCCACTAACTCAACTCCATTACAACACAACTCCTTGGACTTCTTGTTTCATGGGCAACCCCCGCCCCACACCTTTTCTTCCATACCAGGCAGCTGATTTTTTAAATTATTTACTTACCCTTTAAGCAAGTGTCCTGTTGGTTGCCGGGGACACTAGTGGTGAGCAGCACTGCACAGTGTTGCAGAATCTCCCTTGCTCTGGGGCCGGAAATGCCAGGCACTGCTTGGAGCCAAGTACCAGCCAGGGCAATGCAGAAACATCAGGATCAGGTTAACTGGTTTTTAGAGCAGACAAAGCTTGACATGTCTCCATGCACAGTATTTTATTCATTTCATATAATGATTTCATTTTCAAAGGCTATGTATGGTCTGGTTTATATCTATAGTCTGTCTCCATGGTCAACAGGGACATTTTATGTACCATAGAAAACAAAATTGCACAGTGATGCAGGCAATTTAAATCTCTAAGTTGGAACTTTAGGACCCGCACTGAAAATTGCACTGAAACCCTATACAGATGGGTTAAATAAATTACATTCTTTTATTGCAAGGTGTAATGGAAAAACTAATACAAACATGTAAGACCTGGACTCTGAGCACAGCTTCCCATATGAATCATATACACACCTTCTTGCCTCACATGAAACAAGGCTCCAATTTTTGAGTGTTGAAGCAATCACTCTTACTGCTCTTCMGTCCTATGTTAAATTACATCAGTAAAGTAGACAGTAGCTGGTACTCTCAGAGCCTGCTGTATTTACTCTGTTGTGGTCTAGATTTATAAACTGCCCATGCACACACCTTAAAGTGCACCACACTGTACACACTGTACCACCCTACAGCCTTGACATCATCCCATTACTGTAATATGCAACAGTACAGAATTTCTGGAAGATGAGGAAAATACTGCTTTCTCTGATGACTAAAGGGAGAGAGTGAGCTTATGAAATAGAGGCCTTTGAACAACACACTGTGTATCTTAGAGTACAAAGAAAAAGATAGCTCAGAACCAATTAAAAATACACAGTAAGCAAGTAATGAAAAAAATTAATTTTATTTGAGTAAAACCATAATTTACAGATGAACACCACAAACCCTCTTGATTCAACTTCATTTGTTTCCATACAGAACCTTTGAACATTGGAAATAAATTAGACTAACAAATAAATGTCTTAGTCACAAGGAACTTTTACATTATGTGATTTTCCACTGCATTACAACTTAATAAAAAACTATAAAAATAAGACACTATTTACAAAATATATTCATTTGCAAAACTATTGGTTAATTCAAGTTTTAAGTTACATGATAAATTATACAGCTCAGTCACACTTTACAAACAGTTAAAAGATAAACCTACTCTGAATACAAAACAATATCCTCTCATGATCTGACTATGCCAATTCATAGTACTTCCCAGAATTTGGATCAAAGTAACAGTTCAGACATGGATCATACAAAAGAGTCAAAACTTCCTCATCTTCTTCAGCATTGAGGTCATCTTCACCTGTGTTAAGTGTGAAAAGTAAGAATAAATCATTATTTACTTATTCACTTAGACAACAACATGGAAATACCTTTCTGTCAGATGTGACAATTTTTCTTTAAAGTGTATAATCTTTTGACTTCTGAATTATTACCTTCAAGATAACAGCAATTCACATTTTTATTATATTTCTGAAGACTTGTATTTATTCGAGGTGAAATGATGCCAGTCAGAGTTTGCTTAACAACTGGACTTTACAAAGTCCAATCGAGCAGTTCACCAGAAGCACCTTTACTGATAGTGGATCAAAGTATTCCTAAGTGATATTTTTCTTAAACGATAATGTTTTAGTATGAACAAAGACAGTCAGTGTGTACTTAAGACCTGTAAGAATGAAAGAATTTGAATGTCTGGTATCCAATATGTCACCTAAATGTCCAGTATAGGTAAATCTGTACAAAAGGGCTTTCAGTATCAGAGAGGAAATAAGATTCTTTCAGACAATAAAAATTTTAAATCTAGGGTGTCTGAAGTTATGTAAAATGCAAGAATGTTTTCAGGTAACAGAAATGAATCCTTAGCCTAAAATACCCTGATAAAGCCATACAGACTTTTATTACAGATGCTTTATACATTGTAGCTCCTTTTCTAAACTTGTCTATCTTTCATATAAGCTAAATCTAAGTTATATGATCTATAGCTTTTTGATAGGAAATCACAGCTGAACACAATCTGTATCTCAAATTTCATCATAAACGTTCATCTCATTCTCAGACTGCTAATACAAACTGAATGCTTTGTATGCCCTTACACTTCATAATAAGTAATGGCCTGTTATGCTAACAGCAGCAGTTTCACAACGCTCACAATCTATGTACAGCCAGGATCACACAACGATATATAGGTTACATTATGCAGAGACCAGAAAGTAGGTTGGTGCATTTAATGCATACAGAAGAAGTGTGCACTTTATTGTTTGGGAAGAGATTTCATTTTTGTTTCCTCAGTAGCATTAACAAATGCCATCAGAAAGAAACTGTCTTACTGTAATCAAAGGTAAAAAGCTAAATTGTTGCCCTCCTTGCTGTGGGTACTTCATCAGGCCTGGTAAGCTAAATGAGGTTAACTGAGATACTTTGTTTGGATAGCTCTTGGGGAAAATTATGCAGTGCAGAAAGAAGGCGGAGAACTGAACGTCTTTTTCTACACTTCAGATCATAGTAAACAAGCAAATTGTATTCATGCCTCATTCCCTCACATAGCCTTACATTTTCACCTGAAACTGTGTTGTTATTTCCACTGAATTCTTCCTTTTATTATTTTGCTTTTCCCTGCCTATGCTTCTCTTCAAAATGATTCCCTTTTCTTCTCTAAGCTTAAATCTCCTTCCCTCTCTACCTAGGAACTGGCCTCTCAATACACTCCCTGGTTTGATTTAGGAGTAAGAAATTCTTCAAACTCATCAGGGTGTACCTCTTTCCCTGTATGCCTTGAATTCATACCAAATCAGAATCAGATTGCATCCAGGACTAGCTGGATTTATACCTTTATAGCAATAATTCCCTGCATGTATTTTCATGTGAACAAGAAGAGAACTTAGTTTTCTAGATGTATCTTGTTTTTAAAGTTAGGCTTCTTTCTTTTAGCATCTCACAATATCCCCAAATGCATTTTAAGGCATTTCTAGATGTTGCAACAGATTTCCAATGGCAGCATGGAGTATTCAGTTTTTAACAGATTAAAAAACCATATGAAAACCTCACTTCTGTTCTTCTACTTCCTAAAAAGAAGTACTAATTAAATTAAGTGACATTCTTCTCCAAAACTCAACTAACGTGTAACGGTTATGTTAGTAGGCATCTTTCTACTTTCAAATGGTGTATTGTGTGCAACCTGACCATACGTAGGAATGCAGTGTCCGTGGCCAAATTAACTGATAAACAAGTCACTTTCAAAGAAAATTTTGATAGCTGTTTAGGCTCCCACGATCCACACTTTTGGGGTTGAAGTTGCTCAGGATTGCATGAAAAAACCTCTTGGCAGTTTAATTTGAATATCATGGTGAAAGCAAAATCAAAGCTTTTGTTCTTAAATCACTATAAAATTAAACATCAGCTGTCAGTGGAAGGGATGCTGAAAAGAACGCTGCTAATATTTTCTCCGATATGATCCTTGAACATTGAACTAGTGCTCAAATCTATACTGTAATTATGTACTGCAGGGTTACCATATGACTATTGTCAGCAGCTGTAGTCCAAGAAAGACAACTGCTTAGTGCTGTGGTTCCTAGAGCACTATCTTAAGACAAGTAATAAGATACAATAAAGTAAGTTCCAGAGAATTTATGACTCTGCCTTTGTCACTTACTGTGGAAACTTTCTTGTATGATTTGTTATGTCAAGATAAATTAAATTGTCTTTAAATCAGAAATATCAATGCCCAATAAGGGAAAAATCTATAGAAATCTATCATATTTATGAGTCTAAATTTTCCTCGATTGTATTGTGAAACCTGATTAATAGAAGACTACTTCTCATTACATCTCCCTATTTAACTATGTACTATGGATAGTGCAAACGTTAAGAAATGAACTATAGAGTAAAATGCTTTCTTAGAAATGAATCACATTTTCCCCCAAAGTTATGCCCCAACTTAAAGATTTTTTTCTAAATATAAGAATTAAAGAATTTTTATAAATATACTAATGCTATACTATCTATTTTTCTTTAAGGATACTTTTAGATAAAATTAATATCTTGTATACATTATGACTCACTGCAGGTTTTCATAGAATCACAGAATAGTTTGGGTTGGAAGGGACCTTTAAAGGTCATCTAGTCCAACCCCCCTGCCATGGGCAGGGACATCTTCAACTAGATCAGGTTGCTCAGAGCCCCGTCCAACCTGACCTTGAATGTTTCCAGGGATGGGGCATCTACCACCTCTGTGGTATCAGTACTGATAATATGCTTTTGTTATCCTGTGATACTTGGAATACTGGAAAACTGCACACACACAAGAAATAATCTTGTGACACTTAAGTCTCTTCCCAACATGAGAAATAACTCATTTTCTAATGTGATGTTTAAAAAAAAAAGTGAGTAGGGCAGCAGAATTTTCTGGAACGAATTTCAGCATTCAGTTTGGTGATCAGATCTGGTACTTAATTGTCAGTAACAAAACAGTTCTTTTGTCACACAAATAACTAACCTCAAGTGAAGTGATTAAGAAAAAAAAAAGTTTTTTCCAAAGTGCTAGACATGTATCACAGGACAAGACCTATTTAGCATCTCTTTCAAAAATGATACTTCATGGTCCCTCAAGATTTTTTTAAACCGAGATATCTAGGAAAACACACAGATTCTAATGTTTGATGGGTACAATCTAATCTCATAGGCATGTATTACATGGCACTGCATTTTCACACACCACCATATTATGTCCAAAGATCTGTGTTTAACTTAAGTGTATCTTTTATGTGAGCAAAACCATGTCAGTTTTCTCTCAACATAGTGCAAGGACATTACTTTCCAAGGACTGTAAACAATCAGAAAGGGAGGTTTGGAGTTGCTTGAAGATGCTGTATATTGTACAGGTACCCCCTTACTTTGCCAATCAGGCCTCCCCTACCCACAGCTGCTACGATTACTCTGCTTCTTCTCTGCTACTTTAATAGGGAAGGGTGTCTAGTAGTTCAGAAAAAATCCAAACTGTTTGGGGAGGGAAGGTCATGGAACGGCTTTGTTGTTCTCTCTTATTTCCTCCAACTTCTTAGGGAAATGAAGCTTGATCATTTCAACACTATGGCAGGTTTTTTGGAATATTTGGAGATAGAAAAGTTTCTGTGTCAAGTTATCAAAATTACAAATATCATACATATACATGAGTCAGAATTTAATTTGATTGAACAAAGGCACAAAAATAAAACGCCAAAATAAAAAGCTATGGTATATAGAGATTTTCTGTTCTYCAAATGTGCAATCACGGACACATGATGTAAAATATTTCAGCATAAAGGAAAATGAGTTTAGGAACAATTCACAAAACAGTTTGGACATTCTAGTGTGAATAACAGAAGAAATCCAACAAATTCCCAAGTATACTTCTTTTTTAAAGCTTTTTAAAGATAATAATCTAATTTTTAAAATTTACAGAAATTCTAGCTTTACTGCAGCAAGCCTTGGATTTCATAATACTAACAAAAAAAAATTCTCAGAGACCTATCACAAATTTATATCCAACATGCCTTTAACTCAAGGATTACTGTCCAATTCTCTTTGGCTTACTTAGGACCCTTAACAAAACATATTATTTGATTCTTCAAAGCAAGGTCCCTTCCTGACAGCAAAATTCTATTTTGCTGTCATAAACAATTACAAATAYACATCTATGAAAACATTCCCAATTTCAGGGGCATAATCTATTTTAGACAGTAAATCACTGAGACATCTTCATCCCTCGGGCAGCCAAAATACACAGGTCAGATTTATGAGATTTCACATTGAATTCCCCAGACTTGAAGAAACATGTAGATATCTACCCTGTTTCCTAAGACAACCGATAAGAAAAAAGGGCATTTGAAGAAAACAAGGTATTTGTTTTATTCTATTGTTGTTGACTTTCCAGTTTCAGCTAAGTTCCTTGCCATTCTCTAAGCAAACACCATTAACAAACAAAAACCTGTAACACTTTAGATGGTGACAACAGTCTTTACTCAGGATATCATGATGAGATTTCATTTAAGGCTAGATCTGAAATTTTTCTTCATAAGAGAAGTATCACTTACGTAAGTGCAATTGTGCTTCTGAATAAGAATGTTTAGCCTTTGCGTTCTTTCTTTCATAGGTTTGCCATCCCCACTAGCATAAATTCCTTATTTAAAACAAATAAGATGCATTTTTTATGAGTTAATCTGTATTGAGCCAGAACATTAGGAATCCGCAACTGCGTAAGTTATTCTTCTATCAGAGGCAAATCATACTGCATGAAAAACTCTGCTAGCTTGAGCTGAGAATAATAAATAARAAAACTTGGAACCAAAATGTAGCAGTATAGAAAACTACGAAAAGGCAGCACCAGCACTACAGAAACAGCATTTAGAAATGTCTTTCCACCCAGGTCCTTTTCATTGTCTTCATAAATTCCTACCTGGAATACTCTGATTTGTTGAAGATTTAGTGTGCTCTTCCAGTTGTTGGCTTCCAGGAATGAGGGGGGGACTGAATATGTTCAGCCAGTCCCTGAAAAACACAAGTCAAAATATCATTCATAAAAGCACAGTTTGTGTTCCTATGTGTTCTAATTCTTTTGACTATTAAAAAAAATTTCAAAGGAAATTGCAGGTTGTCAAGTGTGATGAAACAAAATCAAGCTGGATTTTATTATTATAAAAATACACTTTACAGTTAATACAATTCTTAAATGTTAAGGCTTCCTTCCTTCCTTAGCCTTTTCACCTCTTCTGGTCACACTAAAGATCTGTGTTTTAAGTCAGGTTTGCTTTGCAGATTTCAGCTGGTATTGGTCTCTCAGCAAAAGGTGTACATGAGGTGTGATCCATAATCCACAGAGCTATACTTTGAAAGCCTACGGGACTCATGAGAGTCTTTTTCTGAGGAATAAAGACTTGGGATGAACAACCTGTGTTTGATGAGAGACTGTGGGGGTCAATTTGATTAAAAATCCTTACCCTCTCTAAGGAAAAAGGCTTAAAGACAATCACAAGAGATGTGTTTGCTTACCACTGACTTGGCACTGCTTGGAGCCCCCTGTAATAGGGTGACATAGCAAGTGCTGTATCTTTCACAGTCTGGATGGTTGGTGAGTTAGAGCTGAGCTTAGACGTGAGATGGATGCCACCAACAGTGTGATACCAACTCAGTACTCATGAACTGTGGGACAGCTGATCTGTATTAAATAATTTAATCTTTCCAGTTTAATTTACCTTTAAAATTTTTCAATAAAGGKATGGAATTAGTGATCAGAGCTAAGAATAACATACTAACAGTTTTCTAGTGTTTTTAAGAAGGAAACATTGGATTGAGTCAGGATCTTATTGTTGATAGAATTGTTGATATTGAAAAAAAACTTTGTTAGGTAAATATGTTATAAACAATTGTAACAATTTTTTTATTGCTATAAAATGTTATAWGTTATAAATAAAAAAATTGTTATTGAGCGTAACATGATTTCAGCTACTGGCAAAACTATACAGAGGACTCTTCTCATCACAGCTGTCACATATCTATTTTGCTTCTGTAAAAAAAACCAGTTTTGATGGGATCTTTATCATAGAGGAGGGAGTACGGACCTTCTTCACCTATTCAATTTAATGGGCAATTTATGCCTCTCCTGAACACTACTTTGTGATAGCTTTTAAAGATGATTTTCACGTTATCATACATTCATGCAAAGTTCAGTGTTTGTTTCACATGCGCCCCTTTATGATACACTGTCTTTGATTGTTACAGCTCAAAGAAAGGAAAACAGAACAGTCGTTTTTATTGTTATTGTTATTGCTTTTTATTGCAAACTGAACTGCAGAGTTGTTCACTGATTGAGTAGGAAACACAAGAATGAGAGGTCACTCGTGTTATACTATCAATCAGAGCAAGATAGCCCTGGAAGGACACATCTAAGTCACAAAATTCAGACATTCCTTGTGCAGGTAACCACGTCTTGTAATTCTTTTCATATATGAAACTAATCTCTGTACACTGTGCATAGCTGATGCTTCCTTAAGTTCCCATCTCTCCTCTTCAACAGTAAAGAGCTGTAATACATTAAAGCTTCCATATAACTATTAACTGGACTAAATAATTGCAAGTTAACACTTGAACACAGAATTCAAGGGACCTCAGTAAATCATCTCATTTTGATCGAATCAGATCCAACCTTTTTGACCAACCTATTTCACTGCAAGGCAAGGGGAATGGAAGGGAAAAGGGGGTCTTTAAATTCCCTTATGTTTGCTTCATGCTGGTGGGATCAGTGCAGCTCTACTGAGTAAATTAAACTTGGTTTGGGGTTGATTCAACTTATGTCTGGCCATGGCTGTTCCAACAGCTGGCACAAAAACATGCAAACTTGTGCTAGAGGCCAGGAACATTAGCCAGAGCTGTAGAGGTAACTTCAACATCCATGGCTTCCTCTAGAAAGGATGAAATTTTCCAAAGTTTGACAGATTTCTTTACATTGCCAGACTGTAATTGTCTCAACTCAATTGTCCAACACCAAGTAAACAGGTAATGTACTTCTACTTTCTGAAAAGCCTTGATGATCTCATGTAAGATTTGCTTCTGACAGAGAAATCTGGCAAGGCTCAGTCATGTGTTATAATTGCTAAAATATGCCAATTGCTTTTTTCTTTTGTTAGTTTTTCTGCTACTTCTAGACTTGTTATTGATTCCACATCATCTCCTGTTGGCATGTACGCATAATCTGGGGTGAATCAGGGGACAACCACCTATCTGTTGGCAGTCAAAATGGAAAAAACCTAATTTTCTGCCTCAGGAAACAGAACTGCTGGTGTAGAAATCCAGCAAGTAGTATAGTAGATTTAAAGGAAGAGATATTGAATTTTCCATCATTTCAATATGTAGCAAACATACTTCAAAATTTTTTTATCACATCATATTATTTTCATATATATGGCCAACTTCACAACCAATCTTTCTCCTCTTCTGCTGTTCAGCTAATGCCAGTGAGAACTGGTACAACTAATCCACACAGCAATATGCTTGCCTAGACATCTCATTATTAGTGCTCTCTGTCTTTGCTCACCATATTTGCATTCCCTGAATACAGCCAAAGACTCTTTGTTTACACCAAAGGTTCAAAAGTTTTTAGGAATAACAGTTATATCCAGTGGCATGGTAGAATGTATTTTCCATTTCTGTCACTTGCATGTGTGGTTTGTGCTGCCTCAGAATCAGCCAACATAAGCCTAACACTAGAATCTGACCATGCTCATACAATGTGGTCAGAGAGCACGAAGCATTATCACTTACCTGATTCTCTACAATTGCACTGAAACACAATGTCAGCAAAGTCCCTTGGAGAAACTGCAGCAATTTTAGAGAAGGTAAGGAAGAACTATTAGTGCTAATCTACATCTCTGCTTCCCAAGCTACTCTTTCTTCCAAATTCACTACAGCTTTTTTAAAAGACAGTGATGTTTGAGATCCAGAGAAGAACTAGAATATTTCTGCTAGGAAGACTGCTGAAGCAAAAGTGGTGCAAGGACAGAGGAAAGACAGTGCTTGCTTTTAAAGAGAATTATCTCAGTCAGACCAACAAATGTAGTTAGAAAAGCAGAGAAGCTTTAGAGTATATATGCAGTTCTACAGGCCTGGCACAAAACAGGAGAGTTTGAAGATACGTGTTTTTCAAATAAAATATGTATCAGAGAATTTCTAAAGAAAATAGTTGGTACCTGGAAAGCAGAGAGGATGTTAGTAAGAAGGAAAGAAAGATAATAAGGCAATTACCTCCAATGGAAAAGAAAGAGACAATTCATTTAGAGAACATTGAGGGAGGGAGGTAATCATGTGTCATTGAACCAGTATTTCTGTTAAATTAATAGTTCTTATTACTCAAGAAATTTATGAATTTTAGTTTAAAGTCTCATCTCTGGAAGGTCTTCCTGAAAGATCAAGTCTGAATCAAAATCAGAAATAGGATGATTTGTGAGTAGCAGAATGATTTTGTCTTTGGTTTTGTCCTTCATTTATTGGAGTCAATTCTCGTGTAAACGAGTTGTTCAGTTTCATCTTCATATTTATTTTGATGCATCTGGTTTAGTAGATGAATTATTATTTTCTCTAGTAGGTGCAAGTGTAAGATCTAGGGATTTTGATGGTTCTAAAGGGAGGCAAAGGAGTGTTTATTTATGACAGAGGCAACAGAGATGTGTTGGCACATTTAATATTTCCTATTAAGACAGTCTAGATTCAGTTCATGTTTTTTTCTCTCAGCGTCCARGAAAAACTAATAGTTTTGCTATTCAAACCCCTCCCAGCAAGACAAGTAATCAAAACATTACAATATTAGGGATTCATTGTTGACTTAATATTACTTTTAAGGTTGAGACATTTTACACAATATATATTAAAAATGGGTTTATTACTTCCACATGTTACTTAGCAATGTCTAAATCAACTTTTCCCAAAATCTTGAAAAAAAATTAAAATAAAATCTCATGAGTGCTGAAATCTTCTTGGCCAAATTGCAGTAGAGAGTAAATATTGACAGTTGATTGATAAACTTCTGAGAAGTAGGATTACAGTGGTAATTCTCATAGATGCTGTAGTCTAGCATTCAAGACAGACTTTTCCACAATGAAATCTGCAGTTGCTTTTAGGAAGCAACTAAAGCATGTGTGTGTATGTGAGAGAGTGTATGAATTAGTTAAAAAAAAAAAAAATCCTGAAAAATTTGTAGACCTTGCCTAAAAGTACAACCCAGCATGGAGACAACCGGCAATATTCTGAGAAATGTAGACTGTGGCCTGCGTTCCCATTTATTGTGTTTTTATTCTGACTGAATAAAGAATATTTTTTTTTGGGAATTTCTTTAAGAAGCTAGTTTATCTCCATAAAACAGAAAGGCTAATCACACATTCTGACTAATTAAAGGCACTCTATTTATGCTATCAATGCCTCCAGCTGTAATTAATACAATCAACATGCAATAAACTATGTAGAGCTTTCCTGATAACAATGTGGAATGCTAAGTACTGTCTTTTGACACTGTGAGTTGCATTGTATGAAGGCTCAGAATAGCTTCCACACACATTCAAAGCAACATGCACCTTTAATGCTTGCACTGAAATTCTTCGTTATTCTGAAAGCTATTCTCCATACCAAAATATAATAAAAAATGTTATATAATCTAGTTATATTATGTTTTTTTCTTAAAAAATACTTTCGGAAAGCAATTGTCATATATTGAAATATCACATGATAGCTGAACTGCGATGGAAAGCAAAAGAATCTTTTGGACTTAGGAACATCATTTTCAGTTTTATGACAGTATGTTAGATTTGCAGAAAATGGCATCCATCAGTAAAATCTGTTGAGAAAATGTGATGCTTTATTAAGTAGCACTTATCAATGACAATGTATCAAAATTTTTACCATCAACAGAAATCTGAAGAATCAGAGGGTTTTGATTTAAATCTTACTGAACACCTTTGATACTTTGAATTTTTACAGATATTTTTTGCTTTTTAGTCTACCCTACTGGCTGGACTGAGAAAATGGTAAATCACTTAGTATAAAGATTTTTAACATTGCTGTGAATTGAGATAGCGTACTTTATCGCATTTCTTCTGGATCAGATTTAATTTATATTACTTAAATCAATGGGATCATTTAATCCACATTAACAAAATTAAAATGCTTCTAAGTTTTAGTATGGTTTTGTCCAACAATCTATACAGGAATTAAAAGGAATATTCAAATTATTCAGTCAGCCTGGCAGTATACTTAAAAAACGTAGGGCAAGGGCTACATTATATCAAATCAGGGAATGAAAAAACAACATCAGTTTTGTATCATTAACAACACATCAAAYTGACAGACTATTAAACATGTGAAGAGTACAATCAATAAAGAACACAAAAGATGATACTTAACTGCATGAACTACTTAGTAAATCTTTATGAAGACTAGAGGAGAACTGGCTCGTGCCTAAGTAATAATAAGAGGAGCACATTTGCTGAATTATTTTTTACAGTGGATAATTTGACTAACTCTGTGGAGGGCCAGAGAATGCCAATGTATGAATCAAGAGTACAAAAATATTTTAAGGAAAAAAGGACCAATTCTTGTCATCTTATGCAACTATCAACTAAAATCTCAGCACATACTTCTGTTGTATTAGTAATATTTAATACCACATAAAGCAAATTCTGCTGCAAATGCTCAAAGTGAATAAGTAATACCTTACCATGATCCACTGAATGTAAAGTGCCAGCTCATATCAAAAGTATGGTTCAGTATAGCCTAAATATTCAATTCAGCTAAGATGAAGACCTATTTTTCTCACTTGTTAGGATTTTTAATTATATCTGTTTAAGAAAGGTTGTTAGAGACTAACTCAGTTCTTAGATAAATCAATAAAGAGTCACCTTGCTTTGTAACACCCCTCACCTATTCCCTGCTACATCTTTTTTGAGCATGTATTGCTTGTTAGGCTCCTCTAGATCAGCAGATGTGAATTTTCAATTATTTACATATCTGCTGAACTTCACGCGTATGTGTAACTTCATTAATTTAAATCAGATTACCTATACACACCTATTTGGGTTCTGCTTTGTAATATATTAATGATGCATGCATAATGGGAGGGTTTTTTACTTAATATAAGCATTTCCATAGAAATAAACCCTTCAATAATAGTTTCAGTAGTGAAGCAAGGACTTATGAAGGCTATTAACAATAAGATGTGTTTGTGTTATGTACAAAATGCAATCATATTTGAAAAAATGTTGAAATCAAATTTCAGGTCCTGCCCCTATATATGTCTGTAATAATTGTGAAGTACTCTTAGCCTTAAATTGTCCATTATTGTATCTAAAATGCTTCAAACAATTTCAATTTTTGAACATTCTTAAAGTTCTTACATAAATATGCCATAAACCAAGAAACATTCAATATTAATTTATACATCAATAACTGTTCAGTGCTACTCAGCTCCAGGTGGGAAAAACAGTATCTTTATAATGGAAAACTGAGTGAGTATACAGAAGATGATGATGATATACTACCAAAAGAATACAGAGTAAACTTATACATACAAATCAAGGATTTTTGAACACACATTTTAATAAAAATCTTGAAAAATAACATAAATATACATGTCAATATGACTTTGCATGAATTGAAAGCTCTATTTTAAAAAGAAATATCCTAAGTATTTAAGGGCAATCTGGCAATACGTTGATGATTAAAAAAAATGCAAGCCATGAGCTACATTGTATTATTCTCCTGGAGGGTTATTGTAGTTTCAAAATATCATTAAATCAGCACAAACCAACACTTATCATTTCCTGCACATTTTTCAGTGAGCTGCATTCTGACTATGAGTAATCTGTTAATCTTTTCTTTGCCTCACAATCCGTCAAAGTGACAGATTCATTCCATCCCTAATACATAATATCTTCATTTACTGTATGCCTTACTGGAACTTTCTTTTTTTGCTAGCACTAAGATTGAGAAAATCACAAGCATATTTACAGAATGCCTTTTTCCTTCCTCCAAAGCACTTCAGCAAGTCCAGCCTGCCAAATACCATACTTCTAATGGAGGCAGAGAGACCTCCTTAAAAACTAAATTATTTAATTTTCAATGAATTAGTAACTAAAAAAGAGATCACAAAAAGTACAAGTGCAACTGTGCATGGGAAACTTGAATCTGCTCTTAAAGTCTTAAATCTGTAAATGAACTGGCTTATGGGTGCTAGGTTAGATTCAAGGATAACAAAGGAGATGTGAATTCTACCTATTAAACAAGATATTTAGATAGTAAGGTACTATTACAAGTGTGTACAGTATAATTACATTGACTGGTATTAGCTGAAAGTTTGACCTGTTAATGCTATCCTGTTTTTCTTTTGTTATCAAAGTTTAAATGGTAAATTTGTGCAGGTTATTAAAAACATACACAGTCATCTACATCAGTCTAAAAATACGAATGACCTGAATTTGGAGGTTTAACAGCTTAGTAATTAATATATTGTGCTATTTAGTCAATGTTTTGATGTTATCTAAACTTCTATCATAGCTTCTGTTAAATGACAGTAACATTGGAATTTACTTAAAGACTAAACCTCTAGTTCATCACCATGTTAGCTTGCTGGCTAGATTATAGTCTTGATATTCACTAGCAATATAAATGACACTAGTAGAGAAAACTGGTGTTTTATCATCTAATTTAAGTAAAATACTAGCCCTTTCTTCTTTGCTAGTTTTGATTCATTTATCAGAAGATCAGATGTATAAATTGGAAGTAATAAATTTGCAAAGGTGTGTTAAAATTCCTTCATATTAATCTAATCTTAAGCAAGTAAATTCTAATAACTACAACAGATAGTCATTGATCAGTGAATCAAATGGATTTCCCCATTTAATGAAGTGTCCATTAGGTAGGGTGTGCTTCCTTTTTTACATATTTTTAACAATTAAATAAACCATTCATTTAAAAAATTGTATTTTAATATTCCACCAGTTCAGGAAACACCTGAACACTGTAGTACCTAATGCGTCTTGTTGCAATTAAAGTAATTCCTTTTCTCCACAGCCAGCCACCAACAGCATCTTACTGTTTTATGCAGCCTGGATGTATACTGCATCCCATTTAACTTTTAATGGATGACATGGAGCCAGAGGGCTTTTAAAAATCAATGGAGAGACATGACTCAACAGAACACTAACTTTAATATTATCAAACTTGTTAAAGGTGATGCTGTTGAATGTTCCCAGTCTGTGAAAACTACCTTTCTTTTTCAGAAAAGTAAAAAAAAAAAAAAAGTATGCAAGAAAACTCTGACCTTTTAGTATATTAATGCAATGAATGGTACAGCATGAATCTGGAAACTTAATCATTACCACAAAGTGAAAAGTATGCTACCTCAGTTTAATTCTTCAAAAACGTTAAGTTTTGTCAACAACAAATGTAAAATAACATAAAGGAATCAAAACCAACACTCTTGCACAAGTGATACTGGAATAGCAGGGAAGGAAGGTGTGGGCATTTGTGCCCTTGGAAACCCAGACAGTTTTGCTCTGTAAGAAAATGTTGTATGCATATGGGATGTCAGTCAAAGAGCCTGCTTTGTCTGTATTTAAATAAGCTTCCGGTTCAGAAGGAGGATTGAGGAATAAATATATATTTCCATAGATGGGGGGCTGGTTAGTGGTAGTAAGCTTTTTCGAGAAAAGGGAATACAACTGGTACAAACCTATTTGGAAGCTTGCCTGCCCTGTGAACTACCCTAAAATCCCAAGGCTCTAGGAGTTGTCAGAAGTTGGACTCAGACCTCAGATGCTGGCCTGTGGCTGGACCGAAGTGTCTTATAATCCGTAAACGCTGGAGATCCCCTGGAAGAAGACACACTGGCAAAGGGCCATAGCAACAGTTCAACTGAGTACTGAAGGAGAGATTGCAATGCTCTGTGAACAGGGAATCCTGGACTTGTTACAAGATAACACCTATCTCTTCCTTCAATCTAGGAGATCTTAGAGGCACATAAAATCTTTTACTGCCTATTCTCCATCTCCACATATAAGCACGGTCAGACAACTCTGTTTGAATGGCCCAGGAATATTCAGAAAAAGGGTGGAATCAATAAAAAATATTCTCAGTAAGTCCTGAAGCTACAAAAAAAAAGAGAAACTACCCTATATTAACATAGATGCAACAGCATGTTTGGAAGCATTTGCCATGTTTTATATTCAAACCCTTAGTGTATATGCTGCCACGTTTTCATGTTCTCAGATTCCCATACAAGGGAAAGCCATTTTTGGATTATTTTAACAAGCTTTTACATGTTAGCCACTTGGTTCTCAACAACCTTTCTGCAGCTAAGCTTTTTACCATCATGATTAAAAAATTTAACCTTTTTAATTAGATGTTTCTTGTGCCATTTGCTTCATTTGTCATGTTCTTTTTCATGCATATTATAGGCTGACAAATGCAGCAGAACTTTGCTAATTCAGATTAACGACTGGGAGACCTATTGCAAATTACTCTATTTTGTGGATGAGTAAAGTAACTGAACGATACAATGAAAAACCAAAGTACATTTTGTGATACATGGTTCTTGTTCACTTATTTTGACAACTGTTGTGTAATTTTATAATACTTCATAATGTAATATTGTCTGTTTTGCAGAAGTAACGGAGTTGTATGACTTTGATCTTGTAATGAATCATAAAAATAAATATGCTTCTTTGTTTGCAAAACTCAATCTTTAAATTTGCTTCTTAACTTTAAGTTATTCTGCTATTTAAGCCTCTCCTTGGAAATACAGGAGACAAAGACCTTTTGTGTCTGAATTTCACAGCATGCATGTTGGAGAAGTTCTGGTGTAGTGCAAATAAATGTTATAACTACAATTCTTCTTTTACTGCACCATTTTGTAGGTGAGTTTAATATTACTGAATCTCTCAGTGGTATAATAACACATGCATCAGCTATTGGAAAGTTTATTTTTCATCTGGGACAGATGAGAGTACTTGAATGGTAGTCTCAAAGCTGAACATACTTTTAATACTTGAGAGTTTGCAGTGGATGTGTTTTTGTGCTGGAATCACTGATATATTATGCAAGTTTCAGGTGCCATGATAATGGCAACATTTATGGCAACAATAGGTTCTAAAAAAGACACCTGTAGCAGAAAGTTTTAAAGAAAGTGAAAGAAATATTTTATTTCCTAAAATCAATAGAGAGTGGTCAGAGTTATGCATAGAAAGAGGTGTTCATTATATTTAACTAATTTACCGGAATTTTACTAATAATCAAGTCTGAAAAKAAGTCAATATGTATTTAGTTAAAGAAACATGTTTATCCATTTCATGATTAATTATCTGAACTATTATGCGTGCATATCATTACAAAAAAGAGAAAATCACATTGTTTGATAAAGTAGTAAATAAGGATATGGGTTCTGCTTTTTTCATCTTAAGGTAAAATCTACAACTTCTTCTGAAAAGTTTATAGTTATTGTCCTCCTCAAACACATTAGTCTGCAAGTCAGTGAAACATTTCTTTTGTGATGATAAATCTCAAATCCGTAACATCTATCATAATTGGAGAAATACCTTTACCAAAAAAGGGAAGAAAATGTTATTAGTTTTTTTGGGTTTTGTTTGTTGGTTTTTTGGNTTTTTGATTCTAGAGGAGAGAAGAATGATGCTATCCTGATCAGTGTAATGTAACACATGTAGGTTACAATGACAAGACAGCTTGCTTTAGTCAGCCCATACCAAGCCCATGTGAAGTGAGTTCAGTGACTCTTAATCATTTGTCAAAGACTGCAGGCCCTTATCAGCCAATTATAGATACAAGGAACTTTACATCACATCCACAAGTGGCAAAACTACAAAGGATTTAAACCACAGTACAGTGGTGACACTTTTCATAGATAAAACATAAATCTAGACAAAATGCTGGCCTGAATTGCATCATATTTCCATTTAGCAATTTTAGTAAACACTTCAAAATATCATTGGTTTTCCTTAAAAATTTAGGGACCTCGTATGCTCCTTAGTTTTAAGAGGTTTCTTTTTTATTCACAAAAAACCACTGACGGAATCTAATTTAAACACAAAAAATCCCATTGAAGAAGCAACAGACTTGCATGTACAGAGCAGATAAATCTACCTTATTTTACAAGTTAGGTACTGGACTGGCTTCAGGATGGTCCTGAATCCTACCACTTCAGAGCAACTGTAACACTCACTTTTCATAGCAAAACCTATGGAGATAATAATCTCCATAGATGCAGGTCAGAAGGTCATGGAGAAGAACAAGACACTGGAAAGGGTAGATGGGAGCCTGATAAAATGACACCTCATTGCTTCTTCAGATTCTTGCTGGAATTTCAGGGCTGACAATCTACATCGTCAGCTACAGATGGACTCTCAGTATCAGCAAGGAGGCTTAAGACTCCCCTCCTGTCCCCACATTGGGTCACGATCATCCATCAGGTGGGGTGAATTCCAACACGTAGGGCTGAATGGGTAGGGTACGCTATATACTGATGCATACACACTTTCACATACCAGCCTGGCAAGTGTGAGCTTCCAGCAGCAGAGGAGATAGAGGTGGAGCTTACAAGGGAGTACAGTTCTATTTACTCCTGATAATTCTGTGCAAGTAACCCTGACCAAGCCCACAGCAGAGGCACAGACAATACTTCAAAAGATCACTTTCATTGGCTGATACACTAATTAACTTCTGCAGGTTCCAACCACCCTTGGAAAAGCTGTCAGCCCCACATACATGGAGCAGTTTGGGGAGGCTGTTGACTTTAGAGCTGCTAACATACGAAACCCGCCAGCCACTAACAGGGACAACAAATTAAACTTCAGTTTAACAATTATTTTCATTTGTGAATTAAACAGCTTGATCACTCATTCTTTGGTTTGAGACAACTGATAATAGACTTTCTCATAAAATAATGCCTCTGCTGATCTTATATTCTCGGCTACAGTCCAAATCAGGCATTTACTATCATCAAATCTCTGTGCCCACAATTCACAATGGGAACACATTTTTCTTAATGTGTAGAGTTAAATGTCTGGGTAAAACCTAAATGGAAATTTGGCTGTGTACATTTTGTATGAAATTGCTTAAGTAAAATGTACTTCTTGTGAAAGGATACCCAGTGAAATGATGAAATATTTGTGTCCTACTTTAGTGTGGTTTCTGGGGAACAGCTGTTTAAACTTCAGAGGAACAAATTTTATTTGGTAGCTTGGGAAGAGTTGAGTAGGATGCTAACAGAGGATCTGGTGAGGCAATGCTTATAAATATAGGTTTCAACTTCTAAAAAACCCCTCTCTCAAAGATGGAAAAATCAACTTGTATCAGAAATAAATTTTCTGGAGAGCATCTGTAGAAGTTCAGAAAAATCTATTCATAAAATTAGGCTCAAGTGATCTTTTTCAGAGAGCAGCTCCACATTTTGCCATTCAGCATGGCTGAAATTCCTCTAGAATATTTACTTTCTTCCAGCATTTCCTTTAATGAAACTTCCAAACCTTCTATGACACACAAATATTTTGGAGGACAAATGCTTACTAAGTAGATGCAGGGTACACAGCAATTTCTAGCCCCTGCACTGGAGGGAGAAGTAACATAGATAGTTACAGCTTCCTATTTGGAGAGAAGAGAGCAATTCTGAAGTTCAGCTAGGAGCATGCAGCACATCAGTCAGTGGGAAGTGCATAGCTAAGGCTTGAAACACTGCACATCACCTCGCTCATCTAGCTCTGTAGCCTCTGCAGTCAGCCTGTCTCCTTTCATTAACTGGTTCTACGCCTTGCAAAGCAGCATGACGTGGAGGAGATTTGTATTGCAGTAGCAATATTCATGGCAGACTTACGACCTTTACCCAGTGGAACCAATGGAAAATGAGTCTAGCTGGGTCTTTTTATTGACTGCATTTCCATTATCTTCACAGGTGCTTTCTTTCCTGGCTTCTTCTTTTATCTTATTACGGACAGAAGCTACATTTACTGGACAATAGCTTCCACATTGCTCTCTTTTCATTTCCCAGAAAATAACACTACTACACTTTTAAAAGTTACTTGAGACCTTTATCACTCTTTACAACAAACTGTTTGTTGTTTCAGTAAGCACATCACGTAACTGTCTTCATGCCATGGCATTTATACACACTCATCTACATAGGATATATCAATTTTTCAAATAGTCTGTGTGTTCCCCTACATAGCTACAGTAGGCTTACAAAGATTTAGACATTTTCCAGTTGCTCACATACTACTTGTTAAAATTGGCTTTAAAAACAGTTTAGGAACTAAGTTATAGAATTACCATTAATTTTATCTCCCTCTCATTTGGGTACACACCCTCTGTGAAAAACATTACAGAGTTTTCCATCATAAATGAAAGGTAATGATGTGAATAATGGTATTCAAGTCACATCATCTCCAGTTTTTATATCATGATGCAAACTGACCTCATAATTTTGTCATCTTCTGTATTTACAGCCCAATAATGCTTTTCTGGCAGTTCACAAGGGCTACTGAATTTATGAGGCACTTGCAAGTCAGGTATTTTACGAATACTTTGCCTGCATTTCTCGAAAATGATTTCTAGAGAAATTTAAGTCTACTGTGTGTACTGGATTAAAATAGCATAAGAACTAAGTTGTAATTTATACTATTTTGTTTTAAATTTTATTATATGGAAATACAAGTTTTCATTGTTGATCATATTAACTTGATATGATGAAACACTTTATTTTTACAGATAATGGTGTTTATTCTGTTTTTCAGTATATAAAATGTACCGAGTACCAAATTGCTTTAGCACATGCATAAAAATAACTTAATAAAACCTGACTCAACCAATGTATGGGCAAAAAGAAGACAAACAATGTAGCTTGCACTAAAATATAGGCAATTCTAATGCCACCAGAATTATGAAATCGATTCTGGAATAGAGTCCTCAACAAAGTGTCAGTCACAAGGTACCTGACATCTTACTCTGTGGACTATAGTCAAGTGTCTCTGTCCACTTCAGCAATTGTTAACAATTCATAAGGACAGAGATAGTTCCTTTGATAACCAGCACCCAAGGCAGAGAGCTTTTCTAGACCAGCACGAGCACCTTGATTTACATGTGAAAGGGAACAGGAATCCAGGATTATACTTTAACTCCAGTAATATATTGTGTGCACTAGGAAACATATGGCTGCATGTTGCAATAACTGATGTGTCTAACAAGAAGATAATAAAAATGTGGATGGCAAGTGAGACAAGTGACTGAAAACATCTGTGTGAGGAGAAATGCATATTATCCTGCACAACTGACTGGCAGTGCACTACCATAAAACATTTCAGACTGTTGATAAAAGATAAGTAAGTTGTATTTGAAATGTCCTCTCCTCCTATCCCTCCCAGCACACATACATTGTCCAGTTAAAACTTGGACAAGCAAAATCCAYATTAATCACACAAAGTGAAAATGAAACAGGACTACTTTTTCAAATAAGTATGCCTTGACAAAGTGATGTTGGGGTTTCACAGGTGCAAGGCAGTTCTGAAACTAGACAATTAATTTTGATTGTCTCAATTTGATTATTTCTCCCTAGCYACCCTCTCCCCTTGTCTTCAAATCCCCATCTCACCTTATATTAAAGTCACGGGGATTTTGTGGCTGATTCCAAACAAAACAGATCAAGCTAAAAACTTGACAGCCAAAATATGTTGTAGACAGCATCCCTTTGAACTATCCCACAGCATTGTAACACCCTCTCTTGACTGGGCTATCTATTGAAAAGTCCTGTCTAAATAAGTAACATTAAAATCTTTTGTAACAAATGGATTCCCTGACACCTACAGTCAAGTACAGAATTCTAGTTCTAAGCCTTCAAAGCAGAGAGGGAGAGAGGGAGAAAGAAATAGGTGTATGTATGTCAGACGAGGAAGATTTGCTGAATCAGGCATCAAAGCAGGTGTAGCAGCAAGGCCTATGTCAGTTACTTTAAATACACAGTGGTACATCCAAAACATGCAGAATTCAGTTCTGCATTCCAGGACAATGCAGACATACTGCAGACAATGACTGAACTGAGCAATAGTAAACCCCTCTGAGAGGAGGTTGCAATTGAAAAGAGATTTAAAATAAAATCAGAGAGTGTCACATTTAATATTCAGAACACTCTAACCGAATCCTTACTGCCTAGGCTATAAATGGAATCTTACCGTGGGTTGGAATGAGAAAGTGGGCTCATTTCTTTCTGATAGTGATGCTCCTGACTGACGGGCTATGGAAAACAAAAAATAATAGTGAGAAAATAACTTTGCAAATATTCTTTCAGAACATTTAGAAGTATGGAAAAGATCTTTTATGAGCATACACATTTGCAGCTTCTGATATTAGAATTTTACAGTCTTTTTTCTTATCTGTGAAATTTAAAAGGGATATTCAGATCCTAACTGTGCAAAAGTACAACTTAACAGATGATTCTTGTCTGGGTGGAAATACATATGAATTAAGGAGTCAACCACATGGCCATTTCTCTACTGCCTGCGTGGGAACAGAGTCAGGAAACAGAGAGGGAAGGGTGGCAAAGTCTTGCCTGACAGAAAAGTCTGGACTGTGCATGTATAGGAAGCATAGTGCAGGGATTCTTAGTTGGATCTGTGCAGAACCAACCATTCTTAAGACTAGACAACACTGAGCCAGAGCTAATAAAGCTGGCAGACATGGTTCCTCTCTCATCAGATGCACCATTAACAGCAATCTTAGCAGTCCCAAATGAAGTTTGTTGAAGCACATATGCTTTTCTATGGCACTGCCAATTTGAAATCTGGATTAAGCTGTTCATGAATAGCTAACGGTGGACTGTATGAATACTCATACAAAATATGATCATTTTCCACAGTCTATAAATCTTACCTACCCGTTGTAAGAATGTACCCCAAAGGTTTTAAACTACATTTGGTTTATGGCATTAAAAAACAGTTATTTGCAAGAAAGATCAATATTCATAAAGTGGTACAAAAAGTCAAGAATTTTAAAATTCAGAAATACATTTTCTCTCAGTATATATGTAGTGCTTCCAGAAGAGACCCCCCCCCCTTGCCATTATCACACACCTCAAAAGCAGTTCTAAAAAAATCACTGAAGCAAATGCAAAAGTAGTGAAAATACAAGCATACATTAACACTACTTGTACAATTTAGTACATGAAATGCTAAAAATAAATACTGACCATTATGAAAGCAATTGCTTTTTTACAGAAATCAATTATAAAAATGTGTATGTTCTCATGGGTTCAGGAAGTAGAGAGGGATATTGTAAAATACATGTTCAGGATGAATGACATCCTAATTACTGCCAAATGAGAGTCACTGCCTGGTGGTGGATAGTGCAATTCCCAAATGATGGCTAGTGGAAGACTGAGGATGAGACAGAAAGTGAATTAGTCAGTCTATGAACCAGAATATCTGTCTAAATAATTTTTAGTCTCATTTCATAGTAAAGAATAGTCTGCCTCAGTTTTGCAATTTGACTTGATGTGAACAGATCCCTCCAGGGGTTGTCAAACTGAGGTCTCTGTTGGAATAATTCTGGGTTTAAATATCACTCCTCTTGTCTGTCAGACTTCAGTTCTGCCAGACCTTTTTTGTGTTAAGTGGCTTTCTTTTCTGAATCATTACAAAGGAGGCCAGAAGACCTTCCACAAATGAGGTATGAACCTGGAAGTACCCTTTCAGATATTTTGCAGATCAAGGCCTATGTAACTGAATTTATATTTAGGAAGTTGCTTGGGGAACAAGTAATCTTTCTTCTCTGTGAGTACTCCTTACTCGAAAGACAGGTCTTAGTGGTGAGCATATGTTGGAGTCCGCTAATGGAGCATTATACCACTACAAGCTTCTAGGATATATCAATGAGCAATCTAGGAGAATCTTCGTTCTCCTTTGCATTTCTGACTGAGAATCAGGGACCATATGCAAGAAGATATCCTGAATTCTCTTATATATGATCTTGCTCCAGAATGTTTGTGTTATATCTGAAGTGGTGTCTGAAGTGTGGAAACAGCTGTCCAAGAATGGGCCAATTCCCTGACAGGGCAGAAAGGTCTTACTGGATCCCTAGAACAAAGCAAGGCATTTAAGCAGAAATATTTTGTAAGCTTTGCAACTTTTCTTGGATAACGTGTATATGTGGKGGTATGAACTTCACATTATACTCTGCAATATATAGAACTGTGTCTTTCATATTGTTGCAAGCTAACATGGAATTTCTTAAGATTTAAGAAAACATTCAGGTAAGACACAGTCACATAAAGTCTTTTAAAATATTTAGTTCCACATACACATATTATTGATATGGAACTGTGCCCCACGCACATTTTACAAGGGTTTACAATTCTCCTTTGAAGTAAATCCATTTTAAAATAGAAGTTTTTCGTATTTCTAACTCATAGCTATGCTGGTTAATGTATATTATTCAAAGCTATTTTATTCCTTTTTGGCTGTCATAGTTTACAGCAGCTGCTAAACAACTTACATTTCAACGATTCCTCCTGACAGCATATATTCAGTTCTTGGTAAACTATCATAGGTTATAAAATACAGTTTTAGTATATCTGTTTTATAGTTGTTTAAGGACATCTGTTCTAACTGCAACTTAGCAATATGATTGATCTATGTGCCTTTACATTCAGAAGGGTTTCTGAGTTTCATTAGAGTCAGTAACATGAGAATTTTCRATGAATCTGGAAATCAGACTAACAATGGCAAGTGATGGAAAAAATACTCACTAAAAATGTGTTTTATATATAAAATATTACTTTGATACATAACTTCACTATCTAACATGATTATACGCTGCCCTGCCTTGCAAAACATCACAGGTATTTCGAAATGAAAGATACACAGAAAGCTGCCTTCTGGTGGTGCTGTTGCGATAGATTCCACTAAGGGACAAAAATGTTGTATAAAATGAATGAAAATTTGGAATAAAAATACTCCTTACTTATCTTTGAAGAACATAAGAGAAAGCAATAGATACTACTGATTTAAATAATCAGAAAGATGCAACCTGGAAACACATGTAAGCATGAAAGTTTAATCGTGACAAGAATTTCAAGCTGTCCTTAATTTCGCAAACTACAATATGAGGATTATTTCTATTTCTTTTCTATATACTGCACTGCTAAAATCACTTGCCTATGCAACTGGAAGATGGCTACAGATATATACAAACCTCTCTGCAGTTTGTAGATCTCGTTTTGGAAGGATCAATCATTTGCAAATTCTCTTGACTCAACTCAAATGGTAGTGGTACTAAAGATCAATGACATAAAACCAAATTTGGTTTTATTCTACATATATTTTTTTACATAATATATGTAAGGAATAAATATATATATACATGTGTGTGTATATATATATAAAAGGAACACTTGATAAAAACTGGAAGCTGAAGAAACGATGACTTTACTCATTTTAGGTCTTACACCAAGATCATGCATGGCAGAAGACTGAAATCCAGGAGGAACAACCTTCAAATGTGTTCTAATCACTCCAACTAGGCTGCATTTTGATCTCTCGGTTATGTAGACTACCTATGCATACAGTAACACATTTACTGCACATGTGAATGCTATGTGTGGGGATTCACTGAAAACAGCTATATGAAATTATCTGACAGATTTATAGATTTGAAAGCCAGAGGGAAGAATTAGATCAACTCATGACCATATGTATATCACAGGCTATTAAACTGTAGATCACCAGTAAAAAACACTGAACAACATCAGATCTAGAACTGAATGAACCATGAAGTGGGTCCCTCTGAGTATACCCTACTCACAGATAATTCCCTGCTGACTGCTTTTGATATTTGTCAGTTGACCAGTTCTAAATTCATTCAAGGTGTGCTTTATCAATATTGTATGCTGCTCATTTTTAAACAAATATTTACAATGGTCTTAGCATGTTACATCTAAGCAGTTCCCTTATCAATTTTAACTTTATCAAGAAAATTAGATTTTTTTGAACAGGACAAATTTTCTATAAAATGATCTTGACTATCATTAACCATATTACCACCCTTTAAATCTCTGTTAACTGAATCCCAGACCAGATTCTTCACTGTTTTGACAATGATATTAGACTAATTGGCCTACATTAACTTTTTCATTTCAGCTATCCATTTGAATACTGGCACAGCATCACTACTCTCAAAGTCTTCTGAAATGTTGTAAGCATATCAAAATATACTAAAATTTAACACCAGCATACCAAAAATGCCCCCAATTACTCTTTTAAGAGCTTGTGTTAAACAACTTGGGATGATTAAATAATCACCTTCCCTAATAAATGCTGTTTACAACCTTCTTAAGATACTAAAGGTCTAGAAAATTAATTAATCACCCTCACATGACTACTCTGCATTTTTCCAAATATGGGTACAGAATTACATCAAGCAGTGTGAAACACACAACTCCATACTCCAAAACCATGTACCACATCTATGAATAGCTGGTGCTGTGGCAGAAAGGAAAATAGAATCAATACCCCAGAAAGGAAAATAGAATCAATAGATACAGTGGACTAAGCGACATGGCACTGGTACAGAGAGTCTCTTTGCGTAAAGGTAGAGGTATATAGGTAGGGAAGACCGTGGAAGCTGAATTTCAGCACTCTTTGTTGTAGCGAGGGACTAAGTGGTTAGTCCTTATCTGAGAAAGATTAGGTTTGCTTTCTAAACTATCTCTTCCTGGAAACGAGGTTGTTGCCATTAAATCTTAAAACCTCAATGCCCACCCTGAAAAATGCAGAGGAGAAACCTGACAAGGCTGTATGCGTAAGACACACCAACACTGAAYGAAATTTGAAAAAACTCTCTCAAAGACAAATATTTTGCCTTTTACACTTGATTTATGTAGAGAAAGATGGTCACAAAGGACTATTATGAAAAACTACAGCTATATTAAATTACAATTTAAATGACTAACCTATTATATCTAAACACTTTTTTAGACTGATGCTATTAGTCTGAAGCTGCAAAAGCTGAGCAAGGCAGTAAGATCAAAGAACTGTCTTTGCAATCACATTGTGCTTCACTGAATACTGGAGCAGTACATTTTACTTTAAAAGTTCATTTTGTTTTAGTCATGTAATTTGTATTAACCAAACCTGATGTGTCTAAATATTCTTATAAATTTCCTTATAACTAAAGTACTCAAAAATTAATGAGACTGCTATTCTCTTTATTTAACTGAGTTCCATTTGTCCAGTCTTGCAGATTTACACCATGTTTGAGTCTATTTAGTGAGTACTGGGAAAATGCATTGGAAATATGATGAAATCAACTAAATGTGTAATGTTGACGTATCTCAAATAGTTAAAACCAGCTAATGTTTCTTTGATATCCTGCAAAATATTACTCTGTAAACCAAGTTCTTATTTGTACAATTACCCACTTATTGATACATCTCTTCTCATTTGAAATCTTCATTTACCAGTGTACCACAAAGTTCCAACGCTGTGTTGATCATTCACTACAGAAGATTGCTACTACAGGCCTCTCTTTGGGCCCTATAGATCCCTGGAGGTAATTTGCACCTAACATTTTAGAGCATTTACTCTACAACAGTTTATATTGGGGCAACACAGCAGCGTTTACTCTTCTAACATTGGCTCTGCCTCTGAGAGTTGTGTTGTGTGCTTTACTTAAGCCACATTCATTGTTTATTATTGTTTCACCTATAATAAAACAAGAACTATGTTGCTGAGATATAAATGGAGTATGAGGTTATTTAGTTTTACAGCAACTCCTGCAAGTACCTTTATATAGTTCCTGAAATGTTATTCTGTGATTTCATATATTCAATACTCTTTGGTGGAGTGTAACAAATACTCCTCTGCTTCTTATAACAGTACTCTGTCACACAGTGCAGCTGTGTGTGATTTTGTACCACTTTGTACCAGGACAAATAAGGACACAAGGTGTAAAATACAGAAGGATCACATACTAAGCGCTCAGAACTACTGCAGCTTTTTGCCGCTGTTCTCCTGCTTCAGTCCTTTAAACAGTCAGCTTTTCAGTAATGAGACTTTATCATTGTAAGAAGCAATTATTTTCCATTACTCACACTGTAATGCAGTTGCTGACTGGTATATCTGGGTTTCATTCATTTTGGAACTATTTTTAAGCACTATATCACACACCTGCAGGTTGTCAGCCACTATTGTGACAAGCTGTACAGCCTACATGATTATTCAGGATTATAGGAAGGAATACATATAATAGATTTGCTCTTTGTCCATGGTGGTACTACAGAACCTGCTGGAAGTGCATGTGTTTTGGTTGCATGGTTCACTCGATAAGTTCTAAAAACGTTTGGTAATGATACCTTAAATTTCAAAGCTACTCAAAGAAATTTTAATATTCAAGACCCCTGAGTCTCAGAATTGATAGAAACTATATAGAGAAAATACTGTAAGACTGTTAGACTTACTGGTGGGAAACAAGAGTTCCAGGTTTCTGTATCATCACTGCTTGTACTTATGCTAACATTGCAGTTGTCTATCTGTGATGCGCTCAGCCCGTGTGAGATCCCAGTATCCCTTAATTCTTCATTTTGTTGTCTCTTCATGCTAGCCAGCATCTGTAGTTCAGATGAACTCAGTCTATTTGACTGGTAATTTTTCCAGTCATACTCCTGTGAAATAAAATGGAAAAGTCAACAATACAGACAGGATCATGGAACAGAATATATGAATGAAACAGATACCTTGGAGAATCTCTTGGGGAATCTTCAAGAAGCTACAATACTAAAAGAGAAACAAAATGTTTACTAGAAAAGATCAGTTAACAGATTTCTGTTCAGCTATGAAGATCARGCATATTTACACATAATTACAGGAAGGAAGAAGAACACAAACACTGTTATGGACTGCAGTTTGGATCCAGGGTGTTTGGTGAAGTTGCTGTTCCACTGCAATTAAAACCAGAAGATAAATGCAGGCTTTCAGACATTCAAAAATCCAGCAGCTAAAATTGCTTAAGCATTAAATGCAAATCTTGAAATAAACCCAATCACATAGTTATCACAGTATCATAAACACCATCAACATAATATTTAGTTATTTGTCAAGCACAGCATAAAATTTCTCTGGAAAGCTACACGTCAGCACTAAATTTTAAAAGTTATTTTGGTAACTTGCTAGCATATAGATTTTAAAATAAACATCACTGTATTTTCATTTTTCTTTGTACTCATTGGTTGAATTGTTAATGTAACTCTAATTGTTATATCAAACTTGATCCACAGGCCAAAAGCTAAAAACATGTATTAACTATTTTGCAGTTTGTACTTATGCCTCACACAAAACCTCATGGTAAGATTAAGTTTACCCAACCTGCTGTGGCATCATATTTGTTTAAAGAACTCCTTCTTTAAGAAAAACTTGCCCTTTTTTAAAGGGTCCACATAGATTGCTGTTTCACAAAGGAACAGGTCTAATACTTGAGGCTTCTAGTTTTGGTTCTGAATGGAATTACAAAGCATTCTGCTTGAAAAGTGAATCCAAGTAGTGACCAGGACTTCAGAGGATTTAAATCACTGGAATATGGCCAGTGGGCTGCAAGACACTACGTAACAGTATCCCAAAGAGGGACAGTGCTTTGATTCTAGTGAAGATAACAGGACTTTTAGACCAGGAGTTTATCATGTTCCTGGCAGAAGAGGCAATTTCACAGTCTGTTTTGCTGTGGGGAGGTACAGGGTAACTAAAGACCTCAAGAACACAAGCCAGTCAGCAGTACTAGTGATATGAACATTGCTAGCTTTTCCTGCTATGAAATCTAGTGTGTAATGTTTCAGTGTGTCTTCCCGGGGTACAAAAGCCACCTTACCACCAGAAGAAACACTGAAATACTACACGCTGGAGTTATCACTACAACCTCCTCTGCTTTCTTCCTACGTATACAAGACACCTATCTAAGTCTTCTATGTGGATTATAGTCATGAATTGGTCACACCTGAGACATAGGAAAACTTGAACTGCAGCTTTATCTTAGTAATAGTACAGCAATGTTTAATACCTTCAGGCTATGACATCACACAAACATGACATTTGCTTTTAAAAACACTCATGATTATATGCAAGTGATTAATAAAATATTATATAGGTTCAATTATTCAGCTCCACAGAGGTATGACATATACAGCCCACAAAGATGATATATATTGGACATTGATTTCCTTTTTTTAAGGAAATTGTGCAAAAAGATATGTATGTATCCTAGATTTTCATGTATATTCCTTAGTATTTCACGTGCAAAGTGCTCACTTTCACTAGAAAGACAACACTGCTGAAAAAGGAGGTTATTTTCAGTGGCACACAGTACTTTTTTCTGTTTTAGGGACTTCCATATATCTTAATAAAACTGTATTTTCTGGGAATCAGAAAAGCATTATTGCCCGTCTGATCCCCTTTCCTGCCAGCTTTTTTTGTCCTCGGGATCAGAGCAAAGCCAGATAATGAAGGATACTACATTACTTATTTCCCCTCCAGAAGTTTAACTGGGGATATGCTCACAGATTCATTCACAGTGCTGAACTCCAAGTATAGGATGTGCAATACAATGCACACTGGAAGGGAATTTTGGATTAAGGACAGATGGAGAAACCCTTCCTTTTTAATAATACATGTAATGGCGTCACGCAATGAACAGAACCTTGATTTCAGCTCAAGCTCTAGAATATTTTACTACGTATTTGCAAAAATAGTTTTAGAATAAAAACATGTATCATATTTTTATTTCCTCATGGGTGCCATAAAAGAAATTAACAGTTATTATCTCAATAGTATGTAAAATAATACTTCCTATTTTAATTCTAGTTAAGAAATTAAGTACCATTCAGTAAAGATTGCTGCCCAACGTTAAGTTTTGGGGAGTAGCAACTATATCAAATATTTTTGACGTTTCATTCTGACTACCATGATATCAGATTTCACTTAAAGCCATCTATTGCAAATAACTGGTCAAAAAGAAAATTAGCACTGAAATAACAAAGTAAACCACCTTTGATGGGAAGTATGCCTACAAGCTGACAATCAGCAGGTAAATATATCACATAAAACAGGATTTATGACTGAAGGGCGCTCACATGGAAACAGCTGCATGTGGAAGTATGCAAATCTTTCTGAAAAAGACAATTAATTCTAAAGCCGATTGCAAACATTTTTCATTTTTTACTATGTATCTCAAATTCTTAAGTCAAATGTCTTTGCAAAGATTTTTCCTATGGAATCGCCTCAAGCACTCAGAGACTACTTTTTGGCACAGATAAATGTAGTCTGCCATTTTGTACAAGGTATAAGAAGATGACAGAAGCTGTTAGCGCAGCTGCCACCCCCTTTTTTACCTCTGGCTTTTGAGGTCCAAGCTTCATTCCTGAATAATGTGATTATTACTACAATTTTTAATCCTAAAATAGTACATGATGTTTTCTCTAGACCCTTACTGAATGTACGTTATTAGCTCAGTTACTATTAGTTACTTGTTCACTTCATACGAAGCTTGCTATGTTATGTCTGGAAAGTTTGCTTTGCTCTGATGTATTAGTATTCTACCAGATCTGCAGCTGCTATAACTTTTATTGATCTTACTGAAGATGTTGATTTCCTGTCAATTTTCCTATATAGAAGCCTTCTGCATTTATTTGATTATTATAAGAGAAGATTCGGCTTATCTTTCTTACCTCATATAAGAAGCAATTGGCATGCAGTCATTAAAATGACAGCATGAACTAGTGCTATGCAGAATAAAAGCATTGAAAGAACATTTTTCTCATTCTCTTTTTAATAAAGGCAGAACATTGCCCAACCTGCTTGTCTCTTCCTTTACATCTATGAAGAAAGATGCATAGATTTTTGGAATTTTTACAAAACAATTCAAAACATTTGTTGTTTTCTTCTCCCAGCTTATTTCAAATTGTCATTCTGTTTTCTTTTCTTGTAATGGTCTCACTCTAGAAATACCATCCTCAGAAAGGAGAATAGATGTTGTGACAATTTTCTGTGTTAAACATCCTGTACAATAAACTCCTTGTAATAAAGGAGAAATAGTTTGGACTATTTATTCTGTAGCTTCAGATGACTACTACAAAAAAGCCTCTTCACAAACTTTATATTGTCTTAGCCAATTTTCAAAGAGAGAATTTGAAAATTGAATTTGAGATTAAGTTCACTTTGTAATTTAGGAGAAACTTCTGATGTAAGAAGTAATTTTGCAATACTCGTAAATTTGTCTAAAATTAATATTTCATTTAGTAATTAAAAGCTTATCTTGTCTTTTTGCATATCCTCCCCTTATGATAAAGTATTTTTATTAAGCGCTTAAAACTTTTGCTAGATTGACAAAACCTGTTATTTAAAGGATTTTTTCATATATAATGAATTTGCATTCTTCTAGGTTCAAATGGTTTATTCAGAATTGTTTGAATGTAGTTATATGTGCAGAAAACTTTACCATCTATCTACATGCTTGCAATATTACCCAGAGAGCTTTCTTAATTAAAAATATTTGAACTTAATAATAGAGAACTCTATTAAAACATGAATAAAACATTGCAAGCAACCAGGTCCTTAAAGTGTATTAAGTAGTTAGCAAATCGATTGCAGGAAGAGTTGGTTAGGCATTTTTTTCTTTACCAGTCCTCCGTATGAGCAGATTAGAACACACTACTTCTCTGCAAACTCGCACTCTAATACCCTTTCACACGAAACTATCCTTTCATACATAATTCTTAAAACAATGAACAGTGTTTCAAAACAGAAATAAAATAATTACATGCCCACAGCCAACAAAAAACCTCCAGTGTTGTCTCACTGTAGTTAACAATATTATATGTCAGCACTTCTTTTCTTGAAACTTGTGGGGACCTAGAACACTAGTTTCTTCCTGCAAAACTGCTCCAGTAGATACAAAAAAAGCTTTACATATGTATGTGGTCAGAAAAAGGCCACATTCAAATAGCTTATTATATTAATTTAAAAACTATTGGAAATATTCTTAACAAAAATGAGTAAAAATATATATTTGACTTTATTCTGTAAGGCTAGGTGAACATACTTTCTAATATAAATAACCACTGTTTAAAAGGCAGTCAGTGGCACTCAAATTTGGCTTCAAATTTTGACCGTGGCCTAGTACAAAAAGAAGTATCAAAGAACTCCAAGGAAAGGCTTCTGCATGGGAAAATTTTATTACTTGATCAAATCAAGTATGAGAGCTATATCTGCCAGATACTTTCATCTTATATTTTGTAGCAATAAAACAAAGTCTGTAAYTCCTGAGTTTCTATACATTGATAATAGGCTTTGTCCTTGCAAAAAAAACTTACAAGCAACAAATTAGATGTGCAATACATTTACAGCTACAAGTGCAGTATGGTAATAACCCTACTGTCTAATTTAGTAATCAACTATTTATTGAGGAAAAATGATAGCTCTTTTCCTTCATCTTTTAAAACAAAATATAACAAAAAAGTTGTAAAATATATCTAACACTTTAAAAACTTAATTGCAATCCACCTAGGTAGTCTATATTTAGTTACGTTCTACAGGACAAAGTTGATCACTGCATTAAACACTGATAACATCTTTTAGGAAAGTAATCAACATATCATTTCATTTGTTATGGACAAATAGATTACAGTTATGATTAGTAATAAACATAGTTGAATTTTAAGTCGAACAATTTTCCAAAACTGAAAAGAATGAGGAAACAAGGGAGGAATACATTTAATCACAAAAACGTGAATAGTTACTGGAAACTAGAAAAAATAAATTCCTATAGATAAAACTAGGAAGGAAAGGGAATGTAAAATGTAAACAAATTTTATTATACACTTACAGACAGATACATGGATATTAACACATCTAAGAAATGGAGAATCAGATTATCAGTATCAACTTCCTATCACTAAAAATTACAGAAACATTATCTTACTTCTTCCCAAATTAAAAAACCACATGCATTGCATTCTTCCACATTTTCTACATCACTAGTGGCAATTCTAATGTCTTTTCCAGATAATAAATACATAGAACATATGCTGCTAGTGGCAGGATTTTCTCTGCTTTTTAAAAACCTTTTTTCTTTTTATTGTCTTTAAGATCACCAGCCACTGTTATTTTTCATCACCATAAGGTCTCAGCACTGCTTCTGATTTTCACCTGCATTACTGTATTTCATTCCCCTTGCTTCCCCCTAATCTGCTTCCTTCCCAAAGGAAACCAGTCTCCACACCCTTCATGGAAAAGGATGTTCTGTTTTTATCAGGAAAAGTGCAAGGCCTTTACACAATCCAATAAGCTACTTGCAGAATACAGGAAGAGATTTCTAGAACCCTCAATCAGAGAGACTATCTCACAGGATTGTGAGATACATAAAACCCAACCCCTACACCAGTACTAAAAGAGACTAATTTCACAAAAAAGCACTGAAGCATCAGTGACATGGCAGTATGTGCATTTCCCTACCAAAGACACACAGAAAAGCTGAACATATGCTTTCCTAGATGCTATGCTTTAATCTGATGCCCAGTTTGGATTGCTCTTCCTAGCCCAATGCCCAGATTTCTATATCCCCAGTTAGCGGCAGCATGGTCTATCCTCGGCAGCCATAGCAGCCAAAAGTAGGTAGGTAAGTAGAACCATTCTGCACGATGACCCTGCCCCAGCAGTAGCAACCTTGTCCCGTGGAAGTAGTCACTCCTGCTTCCCCTTTCACAGATGCTGTCAAATCAGATAACTAAAACCAACTCTATAAACAAGTAACAGAATCGCTACTGACTAAAATTCCCATAGTAGAATGACAGCATTCCCTGACTGGAATGATGACTGTGGTATCCTATAGCAGATGAGACAAGCCACAAGGACAGAAAACACAATAATGATGGAAGATGCCCATTTCCTTCATGCAAACRAGGTATACGTCATGTTGCAAGAAATTACTGTAGGTAAATTTTTCCAAAGAATACGTAACTGCTTCATAGAGCCACAAAAGAGAGAGGCGTCTATTCTTTTGGTCCTCAGCAGCGTGCAATACCTGGTTCAAGATACTACTATCCAAAAACCACTCTTACATTAATGTTCATGCAGTAGCTAGATTCAACATCCTTGCGTAAAAATGACAAAAAAAATTCACAAAAGAGCAATCCTGGGACTAAATACCATAAAACTCCTTGACCTGTAGAAGAGAGAACTGTGGGGGAATACGATATACAGCCATCAAATAGTAAGTGGCACAGGAAAGAATAATAATTAAAAAAAAAAAGATTATTCATTGTTTCTTATAACAAACACAAGAATGAGAAAGCACCAGGAATGATACAGTGCATTCAAAACAAATAAAAGCAGATACGTATTTTTTCCACACAAATAGCAGTTGAACTCTGAAATTCACTGTCACAAGGCAAAGGCCATATAGATACAAAAAGCAACTACACAAACCTGTGGAAAAAAATTCCACCACCAGTTATTTACCACAAAGACAACACCTTTCACTGAAGAAATTGCTAAGCTATGGACTGCTGGAAGAAAGCCTGCAGGGCATGCCTGCGAGGTATTGCTGGATGCTTGCTCTGTCCTTGCACTGTTTTTTTCCCCTAGCCTTCTACAACTGACTGCTGCTGGACAGAAGATGCTGGTTATGTAAGTCTTTGGTCTCACAGGGTATTAGCTGACATCTGAAAAAAAGATCTCTGAAGCCTGAGGAAGAAGTTTGGCCTGTTCCACTCTCAGATGCTCAGGAATAAATCTAATCTACTCATAACACATTTAGAGAAAAGGTCACATGTTAAAAGATATGGATCTGCAGTAATTCTAAGCCCAAAAGAATTCTATCCAAAAACATGGAACAGTAACATACTGTCTCATTTGTGATTTACAGAATACACTTGATTCTTAAGCTCCAGTTCCTGATTCAAAGCMTAATTCAAAGCACACCATTATAAGCTGAAAAGACAAGAATTAGCTATTAGGAAATATTTAAGAACATAATTAGCTTCAGACAAACTTGATCTTCAAATTACTGCATGTTTCCATAAGGAGAATCCAGGAAGAAAAAACTAGGAATAAAACAACACTCCGGTGAATGTAACAATTCCTTTAGTAGCCTRGCAATTTAGCCTATGACACAGCCTTACTGCTGGCCCTCAATCACATAATTTATTATTTTTCAGGGCTGTCGCAGAGAGACTGTGAAGCACCTAGATTAACGCTCTTTCTATGGTCACTTGTTAATATATCAGTTCAAAGTCTGTCAATTTTCCTTTGTAATTTTTCAGCCCAAAACTACTTTCTAACTCACATATTTCCAAAATGTGAGTTGCTCAATGACACCTCTTTTTATCTATAAACCTCTGTGATTTGTTTTATTTGGAGTACTATTTTGTGTGCCAGAAAAAACTACAACATCAACTTTCAACAGACTGAGCTCAGTAAATACTGTTATGATGAAACCAGAATATATCTGGATGAAAGACGTATTATTTCTCACTTCATGCCAATGGGTATATCTAACACAGCTTCTCTATACAATCTAATAATTTAATTTCAAAGCAAAAATCACTTACACAAGTCTGTGTTGTCAGACATGAATTTTCTCTTGAGATTTTCTTGAGAGACTTTTTACTGACGGATCTTTTTAATTGACCAGAAACTCGTTCATATCTTTCATTTTTTTCAGATCCATTTGGAGTTACTTTAAAGAATTCAGATTTACTTCCAGTTGGAGAAAGAGAAAGGGTAGGCTTTAAGCTTCTCTGAGAGCTAACAGAATCTGTTTTTGTCATAGTGGAACTCTGTGGTTTTGATAAGATGGTCTCTTCGAGGTTATGTTTGCTGTGTCCCTTATTTTTCCAGTATTCATTTCTCCATGACATCCTCTTTAATGGGATCTCTTTAAAAACTGCTGAATCAGATGTTCCTTGCCTGCTGGGGCTGATCTCAAGGTTCTCAGTACCCTGGATGAATTCATTGTTGTCATCCTAAATTTAGGAAACAAAGCAAGAGCGATTCCCTCTCATCATCACACAATACAGTTTTACATAACCTTAAAATTTCAAAATGGCTCTTTAAAATCTCTGCTGCCTAATTCGAAATTTGCAAGGATTCTGAAAACCAGCTGCTCTTCCTGCCAACTACATTGAGTATACCATAAACATATTCTTACATCTCAAGTAGTGAAAAGTAGAAAGAGGAGGAGAGGGAGGCAATATTACACTTTTCAAAATGTCTGCCCAAATTTAGAATGCTGGTAACCTCCTAAACCTGTGTGTTACATGATAATCATAATTTCAATAAAATTTATTACAACTGTAAACCAAAAGTAAGCAAAAAGCCTATGACAATGATGTCTTTCCATTGAATTATTATTATTGCATATTTTCACATCGCATCTTCAACTTAAACGTAGAAGGAATAACTCCTGCTGAGATCAATTTGCTCACCTCTGGTAATATCATTGAATACCATATTCAGTACCATTTGAATATAATTTAAGAATTTTGGAGGTTAGTTTGTTAACCTTATATTCATGCTTCTAACAATGTTTCTGCAAAATATCCCATGAATCAAGTGTATGATATTCACTCATACCACATCTCAACAACAAACAGCAAGTCTGAACACACAGAAAGAAAAATAATGGGGAAACACATCTAGTGTTTGCCTCAATGTTCTTATTCTCAAGGAAGAAAGGATGAGAGAGGCCTTTTCATCTCATCATGCTGGTCCTCTGCCATATACTACCACACTGGATGTAAGGCAGTATGTATTGCAAGATTCAATAAGACACTGAAATGTCATCTTCAGCGTGCCTCTCATAGCCAAGGTGCAGTCCTACTGCAAATGAAAGCAATCCAAGTTTGTTACTGACTTCAATGAGTCCAGGACTGGATTACACAGAATGAAATGCACATTCAATTTTATTAATGATACATGTTTGGGAAGTTTATAGTTTTATTCCCTCACTTAGTAATTTCCTTGAAACACAAATCTGTATTTCCCTCTTTTTCATGCGTATTTATTTGCTGTAAATTATCTCAAAATCTGTGCTGGAAACCCATGTTAAGTTAGGTTAACTTAAGATGGAAGATTACTAAAGAAAACACTGTATTTTTTCCCCACATATTAGAGATAAATGGATAACTTTGATTTATCTGAAGCTTAAATCCCTCCCACCTTTCCATGTCTCTTCAGCCATACATATTTAGGTTCTAGAATAATTTGTTAAATGCTAAATCACAAAATGGTGCCAGAAAAATCAAAAAAGTTTGCTTGATTAACTATAGCGCAGCATATGTAAACTGAAGATGAGAATGATTTTCCTGAGGAACGAGCACTTCCACTGATGGACTGTATTCCTTGAAAGAACATGCAGATGAGCAGTTCTGGATACATAAAACTGATTGCTCTTGCTGGGTTGTAATTTTAAGAAGATCATTCTAATGACTCTAGAGGGCCACCTACTAGGAACAGATGGGATATAGTCCCTTTGTACGCTGAGCTTTAATACTGAGGTATCAGAGTGAAATGATTAGCCTTTGTAAGGGTACATTATCTTATTTAATCTTATTCCTTTATTCTTTGAATCGTATAAGGACAGAAAAATTCTCAATTTCTTCATTGAAGGCTTCACCGATGAACTTGCCTGTTACACTTAAAACAGGGGTTTTGACAGCATTACGTGACACATGGTCACACCCACCACAGTTACACAACTTTTGCAAACAGCAAGAGTTCTTGGTTTTGCTCTGAGTTTGACAGAATCCATAAATGCTGCCATGACAAGTTTAATTATACAAAGTCTCTGACAGAAATTTGAGCTGAAAGCATGGACATTATATAATTACAAAATAAGTCACTTGATGGTGAATCATTCCAAAAGAAGCAGCAATTTTTATCCTTTACTGATTATTTGACTCTGATAATTGAATAACAGCATTGAACTATTTCATGTGACTAATTAGTAACCACTAAAGGGAATTTATAAATACTTGCTGTTTTCAGTTTGCAGGCATTTCCTCCCCAAAAGCCAAAGTTACATAAACCGTATCATTCTAGCACAGTTATTGTGCGTATCTTATGGCTCTCAGTAGATGCAACACAAAGAGAATCAATGTTCACTTATTTGAAATTTATCCTGATGCATAACCTGTCTCATATTTTACAATTAAATAAATTTTTTTTTGTAGATAATACTGATTTTCCACAGATTTAATAAAAAAAGTACATAATTCTCCTTTGCAGCTCCACTAACTTCAAATGTAGACTAGGATGAAACTGGGATTTAGCTCCTTTAACTGTAATTTTTTAAATTCATGATGCAGTGACACAAAAAACGCAAGGAAAACTTCTGGAACTTTTGGACTTTTTACCAGTCCGAGATATTTAAACTACAAAGATATGCAAAATCTTTTTTTTTTTTTTTTTTTTTTTTTTTTTTTTTTTTAAAATTTTTTTTTTTTTTTTTTATGTTTTTTTTTTAATTTTTTTTTTTTTTTTTTTTTTTTTTTTTTATTTTAATTAAAACTAAGTTTTACTTATATTTTCCAGGAGAAAGGCAATTTATGCTCACATGCAATTATTTAAATTGTAGGTTGAGATATTTTATTTTATATAGTTCAAGAGCGTGTACATATCCATGTGTTACACAAAAACATGATGTATTTGAATTTCAAAGAAAGCTGTAATACAATGATCATGAGAAACAGTAATAGTGTGAAAACCTATGATGTAGCTTATTTCAGCATGTAAGATTAACATAAATTTTTAAAAAGCACTGCAAGATTCAGCATAACTTAGTCAAATATTTTGTCATATAAGTGAAGTAAACTGGGAAACATGTTACGGTTGGGCTAAAGAATTTTGGTAATTTTGCAAAGATACCTTAAACTGTGCTAAAATAGATACTATTAAGTTAGCAGTCTTATGTTCAGCTATCATGGCTTTTCCAGGATGCTCTTGCCTGTATTTTCAGTGCTTGAAATAAAACTGTTTTCTAGTTTACTTCAGTAATGCAAAGCAGAGCAATCTGAATATTAAATGTGTATCTAGACTATTAGTATAAAGCTGACTTCAAGAAGCAACACAGAATGTATCTGTACAAGGAAGAGGATGAATATGGGCAAAATATGACTGCCAAGTAATTTGTTGGTTCAGTGACTTCTTTCACATGAAAGAAAGGCTTAACTATGAATTACTGATGTAGTAGTTAGACTGAGAAAAAAAGTCTTGATAATTTGTTAGCATGCTGTAGATTTGCTTAATGTAATTATCTTCTAGCTTTGTAAGTCTAATGCATTTCCAGCTGCAGTGCTGATACTATTTAATGCAGTTTGCATCCAAAGATGCAATGAAACAAAGGCTGTTCCCTAGCACACCTCCGGCACATAGTCAAAGAAAAGTTTTTAGTTTATGTAATACCTTAAATCTTTTTAAAGAAGATAGGGAACTTCTATTAGTCTCTCTTGCATCAAGCCTCTAGAATGGCCATTAATGTTGTGCCCCAATGTTGTTCTTGTGCTGTAAAATCAGGAGTACTTGGCCACTGCTTTCTCTGTGTGCTTGGCACTGGATCTCTGAGGTAAGACAATGGCATGGAAGGCTAGCTACCTTCTTCAATAAAGACTTAGGCACCAGCAAAGTTTAATGATTAATTTAGCTTTTGACTAATTTATATAACTTTGTCTTGCTTTATAGTTCATCAGTTTAGTATGCCATTATGCACTGTGTTTTGAAAGACAATATTTTCACTCACTATAGCACGGCCTTTACTGTTTAGTACTTCTTCAGGAATTTTCGTTTGCCATTTTTACACTGCTTTGGAGACTTATCTTTACAAAGGACTTTAATACCCACTCCCTCCGCCAAATGTAATCATGTTGGAAACTACTGAAGCTGAGTAAATGACAGTGCTGGAAAGCTTCCATAATTCTTATGTTATGGAAATATTTTCTTAACCTAGCTTCTATGGTAACCTCTCTGGCTTTTCATGAGCATAACAAAGAAATTCTTTGAAATCCAAACAGTTCTACATCTTCAGAATGCTACCCCATATAGCACTGCTCATGAACCATTAGTTTGACTAAAACTGATTTAATTCTGAAATTCTGGAACTTTGTTTGAAATAACAAAGTCTTATGGGTTTAAGTTAATAAATAATACACTGCCCCAGATAATGGGAAAACCCCCACAACTACAGAAAAAAAACTGAGAAAATTTTTATTTCTTATAATTAGCATCAGCAATTCGGTTTCTCAGAAATACAGAATATAGAGCAGTATTTCTGTTAGTTCAGTCCATCTTGCTATACGTAACTCAGTTGCATTTTATTTCTCAGCTATGAGCAACAGATTAGAATGTTAAGAAACAGATTTTATAATTAAAAATGAAATACACTAGAATGTTCATAAAGGTAGAAACTTTTAGCAGTTACTGTAATTACACAATGCAACTATTCAGTGCATTGACAATTTGGTGAATTTCTAGATAGTGTCAGCTGATACATGTGTTAAAAAAAATACTTCTTTTCTTTCATTAATTTTATTGCTGAAAGATTTCCACATTGCAAAAGAATGATACTGACACAGCTCAGACAGGATACAGAGCAGAAATACCAATCATCAAGTGACATTAAAAAGCTGAAACTTCTTAATTCACTTTCAACAATGTTGGTGAGCAAAACAGTCCCTGCTTACAGTTTTAAAAGGCACAATGAAGCCTTATTTACTGCACTCTTGCTCAACCATAATGGATTTACATGTCGCTCAAATCTATGATGCAGGCTTTCCTAAAATCCTTTTTGTTGTAATGATGCACTATACTCACATTTCTCTGTTAGCATAGGGCCTAACAGAGAGTTAGGTTTCTTTTGTCCACTTGTTACACAGGGTATACCTGCATTTTCACTCCTGTATCCAGTTAGACACAGCAACCTGACAAAGACAAATCTACCTGTAGGTATATAGGGAAAAGATGATTTATCCTCTCTGTCTAGCTTAAAGACAGAATCTCATCCTAGGAGTTTTAGGATGAAGACTCTTTTATCAAGAATTACATGTACAAAGTGGCCTACCTCTTTACTGCTGTCAGTTCCTTGAAAGTTATCTTCAATTTGGGTTTTCCCGTGTACTCTGTTACTGTCTTGCTTCAAATCCAAAGGGAAAATGCAACATTCTGGTGACATATTTGGAGACTTCCCTTGAGGAGCTGATTGAGGTCTTGATGAAAATGTGAAAATCTCTTTATTATTCACTTGGCGATCACCTGTTTCATTGCTGTGATGTTCAACAGAGGCATTCTGTGGTGAGGTTAAATTAGGGCAGGCTGAATCTTCAGTAGCTACGAACTGCTCACTCCTATCCAACTGAATACTCTCAGTGAAACTTTCTGGAAACACCCATTCATCTGAAACGTACAATGTTTATTTTAATGCCAAATACGTAAATTGTATTTTACCCTGATCACACTCTTTTTCTCTGGAAGTTGTACAGCAAAATAAGTTTTTATAATACAGAAACATTCTGCTTATCAGATTTATACAGTTGGAAGAGTGACGAGGATCCAACAAAAAAGATCAAGCTGCTTTCTAAGTGAYGCAAGGTTAATCAAAACATTTCCAGATCACAGCTCAAAAAATCCACAGGCTATGATACATGACATGCAAGCCTGCAATTTGCAAATCTGAAACTACTTAGCTGTTAAGATTTGAAACTGTTCAACTGAATTTCATTCAAGGAAAACATAATTTTATTAAATTTGGCTATTGATCTTCTTCTATAGGCATAGAATCATAGACTCATAGAATCATTTAGGTTGGAAAACACCTTTAAGATCATCGAGTCCAACCGTTAACCTAACACTGCCAAGTCCATCACTAAACCATGTCCCTAAGCGACACATCTACAAGCATTTTTTGTGGCTGACATTTAAAAAAAATAATTACACATAGTTGGTGGAAAGTTTATAATATTACAATCTGCTCCTCCTTTATTGCTGAAAATCTACACTTTCTTTTATGTCCAGAACTTATGGTTTAAACCTCAATTTCAAACTACAGCTCTGATGAAAAATAGTGTGACATGAAAAATGTATGAAGATATCTGTTTCACCAAGTTTCCCTGAATACAGGCAGTACTAATCTGCCAATTTTAAAACAAACAATAAACTACAGAAATGGATTTAAAGATTGAGTGCACCAGTTAAACATGAAAAGGCCATTTTTATACTCTCATTGTTAACTTATATTTTACTGTTTGGAATGATGGTATAGAAAAAAATGTCAATTTGATTGATTAAAACCAATCTCAAATAGCATCTGAGAAAAGGAGAATTGCTCAAGTATGCAATACTCCCTTATCTTCATTAAAGGTAGTGTGGTGTGGATTATTCACCAGATCTTGAAACTTTCTGGCTCCATAAAACAAAGTTACCACCAACCGTATTAAAAAAGGCTCAATAAAAAACATTAAAAACGTAATAATAAAGTAGCACTGCAATAATAAAATGCTTGCTGTCACAGAAGACAGTAAGTTTACTATGGTATTCTATTCTTTTTAGTTTTGTTAGAGATAATTATCACCTCGGGCAGATTCAGCAGCTTTGGGGAAAAAAAAAGTAAGTCTGAACTACCACAAATGAAGGCAAAAGAAAGAAGAATGAGAACGCCAGGAGAAACAGCTGTCTTCTTACTGGGTTGTTGTGATTTTTCCAGTTTACTGAAGATAGCTAGTAAAGCTACCAAACTCCAGTTAATATCCTAAACAGTAGTTTGTACTAGGAACCAGTGAAAAGTAGGGACTTAACACATCTTGTACATTCACGGCTTGCACCTACTTGTTCTAGAAGAGACTGTTTTTCAGCCTCTACATGAAGACCAGCTATAGTTAGAAGCCCCAAGGCTTTTCAAGTAAACTTGTTTTATATTAGATAATCATGCTGGTTTAAAACAATCTAGTGGATTATTGTCTATTGTACATAAAGAAGTCTATTTTGTAAACATACAGAAATCTAACCTTGCTTTTAATTAGTAAAAGACTTGCAAGATGAACATGTAAGTAATGCCATTTATTTTACAAATATTTTGGACTAGTTTTTTCAAGAGCCTCAAGAAATGAGTGAGACTATTCAAAACTTTTAAGAACCACCCTTCATTTGTCTAAACCCAATGACCTTTTGTTCTGATCAATAACTACAAGTTTTTCAAAGGAGGATACTAGAGCAGAATTCTCCTGTCTTTGATCACTCAAGATTGTGTCACACTCCTCTGATAACATATTTTTCTTAGTCAAGCAATTGGAATTACATGTGAAAGGTTGTACGTGAATAAAACAACTGAAACCATAAGAAAAACCACTAATTTTCTGTCTGCACATCTCCAATATTCATCACGAACTCACATTTCACAGTTTTTATGCTTTTACTATATTTTAATATCTGTATAATCTGCATTTTTGAAGTAATCATTTCCCCTATAAAAATGAGACAAAAGAGGGTTCTTCTCATTAACTTTTCACATGAAGCTGAATACAATATTAGGATGCTTGAGAACAAAGACTCAGGAAATTTTTTTTCCAATTGGTTTTGTGACCTAACATGATTAAAAAACTATCTCGCACTAAATCAGTATTTTGAAGTACCCAATCATTCGTCCAATAGGAATCTGGCCCACTAAGCCTGAAATTGTTTTGAATGTCTTTGGCCCTGGAGATGCTGCGACATCTGCAACTCCAGAAAGTGCTATGCAGAAATGCCACAAAAATGTTATTTATCCCCAGACTTCAATTGGCTGGACAACTCTCTTGTATGTAAAGAGATCTTTTCCCCAGCTATTCTGGATGCTAAGTCTGAAATGCTCTTAACTCTTTTTTTCTAAAGCAATGATATTAACATTTTAAACTTGCTGCATTTTTCAAAACAAAAAGTATCTTCAAAACTTACCTAGCTAAGAAAATTTTTGGATTTTTTACAGTTTTTCCTATCTCAGCACTCTGCAGTCTCCTGACCACGCTGGCACCCACCCTTCCACAGTTTAATCTGGACACACTTTACTAGGTTTTAATGGCAGTGGCTTGACTAAGACTAAGATGTACAATATATACTYCTTCAGGATTCAGAAGGCCTTTTCCCCCGTCATGAAATTAGATTTGACATTTATCATGCTGCCTTTGCAGTTTTCAAATATGCCCTAATAGCTCAGACCACTGTTACGAGCTCTCTATGGTATGGTTATACATTTAGTGTAACAACCCACTTTGTGAGAATCTGCTAATTTTTATGCACAAAGGACTGTGAATGAGTAGAGAAGAGTGGCTTAATTTTTATTATGGCCTACTGACTTAACAACAACCAACTTCCCTAACTGCAGTCTCACCTGTTCTATTCTCATTCTAGAACAACTTCTAATGCAGTTGTTGCTGTTTAATTTGCAGAAGTTATTACAGATAAAGTTTTATAATGAATTCTGAAGCAAAAAAAAGGTGTTAAGCCACTTGTTTTTTGTGATTTTAGTATCAAAATATAAAATTTTATTTTAAGTATCAAAATATAAAAAAGAAATCTTAAGTAACAGTTTTTGTCAAGCGCTTAGACAAGAGGAGGCTGTTAGAAGCTTAAACTCCTGACTCYTACTCCTGGCTCTGACAGACATCCAAAAACTTCTTACACATCACTTTACTYACMATKGTRAGTAAAGTAATGGCTTTACTTAAATCAAAAGTAAGCTTCAGAAATATAAAGAACTACTTTAAAAGATTTAGTGTCTGTATAGTATTTAGCCTGAATATTCTGCTTTTTTAGGCTAACTTCTCCGTAAAGAACAACATTTGTTTCCAGAGACGTTGAAGAAATATACTTGGGTTAGTAATAAGTTAAATGCAAATATTAGTTTGTATACCAGAGTACTTATTCTTAATGAAATACGCAGGGGGAAGACAGAAAAGCCTGTAAGGCTTTAAGATGACATTTTATGCTGGATACGGAGTTCAGCAACTTCTGTAACCTGTAGTCAGTGTAGCATTTTGTTAATAGTCTACAAGTGAAAGATATGGAGTGTTTTGGACCAAACCAAATCCTATTATGTCTCCACCACAAACTATACTGGAATTTCTTTTTAACTCAGCACTTCCATGTCAATTGTAATGAACATTTTGGAGTATCTTCTGAGCAAAATATGCAAATTACTATGTAATCACAACATTGCCGCAAACAAGATAAATGCAAGAATGATCACCTAAACATCTAATTAGTTCTTCTACACAGTCAGACTTATGCTAAAGCTTCTAATTGCAGCCTAACATTTTAATAAAGCTTTCAGCATTGCATAAGTAAGATTGGCAAACTATAAACAATGCTCACTCATTTTATTTCTTCCCTTGCTTAAAAACAATTTACCTTTGTAAAGGTACTGCACACCCGCTACAGAAGACATGTTGATTTGAGCTCTATAATAAATCTAAAAGATATTATCATAAATAGCAGCAACTAACCTCTAAGGTAATAAGATTACCTATGAAAGCTAACCTCCCCCCATGAAATTTAAATTAATATTTACTCAAGCTAATGGCAGAACAAGTGCAGTACTGTCCCAAGATCACCATAGGATATGGTTGCACAGGGCTCAAGAATACTAAATGCCTGGTGATAAGAAAAGAGTAGCGTAAGATAGATTCTTGTTGATATAAGTTGTTTTGACCACTATGAACAGGGAGCCAGAAACCACGTAAGCTTGCACTTGCTTGGGGAATGTGGTTTTGTGCCAATGACTTGTCACAGGTGTACGTACATTAACACTGTCAGAAGTGTCAGGACTATGGTTTTGGCTGAGTCATCACCACTGAACCAAGCTTGTAGTTGTTCACTATGGGGCAAAATCAGTTGCTGGGTTTCCTGACTAGAACATCGATCCTGAGGTTTATGGGGTTACAATCCTGACAGTGTGCATGAACAGCAGCTACAACACCAGTTATCACAGAAATCATAATTTCTTTGCTTTTATTAGAAAGGTATTTCTTTTTAAAATGTGAATGCAAGTGTGAAACAGTTTGGTAAGAAATGGGTAGAAGTATTTTTGTTCTCTCATCTGAAAATGTCAGCATACATTTCACTTTCTTTTGTAAATGATTTGTACAGTATTTTATGCAGATGTATATGTTGAATGGTGTAATTTTATTTAAAATTATTACATTCCTCATTTTTTGTTAGATGTTTCTGCTTTTGAATTTCCCCCCCTTCTCTGTGAACTTTTCCTCAAAGAATGCCTATCATTCTCTGAGGTCAAGTTTATCCCACTTTGGAAGAAGTTCAGAACAGAGCATAGAAGAGGACTTTTCTTGATGAATAGGGTGCCTATAGGAAGCTCTTCAACACAGATGAATCCAGTACTACAGGATAAAGAAACCATTAAGTCATCTACATATAGTTAGGCATCTTCATGTATTGAAAAGAAACTGAAATCTGCAAACTGAGCTACCAGTGCCAAGCAATCAAAATACAGAAGAAAAAAGTTTGGAGAGTTGTAACTTATAAACTCACATGGTGACTTTATCTGCCTGTACACACAATTAAGACCATATAGAAACAGTTCATTCTCACAAACACAAACAGTAAAATAGCAGTGTTCATACATAGCTTTCTTCCTCAGTTCTCTGCTTCTGAATTTACAATAGGGCATTTAGACATGCCAGTCTACTGCCCTAAGTCTCTGTATTTTCATATCACTTGTATTTACATAAAGTAACAAGTGTTAATTCAATTCTAGCACTAGATAGAGGCCCTGGTGCTCTAGATGAAGAACAAGTAAGACAGTGATTCCTGCCTCAGAATCCTCAAAATTCAGGTAGATAGGAAGTAATTTRAAAATTCTCCAGAAAGCTCTACTTGCCTTAGCATCTTGCACCTGTTTCAGTCAAATTATGAAACCCATAATAGCAATTATGGATTACTGACATTGGCATAGTATATAATTGCTTCTGAACACCCCAAAGATTAAACAAAGTGGAAATAACTCACAATGTGAAGGAAAATTTCTTTGGTCAATTTTGAGCAGATTTGAGTAGCTGCCCACTTTACAAGTTGGTGGCTATGCCTTTTAATAGAAAGTAACACTACTTTTTCATAGAAATAAGGGCTATGTTGGCCACAATAATGTACTTTCCAGACACAAGCAAAGCAAGTTGATTGACACTGTATGACAAAAAATATCCACACCTTTTGGCAGATAGGTGTGAAAGGGAAAAAACCCATAAGCTGAGGTGTCTTTCTGTGAATAAGAAAAAAAAAAAAAAGAAAATTCACCACTGAACTTTAAAAACAAAACAAAAAAACCCCGGTATTACACAGGTACCGTAATTAATATCCTAAACTTTTATCTGGGACAAGTAAAAATTCCCATACATTTGATGTTTGGAGTCTTTAGTGTTAAATTTAATAGGGATTTAAAGAATAAACTATTTTTAGTTATTTCCCTTTTATCATGAAAGCATGGAATTTTTCTTTTTTTATTCATTCACTGCTCTGGTACTCTCCTTAATCCTGCAAATCTTTATCAATGCTCAAAAGCAATTCTGTTGCAGGGTGTTTGATTTCCATAATCCCCCACTACACAGACATTTATATTTTATTTGAACTGCTTCTGGGTCCTTTGACATTTACAACAGATAGTCCCCCATGCCACACATAACTGAGATGTAAAATAATATAAAATGAGCACCATACCACTGGTTATCTCCCATGTGTTTTTGGCTGCATGTTTTAGAGATAATCTTCTATGACTGTTCTTGTCTGCTGATGGTCCTTGTGGTGAGGTGAGCTGAAAATCTGCTCTTCCACTCTCAGAGGTTTTCTGAGTCTGAATTGCAGGGTCTGAAATACAACCCAGAAGCTTATGAAATGCATGTGAACACTCATATTGTGTGCTTTTCTTACTTGAGACATGGAAAAACAGCATACGGAGCATTGTCCTGGGATACAAACATCTTCCAAACAGCACGGGAATCTTGTAGGGCAGCAGGAATATGACAGTCACAAGAAAGTAAAAATTTAACACTAGGTATGGAAGAAGGGCAAACCACAGAAGTTATAAAAAACAGGCTTGCAAAAGTCTGCAAAATAATCAAGAACCACTGCAGTAGCCAAGTTATATACACAGCATGAAGGAAAGTGGAATATGTGTATAACCTGYGGCTACTGCCAGCAGGTGGTGATCCCTGGCTCAAACACTTACAATATGAATACCTGCAGAGAGAACGAACATTTATTCAAGCTCATAGAGGAGAATAAGCCATGATTTAATATAAATGTCTTCAGTAATTAACAAGGTAGATAAAGCATTAGAAAAACAGATAATTAAGCCTTACATTCTGAAGTCAGAATCATGCAAAAATTTTGGTAGTTTGCGAGTTCTACATATTCTTTGCTTTATGCTCTTACCATTTTGACATACATCCTTAGTTGTTTGGTGAGTATTTCTTTTGCCTCCTTGATCTAAAGAATCATTGCATGGTGAGAACGATAGCTCCAATCTCTCAATGTCTTCTACAGATTCAGTTCCCTTTCCTGAACTTTGAAGTCCGCATGATCTATTACTTCTGCTACCGCAGGTCTTTGTTACCTTGAAAGACATTATTTTCTTAATGAAAGACAAAAACATAACAGCTTTCAAAACACTCAAATGTAAACACACATTTTGAATTAAGCTTATTTTTCAAATAAATGTTTCCAAATCTTTTTTTTTTAAAATACTGTCTTTTCGGGAAACTTTATGCTAGGTACAGGTCTGTGTAGTATCTTCAATCTCTACAGTCTAGTAACAGGCAGGGTTTTTTTTCACTGAGTGAAAGGAAAACAAAGCAAAAAAAAAAAAAGTTCACTATCTGGATAAAAAGACAGTGAAACTGGAGGCTATTCTAGACCTCAGAAGGAGTCCTTTCTTCTTCGTAGAAAGGAATCTCATTTTATGTCTTAGCTTTCAATTGACTTCCTACAGAAGAGTCTACTTCCTTTGGCTGGATCCTTTATTCATGGTGTTAAACTGGGAATTGTAGTCCCGCCCGACCAGATTCCTAAAACCTCCATATTGTTTGCTGGCAGAGTGAGACCAGCTGTCTTCCCTGGCATTATAATTGAAAGCATCACATGAGCTACTGTATGGCTGACTATCATCCACTTAGAGCATACCGAAATGCAGAGTTTCTGCTCTGCATCATCGCTCTCACCATGAGGAAAAATATTTACACACACACACAAAAATTTCAGCAGTCTAGAACAACAAATTCAGAAAAATAAGAATGATAAGATATCACAGAGTAATTTCTGTAGACCTCTGTAGACCTCTGTAGGCCTAATGCTGAAATTAGATCAGCCTGTTCCAGTCAAGTTTTGTTATCTTTGAAAGTTTTGAAATTCCACAGYCTCCCTGTGACCCTGTTCCAGTACTGAACCACTTACTTTATCATTATACCCAGTCAGAGCTTCCCTGCAATTTGGGGCTGCTGCCTCTTGTCCTTTCACTGCACCTCTTAGAAGAATCTGGGCCTGTCTTCTCTACAACCCTGCATTAGTTGAAAATAGCAACTAGATTCTCCCTTAGCCTTCTCTTCTGCGAGCTGAACAAACCCATGTCATGGGCTGTAGCCACCCAAGCATTTTACTTGCCCTCCACTGGATGTTACAGTATCTCTCGCACTGGGAGTCCATGACCAAACACAGTACTCCAGACACAGCCTCACATCAGTTCTGAAAAAAACCTTTAGTGTGACTCCTCTGCTTGTCAATGTCTTCCTATGTAGAACTGCCAGCAGTTTTGTTGTAATTTAAGCCTTATTACCTCTCCAGATACCCTTGTACTGACTCTTCTGTTTGAAGATGGAGGTGGCCCAAGGATCTTTGATCCAAATGCAATATGTGATACATCCTGAGTTTTACTGCTGCATATATTGCCTTGTCCTCTATTATCCAAGCTACCTAAGTTAAGAAAAATAATAGTTTAAAAAAAATATTACAGTACTTACAAAGAATAAATGTTAATACTTTTTTCAAATCAACTGAAATGAAAGAATTATGAATAATAAACGTACATAAAAATTATGTTCCTTTATAGCACAATCCCTAGAAATATGTAGGAATAGCAAATGCACATTTTATAAAAGTGTGTCAACATACAAGCAAGAAACTTTTGGTCTATTATACAACATATTTCTAATCTCCTTGCTTTAAAGATTTATTTAAAAAGGGGGTATTTAAAAACAAAACAAAAAAAATTGGTTTGCGTGATTTCTTCAGAACTTCCATGAAAACCTAACTTCTGACAGGAAGAAAAAACAACTCTAATTAATAAATAACAGAATAAATAAATAATAACACAAGAAAACTGAGGCAAGACTGTCAAGGTATCACTCACAGCTCAGAGGAGAACTATTTACATATAGCTTGCTTTTTGAAATTACTGAATCTACTGAATTACCAGGGCTGAGCCCTAATATTGCAAACGTACTCTATTCCTGTTAAAATGTTCTGCCCGTTTCTTTTTTTTTTTTTTACTGTTTAAAATGTAGATATATTTTATAATTCTTTTCGAGCACAGAAAATGCCAACCAGTCTGCAAGACAAACAAAAAGTAAACATGGAATGCAGGTGAATGATCTGAAAAAAATTTAAAAGGGAAGGACAGTAAAATGGTTACGTATTAATTTTATCACCAGGGTTGCAGAACTGCATGTAATATCTATTTTCCTCTTTTTTAATTCTCCAAGATTGTCAGTGAATTCTCCTTTCCAGAGCTGATAAAAAAGGCTATCTTCATATTAATTTATAGCTAAAATTTACAATGTCTGAAGATTTTTTCTTGCTACAACTTCAGTGTTAAATTGCTCTCTCACTTTAGAGATCTGACACCTTCATAAAGCAATAAAGTAGAAACAAAACATTTTGTCAATTCTCCTAAGCATTTTTCATAGAATTATTTAATCTTATTTCAAGATCAGCTTTATTTCCAGTGTCATCAAGGAAATGAAAAAAAGGTCATGCATTAGCCACCAAATATCGTAATTTCCTAACTAATTGCTAACTAATAAGCACAAAAGAAGCCACTTTCTGCCATTACCTTCTTCCCTTTTTCCTGATGTGACATTTGGTTGCTGCTAACAGCTGCCATTTCACAAGACTAGATGACCTGTCTTGGTTTAACATCAATTTCTTTAATTTGCTGACTACCTTGGGATGTTGTTAGCTCCAATTATAAAAGCTGATTTGCATGAAAATATCTCTTTATGAACACATTAATTAATTGCAATTAATTACCTACATCTACACATAACAGCGTGTTGATGGCATAATGAAATAATATGTGTAATTAAAAGTGGATGATACTAAAAATAATTTGGGCTTTTGATTATCAAATAAACAAGAAGTTTAGTGGATAAAAAGAACATTTTTCCAATTAAAACATACCAAAGCTTCCATTTTCAAGAAGGCCAACTTCTGAAATTTGAAAAGCATGTCTGGAAGAACACATGCTATGTTCATAAGATGGGATTAAAAATAAAGATTAAACCTTAAACTGAAGGCATTTCATTTTCATGCAGGTCAGGGATGTTATCATTTTACTATATATAGTTAAGGGCTATCTATCTTTGTAGTCCTGACGGTAAAACCTGAGTCTTGTTTTAAACGAACATTCATTTTTCTGTTTAGATATATCATTCACACTATTGTACTAATTTAAGTTTTACAGTCCCTCGTATTTTGACAATCTAGCCAAAAAGTATTGATTTTTGAATACAGTCACTGAGAAACTGAATTCCAGAGTTTCCTCTGCTATTTCAAACTTCACAACAGAATGTTGGCTTGACTACTTGTAGGGCAATAATACTCTAAAAATATTATTTGCCCTTTAATATTACAAAAATGGTACTTGCATGTAAAAAAAAGCTGAATGTAATTTAAATAAGTAAATGTATGAAGGGTCTTACTCTAAGCAAAAATTTAAAACCCCTCCTATTCATTTCAGCTGCTGTAGGACAAAGACTGCCTTTACTAATGAGGTATATCAAGAGAGAGCAAAAGTTAACAACTTGAAAAAGCATCAGCATGGTAGCTTAGTGTGGATGATAAAATCTTTATGAGTTGTTTTTTTCATATTCTGGTAAAAGCAGAAGAAAAGAAGTTTAAAAAGAATTTTCTTAAGCTTTTCATATTATCAAAGTTGTTCTCAAAGAAATACTTCTTTCAAAGTTTATTTTTCTTTAGAGTTTCATGAGATGCAACACCTTAAATACTATTATTGGCTGTACTACTCTTGTCTTTTATAGTATTAAACTTCACCAGTAGTTATCATTCCCTGTAATTTATCTTATTCCTTTGGTCAATACTTTGCGCATGCATTTCCAGAGCATTTTAACAGAAATGGTGGAAATGATTATTCACTGAATTCAAACACTAAAGATGAGAATCCTCAAGATTGAGAAAGTACTAAAAGCAGTGGAATAAAAATGTACCTTCCTTACCTAGGAAGGAAGGAAGGAAGCACCACTTCTAACATTGCCTACACTGATGAAGATGTACTGGAAATGGATTCTTTATCTAATTTGCTTTTTCAGACCCACTTCTAAGCTACTTCAGACCTCCTTCCTTCTCAAAAGATGTTCTACTACCCTGTTTTAGTATGATGAATCAATGACTCATACAAGGTGGTACAGAGTAAGGGGAAAATGAAAAACTTCAGTAAGACACTGCAATTATTATATGGGCCAAATTAAAGGCTTAGTCTTGTGTCTCATACAGAAGCCAATAATAATGTAACAAAAGAGTAGAGGAAAGAGGGCGCCTATAGAGAGAGATTTTACCTGTGTATTTTTCTAAGCTCTAGCAGTTAAGAAATTTATGTACTTCTCAAGTTTAAGCTGAAAATAACAATCAATTCAACATTTTAAAAGGGGTGAAATTATCAGATCTCCATGAAGGACATGAATCAGAGCATACAGAATATTCTCATTTTAAAATCCATTACAACTTTCTTTTTTAAGAAGTGCTTGCACATATTCCAGGATATTTACTGTTGCAAATGGATCTACAGAATAACTTTAAAAAAAAAAAAAAAAAAAAAAAAGAGTACAGATTAGTTATGTGCAACTGGATTTACAAAAACAGTAATATCCTGGAAGTGAGGAAATTGTATTTTTGATATGTTTAGAATTCTAATCAATGAAATGTACTACTAATGAAAAATATGGGTTTTTTCTACATTGATTTATTTCCTCATTGGAAACGTAGCTGATGTCTTCAAAACTCAACAACTGATTTAAAAATACTGATTTTGTTCAACCACAAAAAAACCTGTCAATAGCTGAAATATTTATTTCATCCTTTACATAGTTACCTTAAGACCACTACTGTTTATGAATAATTTTACAACTACAGAGTTCCATTAATGAACACAAACAACCTATGTCTCTTATTCTATTGCTGTCATTTAATGACGATCAATCTCCTTACAAAATTGCTTTAGAGAGATATTCATTATTTTGAATCAAAACATTAAGGACTGTAAAGACATTTGCTTTAGTGAAATTTTGCTATTGACTTTACTGCAGGTAGAAAGCAATACACAGTTTTAAAGCAAAAGAGCAGTTTTAGTAAAAAGCAGTCAATTGTCTGACCCAAGTGTATTTAAGCAATTTCACATTTAAATCGTGGCATTTGCTTCTACAGTTCAGTTTCTACTGATTCTTGGCTTACAAATCTTATGCAGACAGACATGCCAATTTAAACATAAAACCACAGGAAGTGCTATTCTAGAACAGGCCAATAACCTGTCTAACATCCAGTTTCAAACTATGGCCAAACCCAAATGCTTCAGAAATGGCACAAGATAATTTCAGTAGGGATTTATGAAATAATGTCTTCAACATGGTTCTTAGAGTAAGGTTGAAAAAACCTAGAAGTACAAGATTAAATTTTCCCTTCACATTTTTACTGGTGCTAAATACAACGACAGGGACATTACTCTTACCCATATAAATGGCCAACTGATTTTGGAATCATACAAATTTCTTTACTTCACCAGCTTATTATAGCAGTTGATTCCATATTTTAATCATATACTGTGTAACATGGTATTTTCTTTTATCAGTTTTTAATTTTCAACTGCATCATCACATCAAATGATGTCTTGTTTTTGTGCCATGAGATAGGAAAAGCAACTTTTATTGAACTTTCTTTGTATCACTAGTTACTTCATAAACTCCCTTAAGCCAATTTTTAATGTTTTCAGCATATCTTCACATAAGAGTTTTTCATTCATGCTGCTTCTCTCTGAACCGCTTCTCTGTCTGTAAAATCTTTTCTGAGATGGCTTAACTGATAATGTATAAAGTACTTCAATATATAATAATATAATATATAATATATATAATAATATAATATATAATAATGCAAAACTGATTTATTTAAAGGTTTGATAACTTTTCCATTTCATATGAATTTGAACTTCCTGCTACTCAGTATCTTAGTTTTTTTTAAAATGTAGCTACATATTAATCTGAGAATTCCACTGAGCTATATCTATGGTGATGATAACCTTTCTTCCTTGAATCACTTAATTTTGACACTTTAAAGCTTAACTGTAGTTAACATTTCTCCCCAATGTACAATCCTTTGCATTTATCAAAGCTTTGATAAAGCTTTACATGGTATCATGTTACACATTTACCGAGTACAGTGGTCCCTACCTCATAATTTTTCAACACAGTGGCCACAAGAAATAAAAACAGTAAACTGAAACTTTGTTTAGCAAAATATGACGTTTCCTGCACGTTACTTGCTCTGTACTGTTTTTCATGAAAAAGTACATAGGGGATTGCCCATCTTACAAGTTTAAAACTCTCTGAAGTCCCACTCTTTACTAACCTAGTATCTGTATCATATGAAAATTTTGCTCCCACATTATTCACTTCTTCTTTGAGATTATTCATAACTATAATAAACAATACAGAGCCTAGAGCAAAAAACTTTTGAGGCCTCCTGCTGTTAGCCTTCAGCTCTAACAAAAATTTAAAATTTGATCCTCTGTTTGCTTTCTGTCTCTCAATTCTTTATCCAAGTCAATAGTTTGGATCTTGGCACATGAATGCCTAGCTTCTTTAATAAATCTCTTCTATGCAATGCTGTCAAAGTCAAATTATATGTTTTATTATTTTCTAGCTTACAGAAACATTCCAATAATTCCAAGACACCAATAAGACAAGATTTCCTTTTTCAGAGTATAAGCTGAGGAGACTATGTGTGGTCATATTGTTAGATGAGTTTCATTAATGTAAACATACTTTAAAAAGAAGTGTAACAGCTGAACAGCCACACTTCAATGTGCATTCAGAAGACACACCTCAAATATTGTTATTATAAATCCTACGCTTGAATTAGAATTGTTCAGGCTGCACATAGATCTCTGAAACTATAGAACAGACATGTGTCTATGTGCTCATGATATTACAGCTATTCAAAGTTGTCATGTTTTATTTTAAGACACTGGAACTCTTAACATGCACTTTTACAAAAAAATCCGTTATTTGTACGCATACTGTATAGATCGTATTCGCGGTATTTTAATACAACAGAATACCTGTTTCTTGCATTGTTACTGGATATCTCCTGCATTTTATTTCTGGCTTGTGAATTTTAGTCAGGTTCAGCAATTGTGTAACTTGTGGCACATCTGTATTTAGCTGGCAGGTTCGAGGAATAACATCTGTGGGCTCATATTGCATAAATGGAACAACACACATACCTAGAATCAAAAAATAGGCTTTACTTCACTCAGATGACTCAATGGAATTAAATTCGACTTACATTATTTGTTAGATTAAATATACTTCTAGTTCATATGGTTATAACAATTTAATATATTATGGTCATTTAAAAAATTTGCTGCAATTGTTCACTTTTAAGACAATAAGCATGTAAATTTTAAAATGACATTGTGTATTTTTTTAGGCCAAAAAATTTGAATACATTTAAACTAAGAAATATGGACCAATGGCTGGAATAGCCACAGTAAATCAACAACTTTGATTTGGCAAGTAAACAAGCAAAACAGAATCACAAAATACATTTTTTTAATTTTTATTACAACTCAGCTTTAATTCTAATACTGATATACTGATTTTCAGACAAAAAGAACATCTGAAAATGGTATTGATATCAGTGGGACTGAAGTAGCAAATAGAGAAGTCCCATATATGCAAATAAAGAATTTGACAAGCTTTAATTCCAAACTCTGGACACCATTACACTTTCATGATAAACTAAAAAGCTGTCAACCTACCTATTCTTGTGACACCAGGCACTAGTAGAATGTGATCTGATTGTCTCTGCTTTCCCTTTGATAACCAATATAGACTGAGTTTATGAAAGTTATTTTCTACAAAGGTATCCAGAGTCAGAACCATTCCTGATGTTCTGATGCAAATTCATTCCAAATTTTATAAGACTTGAATATAGTAAGCTAATGAATATTAGCCTCTTCTCCAAGGATAAGAAGAGGAAAATGTAACCCCAAAACCAAACATGAATAATGGATCAAGTATTGAGATCCTAATAGAAAAATTCAAGTGTCCCATGTTATATTTCAGTAGTGGACATTTTTCAACCATTTTTTCACCAAGCCAGTACCTTATTTCCCACTGTAAGACAACACTTAGTGACAAAAAAACCATACGTAACCTCAGGATTACTATGGAAACCAGAAACTAGGTATATATCAAGCTTATATGCCTCAATATCATGGGGCAGTGAAGATGAATTCTTTCCTCTTCTATCTCAATGATCTCATACAGAAATAATTTCCTAGTGTATGTGGTTTCTCCTTTCCACTTGCTATCATTTTAAGAATGCAAAACATACTGTAAACGAGCTACTAAGAAAGAATAACACACACATTGCACCTTGAAATCACTACTTCCACCACCAAGGAGGTTTAAGCAAAGAACTCGAACCTCATTACAAGTGGAGCATTCAGTGGAGCTCAACTAACTGGTCCAATTGTCTGAGAGGAAAAAAGCTTTATCAAATCATGATTGTTAACTGAAAGTTAATTAATAAGAACAAAAAACTACTATTGTTTTTCTGGAATTGGGTATGAAGTATATAGTTATTTTAATACAGCCAAACCTTGAGCTGTAACGTAGTTTTAAGACTTGCCTAGATAAGGAAATTCATAAGCATACAGAAAATACTAATGCCCACCAGCTGTGTAATAGTCATAGAATTGACAATGCAGTAATTAAAAGTGCAATATTTTATTTTATTTGCATACAGTTTATTAAAGCTGTCTACTCATTATGTTAACTACATTTTGGAATTTTGGAACTCATTTAGAACATTTACGCACATTTCAAAAACTGTTTAGAATGGAAGAGAGAAAACAATGCACCGATGGAATTAAATTAAATTAAAGCCAGTGAGGCCTCTAACTGCAGTTTCTGCTGAGAATTTACCAGATTCTCTCTGTAGTAATTTTTTGAATTAATTTTTTTTTCCCAACCTCACCAACAAAAAAGGAGGAGTAATCACAATGATCACATACTCTTCCTTATTGGTTTAGGTTTTCCAAATGGAAGATACATTTTGTTACACTTAAAATACTGCTAACTATCCCTCCTTCAGAAACCAGAACGCTTTTTTCAGGTGTGTTCTTTAAAAACCACAAAATTAAAATTTGAATGAAATTGAAGTTGAACTATACCTAGGGTTCCTCTAAAATAAGAAAGTGCCAGCTGTGCTTTTTCAATTCCTCCTCTATTACTGCAAATATCAGTGAGGAATGAAGTTCTCTCCCTTGGAAAATAATGATTCAGGATTATGATGCTAGTTTGGAGACTGGTAAACCTTTGACCAATATCCTGCTCTATTACAAATATAATCTCTCATTTTTCAGCTCACCACCAATATTACTTTCCCAATGAACAAGGACACATTAGGATAAATGGACTAAAGACCACAGAGAGGTGTTTATGATAGTTTCATAGCTCTGTTTCATATAATACTGTTTTGTTACAGTTTTGTCTTGGATTATTTAAAGAAGAAATCTTTCATCAGCTGCTAATGTCCAAAATTAATAAAACAAACAGCAAATGCTCTTAAGTTTAAGTATTTCTCTTTCCTTTCAGACACTTCTGCTTGGCCAAAACCTGATTTCTATCAGCATAAGTTACCCTCCTCAAAACAAGCTCTCTACTTGATAAATCTTGCCAGAATTTCTTCAATAAAACACTTCTAAGGAAGTCAATGTTTAAAACAGAGGAGTACACATATATTTAATTAGTCGCCTAAAGTCCAACACTTGCAGATTTAATATGCTGTACTACCACTTTAATTTTCATGAAATCATGTAATCTTTCAAATTTCCAGTCTGATGACTAAGAAGCTTTTGATTTTATAATATGAACAGTTATGATTAAGACTACATAGTAATTACAACACACCATCTTCTTCAGCTGTATCTTGAGGCTTGGATTTCAAAGTGAAGATCTTTCTCAGTTTACAGTTAGCTGAAATACTAATTCCATCCAAAGACTGGAAGACAGCTCCTCTGAATATTTCACTGGTGAATGCTACCAAGTCAATACACATATTGCACCACTACAAAAGAGAAACAATACTCTTTAATAAAACCCAAACACTAATCATTGCAGAAGAGTATTAGTGTATAGTTCTCTATAAATGAAGTCTCTGTGGAGTATTAGATTCTCACAGGCTGTGATTCACAATACATAACATTTTGATATTAAAAAAGATATTGCTGTTTTAGCACTTACAACAATTATTTATACAAACAAATCAGTACATATGACCTAGTGACTGCCAGCTCAAGTGAGCTCTGTTACGTAGCATATCCACAATGTTTTGCAGCTAACCTGTGAGAAAGTATATTTATTGAAGGTCTTCAGGGAGGGGGCGGGGAGGAAATGTTATTCAATATTACTTCATAGGTTAAAATTACTGCAGCTTAAGTGCTCCAAAGGCTATAGTTGGAGATTCTTTGATGATTTCTTTCTGAGATTCATAAAAAAAGGACCTCTCCAAAGCTTGCACCCCTTCCATACTGAAAACTATCAGGCAAATTTCTAGTACGGACAAGACCCCAGTGTATCATAACATCTTAAAACTACTTCTTGTTTATAATAAATGTTAACCATTCCTGATAAGACATTTCCAAAAGACAAATCAGATAATGACAACTGCCTAGGTTGCTAAAGATCTTACTTAAATACATGTTCTAATTCTCATTAGATGATTATTCCATTTGTTGCAGTAAACACTGTTAGAACACTGACACCAATGTGCTACACTCTCCTGCACTATTCCGGTAGTTCTTTAAATTTTCTCAGTTTCAAGTTTTTTCCACTTAATTCAACACTTGTATATTTCTGGTTTTTATAATACAGAAATGAGCAGTTACAGGTATCTATTTTGCATGTGGACCATATTACAATTCCATTATCCTCCTAGAAAATAAGAAGTTTCATATAAAACAAGTAATAACACAAGCAGGAGAACTAACAAAATATGTTTTCCATTTAGAGTCTCTGATGTTTAAAAACACATATAGTCATAGTTCTGGTATTCCTAACAATTCTTCTCCTCATTGATTCTGATATCTAGTGAGGGATGAGCTGATGCTAACACATCTTCTACAACCGGGAAATAAACAGAGATGGTCTTGAGGAGAAATGCAACCGTTTTTATGAAATTTGCAGAACTGTAATACATTTGATATGATTACTCATGTGTAAAATTTAGTTGACCAATGGGCTGAAGTTTTATTAAGGGAGAAGAACACTAAGACATAATGATTGTACATGCCTCATTTCCTTATAAAGTCAAGGTAAAAKTACTAGTTTCTAAATGCTAAATAGTAAATATTTTTTGAGAAAAAATTTAGGTCAATACATTACTATTCAGCTTCTAAGTCTGAAATTTTGGAAGGAAAGGAATACTTGTTTTGAAGACACCAAGCAATGGAATGGAAAATGCAGTATTTAATTATAACTGATATTTCTATTGCTGAGGTTGAAAAATAGCATCATTTGTAAGAATACAATACAGGAAGCTAGCATATGAAAATGTAAACTGTGTTCTACTGATGGAACAAACAACATATTATATCCTTATTGACAACCAATCATACTGATAGTAATGATCAGCTTGTGTATACAGTAGGTTAAACTATCAGAGCCATGTAAAAGATCTATCTAATCACTGAAAGCAGCATACTCCCTCCTTTAAGTAAAAGCAATAATAAAAAGGCAGATAACCATTTAAATGAAGACAGATATGTATTCAGATATACTAAGAAATACAGACCTACTCTTTAAGGTTGGTCAAGCATTAAGGTTATTAAAATATTTTGTCATTATAACTGATCAGAGCATTTAGACAGATCTCTGATTAATGTTTTATTATCTAAATTAAAATACATAACTGAACTTCATATTCTGATTGAATTTAACTTGGTGTACATTAATGCATATTTTAATCCTGAAACATTTGTGCTAGTCTGACACCAAGACCAACTAACTGAAATTATACAGAAGAAAAATAATTTCATTTCAGTGACTGTTGAATTAACAGCAACTTCAGGAGTATGATCTGATGCATATTCATTTGAAAAAAATCCAACCAGTTCTTCCCACAAAGCAGAAAACTCCTGAAATCTAAAATTATCACAGCTGCCTTCACCTAAACAATCTTAAAAGAAGTCGTAACTTCAGAGGTTTTTGTAAAATATTCTCTCTCATGTCTAGCCTTAAATCCACAGCTGCTTAGTATACTGTTATCTAGTTCTCTTGGTGCATAGTTATATTCTAAGATAYGTGAAATCTAACTATTCTCATGTCTAAATGATTTTCTAAAGCAGTATTTGAGATTTGAGTCTTTACAAGGTTATATGGTAACCATCAGGTTTTGTATCCYGACAGCTATTACCGTATGTTGTGACTGGGCATGGGAGAGGGGAACAGGGAGCAGCTGATGGCTATTGTTTTATTTTCATCAGTTTGACATAGACATTGTTTTATATATACCAGAATCTGGAAGAACCTGAAGCACATAAAAGTAGCCATCAGCTGCAGTCTACCTGCAGCTCCAGTGAATGTAATAAAAGGTCACTACAGGAGAAGGTACACATGAACAGGAGCACTACAATGAAGAAGTATCAGGGACACAGAGAACTTTACAAAGGCTGAATAGACAGCAGAAGTGAGAGATAAACACATCACAAACAGCATTAATCTTAGAAAATGGGAATGAACTCCTAATGTTAGAAGGAGGGTAGAAGAGTAGTAGTATTAAGTGGTTCTGATACCATCCAGTAGAGGGGACATACACATGTATCTTGAATCAGCAAGAATTGAATTCTAAACCAAACAGTAATTTCAACAGGTCTATAAACTTACGTAAAACATTTCTGACAAAAAAGCGTGCTCAACCACAGTTCAAGGAATATTCCCAAGGTACCTACTATTTTGCGCTTGATCGTAAAGAGAGGAATTTTTGCATGCAGAGGGGTTACAGACAACTCCTTGTGGACCGTTGATAAATACAATCTTCTTTTAATATTTCCTAAATCAGTTATCCTATAAAAGAAAAAGCAGGAGAGAATGGAACAGGTCTTTGTCAATTCAATAATCCAGTATCTTTGGGCAATCAAAAAAATCCTATTCATATGCAGAACCTTTATGTCAGTGATAGCAAATACGGAGTTTAAGAATTACTTCTTTTACAAGATGAGTAATGAGATTTCTTTCTCAAATTCAAACTTTGTGGCTATATTCCTGCATATATAAAATCACTTTACATGCTAATTTTATTTCAACAGTCTACACTCTTCACTAGATTTCCATAGCCCTTCAGAGTATGAAAGAATTCAATTTGTACGAACTGAGAACCCAGTAGCCTTTAATAATCACACGTGTTTCTGCCCCTTAAGCTTGCGTTATCTTGGGACACATTGTCACCTGCTAACTAGAAAAACATTATTTGCTTTCTTTTCCTAAAAATGACTCTGTCATTCTATATAGACTCTTTGTCAGCTTAAAGATAGACACAAGACATTGTCTGTCTGTTTTACTTCCTGAGCACATATCTTCAAATGTGAATTACAATACAAGAAGTTTATTGCTCACTATTCAGGTCATCTCACAATAACATCAAGGACACTGAATGTGAACATTTCTAATAGATTCAGACCACAGCCATGATCACAAAGATTAGGTTTCCTTTAAACTGATAAAGAGGCTCATTTTTATGTTCTGTTTCCTTCAAGTCTTGTGGGCAGCTGTACTGGTTTTGGCTGGGATAGAGTTAAATTTCTTCAGAGTAGCTTGTATAGTGCTATGTTTTAGATTTGTGATGAAAACAGTGTTAATAACATAGGGGTGTTTTAGTTATTGCTGAACAGTGCTCACACAGTGTCAAGTCCTTTTCTACTTCTCACACCGCCCCACCAGTGAGTAGGCTGGGAGTGCACAAGAAGTTGGGAGGGGACACAGCTGGGACAGCTGACCCCAACTGACCAAGGGGATATCCTATACTATATGACATCATGCTCAGCAATAAAAGCCGTGGGGAAGAAGGAAGAAGAGGGGAAGTTCAGAGTTATGGTGTTTGTCTTCCCAAGTAACTGTTATGCATGATGAAGCCCTGCGTTCCTGGAGATAGCTGAATACCTGCCTCCCGATGGGAAGTAGCAGATGCCTTATTTAGCTTTGGTTGCACATGCAGCTTTTGCTTTACCTATTAAACTGTTCTTATCTCTACCCACAAGTTTTCTCACTTTTACCCTTGTGATTCTCTCCCCCATCCCCCTGCAGGGCTGGGGAGGAGGTAAGAGAGCAGCTGTGTGTGGCTTAGCTGCCTACTGGGGTTAAACCACAACAGCAACACAACCTTGATATCCCGCAGCAGTCCTACCTTATTATACCAGAGAACAGACATTACTTTAAAGGCTGCAATCTGTATGGAGAAATAATGATTAATTTACCTATTATTTTTGAACAAGCCTACTTCTAACAGATGGGTATTTCTCTGTAATTAGCAGCCCCTCTGAGAAGATGACAAATAATTACAATAAACAACTTTCTGTCACTACTCAGTGTTGTTAAAACTAATTACTCATAATCATTACATGTAAATGCTGGGTTTTACTTTAAAATTGTGAGACTGCCCCGTAGGTTTGTTTTTTTTTTTTTTTTTAATTACTGAAAACACTTTTTCATTTGTAAGGACTACCTGTAGCTTAACTAATGAAATGTTGCCACCAAAAATTTGCAGATAAACACCCTGAAATGTTCTTAGGATTCCTTAGGTCAACTTAGGCGGGCATTAACTCTGGAGCAAGTTACATACTTTAGCTATTTTTGGCAATTCGAGAGTTCAACTAAGGACAGTACAAAATATACTGCAAGTATGTAAACATCAAAAGGTTCTACTAGTACAGGTGATAAAAACACAGGAGCACCTTCTTGTTTCCCCATAGTCATGACCATCATACAAAGCAAACAAAGTCCGTCAGCTTTCCAGAACTTGTTGATTCTTTCTTCTCCCTTGCAGACAATCTGTTCTTTAATCTATTCATTCTCATAACATGGGTGCGCAAATCAAAACAAAGTGGAAGAGTCTACTAGCTGTTTCATTTTGAAAGACTAGCAGTTCCTCTCATAAATCACATGCACTTCAAAGGCAGAAATTTCACTACTGTGCCGGGGGAAGAACTTTATATCCTCACCACTGCTGTTGTTTGACATAGCAGATTTCAGTATCAGCTGCACATAAATTTATGGATGGATGAATAATACCATCAAGTCCTTGAAAAGTGATTTCATCAGAAGACCTCGAAGTGTCTTACAATGCTAGCATTCTGGGCTTGATCTTACTTTTGAAGAAATTTAAGCAAGATGTGAAATAATTCACCTAAGATCATCAGCAAGTTGACCGCATAGCTAAGCCTGTGCCCCAGATCAAGGCTTAGTCCCATCCATCACTTTGCTTCTCATATACCCTTTGATGAAAAACCTATAGATGTAGTTTTCAGAAACTCTCCACTCTGTTCTAAATCTTGATGTTCAGAAGTGCTAAGAAATTGAGGCACCAAAGAACTTCAAAGAATTGGAGTAGTGGTTGCTTGAAACTCCCCTAGATCTCCTGGTTATGTGTAGAGCTGAGCAACTGTGCTGAGGAACCACGTAGTTGCAGTAACCTAAGTGCTGAAACACAAACAAAAATACTGTTCCTGCTGAAATTCAAACTGTGTAATTCTCAATGGAGAATGTTGCTTTAAATGATGCTACAACAAAGCAGCAGGAGCCTAGAGCTATGTATGACTTAAGTCTAAACAACTGGCAATGAAAACTTAAGTTGAACTAATATTGAATTAGTATTAGTTCACTATGTTTAAATTTTATTATTTATTTTTATATGAATAGTTTTCTTTCTCTCTCCTGAAAAATATTAGGTACCTTAGCAATAAAAAGGCCATTAGTAAACGTACAGCTCAGTTACATTCTGAAGTGCAGTAAGAATACATTCATTTAGATAACAATACACATATTTATATCAGATGCTCATATAAGTCTAAAATAAGATGTTTTCTGTGATGGTATGTATCTGTAAAGCAGCAGCAAACCTTAGATATATAGTTATAATCACATCTAAAGAAGTTTAAAATTTATTTCAGTGAATAAATTTAAAACAATAAAAATATTTATATTCTACAGGCAGAAGTAGGTGAAACGTTTGAAGAACAGGCAAAATTGGAGAAAGAAGATGGTCTTAAAATTCTGTAAATGATTTATTTCCTGGGAGAAGGAAGATAATTATTCGAGACTTGGTGTAACTTTCAGACTTATCAGTTACATTGGTTCTTGGAAAATAAAAATAAAACAAGGGTCTGATGAAACTCTTTTCTGAAATAATTCAGACAACGGGAGTTAGAACATTAGAACTCTAACTTGTAAAGTGACTCAAGAGTACTTGTGGTGAAACTCAACCTTTTTTTTTTTCTGTAATCAAAAAGCACAACTTACGTTAAACCTACAAAGGCAAGAAACATCTGCAGCACACATCTTGATTTTCAAAGATCCATTAAAAAATCTATATAGGATTTACTGTATTTTTATTATGTCTGTGCTTGAGTATTTATATCTAAGGGTCAGGCATGTGATAGAAAAGTAATGAGACCATGTTGAGAAAAATGAGGTAGTCAACAGGAAAATCAACCTCATTTATAATAATATTCCTGTGATCAGCAGGTGCATAACTCTCCCAGCTATGGTCATTAACTGCATTCATTTCACACTTAACATCTACATTTGCAAACCATTTGAAAGTAAAATTACCTTCCAATTCAATTTTCAATTTTATTTTATATCTTCAATTTTGATTGACTATTCTCCTCACAATGGTAACTATAGTGAGATTGCAAGTAAGTGGTAGCAACCACCCAAGAGTACAGATAAACTCATCTTCTCAGATTACCTATTCACTTTGCTTCTGTATGTATAATAATTTATAACCATTTGTTAATGTTCAATTCAAGGCTTAAAATGAACTTAGAAAAAATGATGCTGGACTGTTGAAGGGATTCTTCATTTATCAGGCTCACTTGTTCTTAAAATGAAAGTGTTTTTCTCCTTATAAATGACTTAAACCGGAAGTTTACCAAACATGAAAGTAGGTATTTCATTGATGTTGCTAAGCAAAGAGCAACTCCCATACAATTTATTATTAATGGAAATTTCTTTGTATCCTGGTCAAAATCCAGACAGAATCCTCTGGTAAAGCTTAACTATTAGTATGTTAGCATATTAGTACTTAGCAATTGTAGTGCCATTTTCTCCATAAGAAGTATGTGCTTCAGAAACATTAGATAGCATCATCCTCATCTCCATTTTAAAGATAGAAAAACAAAGGAATAGCAATGGTCAGCTGATTTGCCATGCTTACAGATTCTTAAGTTTCCTTATTCAGGAGCAGTCTGTACTTCACGTATGTTTTATTTTATGCACTACTTGTAAATTTGTCTTTTAGGAGATGCTACGTTATTGAACTGGCTGCCTGATCATCTGAAATCCAGAGCACTGTATTCTGCCCCCATAAAACCAGACTTAGATATGTTGAAAATCAATCAAATCTCTACAAAATAAGAGATCAGGAAGATCGCTATGTCACCTAGACCTAGGGAAGAAGTTGTGAAGAACCAGCTTTATTTTTATATACTGGAATTTTCTGTTGATAATGTTTTTCTGGAGAGAATTAAGGAAAACACATACCAAAGTGCCCTTAAACAGTATCCATAAAAAGGCAGTAATACAGGTGGCAGGTGCAAAAAGAGAATCATCAAATCTGGTTGCTAGAATAGAAAAACTTTCCAAATGTGAGCAATTACGAAGAACTGGCGATTCCTGAGCTCTCCCTACAAGATAGACATATTTGCAATCAATTCTCCAACTTCAAGAATGACCTGGTATTTTCACTGATGAAGAATAATTTGTTGTGAAAGTTTCATTACTCTTAGAACTTCACATGTTTCAAAAATCATTCTGGAAGTGGTCATTAATATTCAGAACATATTCTAGAAACTTCTATCAATATTTTAAAAATCCTTGGTTTTGAAATGAGCTCATCTTTCTCTTATTTTCAAGTATTTAGTAAATTCTATTTTAAGGCATGGTGGTATGTTCCTCTGAAGCATGGCTAACTGTGCCAAATCTTTTCGAAAACAGTAATTCTAGAAAACAGTTTTTAATTTGTTCAGTACAAAGTACTCTAATGAGTATTAATACGTGGAAAGTTTAGTGCCTACTTCTTTTTAAGAATCTAAACAAATTACCCTTATAATGCAGTTATTTATGCCTGCAACTAATTCTGTTGGCTCTTTTCTTTAGTTTATTGGCTGTTATTCTTTCCACTTTGTTTTTCTTTCCATGAATTTATCTATTCTAAAGAGACAATCTGTCCTTTCATGTTTACAAAGACAAAGAAAAGGTTATGTTCGCACCTGCTATGTGTAACAGTTCTCCTAAGTACAGTGATATTTCTCACATTTAAACCATTTATTCTAATTACTAAGAATTGCTAAGAAATCTGCCCTTTAAAAAGACAAAAACTAAGTTTCCTTGCTAACACTGGATCATGCATTTACTTTATTTGGCATATGAAAATCCTGACTAACAAACCCTACCAAACATAAACAGGATTCAGTTTACTCCATGTTACTTGAACTGATCCACCAACCAAAATACACATAATTAGTACTTTTCTTCTCTCTAAAGTCCTAGAAGACAGTAATTTATTCTGTAATATCACCAGGACATCATCTAACACCATGCTAAGATTTACTCTATTCATTTAATAGCATATCATGTGACAGGTTAAAATAGACTCACTACCTGGCAAGTTAAAACTTAACAAAACAAAGCATCTGTCCCATCAGTTCCAACAGATCCAAGATATATTTAAACAAAGATGAAGTGATACTGGTTAAAATAATTACTTTCAGGATATTTGGAAACTTACGCAGAAATACTGCAACACAGAAAGATAGCGTTCTTGATCTTGGACTGAAGTGACTAGTGGAAAAAGCAGGAACTGTACAGACTTGACACAATGTTTCATCAGCCTACTAAGCTAAAGGTATTGTGCTATACTAAATTTAAGACTGCCTGTAACTGCACTTACAAAAAGCAATTACACTAGCTGTTCATTTGCAGACCCTACAACTGCAACACAAATCCTGTAACATCAGCCTCAGAGGATACAACAGCCTGATGAAGGAAATACTTCCTTTTGTGACAGCTGTTGACTTCACTGTACAAATTGTATCTAATTTGAGCTTGGCAGACTGATGAGTATGCTCTGGTCTGAGGAGAAAGCAATATGCTATTTCTGAAACAAGTCTGAGAAATGTATTTTTGTTCATAATTATGTTCCTCTGGTCTTTAAATAAATGGTAATGCTGGATAACCTGTCCATTAGCAGGCCCAAAGTGATCAGCCAAAAGGAGACTGATGCATGGAAAGAGAAAAGGCCCATTTCCTCCATTCTCCCCTCCTTGCCGAAATGATCTCCACTTCCCCTTCCATTCTTAATCACCTATTCAGCAGTCCTCCTCTGCTTTCATGCTTGTTCTGCCTTCCCACACTGACTCCTCCTGCCTTGGCTCCTGGTCTGCAGATACAAACTGTTGCTGAATACTACCTGGAAGAGTTTATCATATCACCAGAAGGATGCACACTGGAAAATACTGGTTTAAGGCATTAATTAGGACAATCAGACCTCATCCAAATTTAGGATGTTTTAAAAGAAGTCACAAGCTTCAAGACATACCTCGGACAAATATTAATTGTAAGTTTATTTTGAAAGCGTTCTTTTTTTATAGCTGAGTCAAGAACCCGAGTTCAGGACCACTGTAAGTTACCTGGCCCAGAATCTGATTCAAACCACCTCCTTTCTAGTTTGAAACTAAGTATGTTACTTGGATTATGATGATCTGTGACTACGTATTCCTTCTTCTCAGACCTGAATTTACTTGTCACTAAATATTCAGAAGAATGTAATCATTTTACCTAAAATTAGAATTCTAGTTTATCTTTGCAGTGAAAAAGCTGGTAACTGTTTTCTAACCCCATCCTTCAATTTCCTGTAGGATGTAATAAAATCATTCTCATCAAGGTCTATGCCATTAGACTCCCATCTATGCCATTAGACTCCCACCACACTCTCCCTTTAAGAAACAGATTGATACAGTGTTCCAATAAGATAAATTATTTTATCTCTGTTTTTGCTCTGATCCCTTTTGAAAGTAATAAGAGAATGAAAGCATCTCAGGGTCAGAACAGCAAGTGAAATGGTTTTGCCTACCAATTTAAAATAAAACAAAATATCTAAATGTTAGTGGCAAGATTTAGGAAAGGATCATCAACTGTACTGAGCTCATGGTGAAAGCCTGCCAATAAAGACCTGACTGAAAGGAATACAAGGAATCACGTATCCTAATTTTTACCAACTATATGGGAATTTTTTCTCCTTAAAAGGATCATACCCAGTTAAGGTAAGAATAAAGGTATGGAAAAGAGTTCCCATCTTTCCAATTTAAATTTAAAGTTTTTGCAGAATCTGCCTCTCTGTATATTTGGTATTATGGAGCATTTACTGCTATGCACATTCAGCTGCCTGTTTAAATAACTTGCTTTACTCTTCATCTGTAACAGTGCCATGCCCTACTCTTTGGTAGCTAGGAACACAGGACAGCTTGCAGGTATCCACTCAGATCATGTGATTTTCTTCAATGTCTGCACATCCTATCATGCGTATGCAAGTATCTCCAGAAAAGCAAGCTGAAATGTAAGTAGCTGCACCTCCTATCAAGAATAAATCCCCAAACAGATTGAAGATGAAACTTTATGAGGCATTATCCCTGAATTTCCTTTTTGAATAAACTGAAGTCTTAATGTTGCCTCTAAAATGGTAATTGCACATACAAGAAAAATATCTATATGGAGACAGCTACTGCTTAAGGCTGGAAACCCCTGAGTCATTGTGCACCTCACTAACTCTGTTCTTATATATGATCCCTACTGCTGTATGTCAGATCACAACCATGCCAGCAGTATTCTTTAGACAAACAATCCTTATTCCTTATCTTTTTGAACTGCAAAAGAGAAGGGGTGGCTCCACCATTACTTCACTTCCTTTCCTTAAAGGGTTGAAGATTAATACCTCTAGACTAAGATCACTACGCAAATGCAACTGTCTACAATTAAGGTGAGCAAATTAAAAAAAGAGATTTATTTAGACATGAACAGTCACATTAAGGCAAACAGTAACTATCCTGGCTTCCAATCAACCAAGAGGATACTCTGAAGGGTTGACTCAAGTAGATTTTCATACCACATTGACAGTCTCCTTAAACCCTCAATGTAATTACAACTACAGGATATTCTAATTAACCTACTTTCTTATTTTTTACCATGTCTTACTGAAGCATTAACTTGGCAGAAAGCTCATGGTTTGCTTTGCCATTGGAGTTTGAAAAGACAGGCCTCATAATAACATGCAGAGAAGTGTGATCTCTTCTCTACCTACATTGTTGACAAATCAAAACTTCTCTTGTTCTCCTTCAAGCAGTTCACAACCTTTGTAGGCTATTCAGAACCTAAGAGTTTATGTATTGGTCAGAATTAGATATCATGCTAGTCTTCTCTGTTTTAACTCTAGCAGGATGTGATGGGTTTTATTTTTAACTTTCTCACAAGATACTATAAAAGAGATTATCATCAAAATAACTGAAGATGACCACATTCAACTTTTTAGCCACCTGGATGTCCAGGTGTGAGCAATTTCCTCAGTGTTTCAGGATGCTTATTCAGCCCCACCATCATCATTTATTTCTTTCTCACCTTGGTAAATGCGTCCATTGACAAATTTTGAACCTATAGTTTTTAACAGAAGGTTTTTTTTCTTACAAAAATATGAGAAACTTATTCTGACTTCTCCCCTTCAATAACTGAGAAACAAGAAATTACCCTCTTGAGAATATTCTTCTTTACAGCTACAAAATACCTGAGGAAAAAAAATCCAACAAAAAAGCCTTCTGCAAAAGATACAATAAACACAGCCTATAGCCATTGAAGGAAAAGAGAGTTGCAATGTCCGAGAAAGTTCTGGGTGGAGCACATATTCAATTCCTCAGATAAAAGAAAAATTGGTACATATCTGTATCTGTTCAACCAACACTAAAAATCAGATTCCTTGACTGATACCTTTCAGAAACACAACTGATTCACACTGTGCACAGAGAGGGTACACATTCAAATACTGAAAGAAACACTGCTGGAAAAGAAAGATCCACTACTACCCCTCAAATGGTACTCACACCTATGGACTCAAGAAGGGCAGAGAAAAGAACACTTTCACGGAAGTCCAGATGGTCTAAAGATGTACTGGAGAAGGATGAACTGATAACTAAACTGTTAGGGGGCAYTCAGAGAACAAAACTTTCTAGGTAGTAGTGAGAGATCTTGATAATCGTGGAGGAAAAAGAACAAGTAGCATATACTTCTGAAGAAGTTCCAGGGCCAAGGAAAAAAGATTCCTTCAATAAGCAGAAAGTAAATATGGATGTGTGCAAGCTCTAGAGTAGAAGATCAACAGTGGAAAAAGTCTTTCTCCTTGCCTGATGTTTTATACTGATTAATTGAACGAGCAATGAAATTATTGATTTAAAAAGACTTTGAACAGTTTTACAGCTGCAGAAACAATGAAAGTCATYAAATATGAGAAATTAGAAATATTTGCAGAATAAGGGTAACAGATTTATCCTGACCAGGGGGAAAGTACATATTTCAGACAAGTGGCTAATCTAACTAGCGACATAATTTTTAACTAGGACTGTGCATTTTGTTATCAGTTCTATAATAACTGCATGAATCCTTTTTTATATCTGGAAGCAGGACACCCTGTTCATGAGATATCTTTTTTGGGATATCTGTTTTGTAAATTACCACCCATGCTGTGCTGGTACTCTAGTAATGTGATGACTGGAAGAGTGATGAAAGTGATGACTGGAAGAGTTATTAAAAAAATGTTTACTTTCAAATATATGAGTTAACCTCCTTTGTAAGTTATGGAATTTAACATACCCTAACACTTAAGAATGTTTCTGTATTTCACTCCTGCTTCACAAAAAATTCAAGGAGCAAGCCTCATGCTACTAAACATCAGAATTTCAAATAATCTCTCCACCTAAATCTGTTCAATAAAGTTTACCTTCAGTGTCTATCTAAAATCTTCAAATACTGTCAGAATTACATGACAGAATTAGCATCTATGTCCTGCTTCTAATTTTAAAAGGTTGGTCTAAGTTTTGCAAGACTAACCAAGATTCATATTTTTATTGTTCTGTATCTGAAAACATGCTGGGTCTTTAGATTAACATGAATAATTTATCATATCTCTGTCAGCAAAGCTAAAATGATGACTAATTATAATAGCATGTAATTCACATAAATTCAAGCTATTATGGTGTCTATGAATAAATTAGCTATGCATGTAAAATCTAGTATGTTCTGGTTGTTAAAATTTGAAAGTAATAAACTTATATTTACAGAAAGAACTGTTTGAAAAAAGGAAATATGGTACAACAATCTATATTCTACTGCGCTGTTCACAAGCCTTGCAATAAAATTTCTTATCAAGTACAACTGCTTTACGAATGTGGACATTTTAAGCCCTTTCCCCCTGCAGATTCCTCTATACATAACCAGCTAAAATTTGACAGGAAACCTCTTAAACCTTATCAGGTATGTTCCAGAGTTCCCATTTATTCAATAAATCAAGAGCATCTCTTTGTGTTATAAACCCACTAAGCTTCTATGTATGATCAAAAACATCACTTCTCACTGAGCGAAAATAAGCTACAAGTGTGGTTGCAGGCCATGCTAATTTTGAGATGTCATTCCAAAGAGAGTTGGGAAAATGCCAAATTTGAAGAAGTTCTTGTTTGCTGATCAGATCAATCACTGAACACAATGCAAAAGAGAGGATGAGGCTCAAACTAAATTCGTATTTCCATGCCTATGCGGAATGGGAGAGGAAGAAACGTACCATAAAGCATCATGCGCAGCTATTGCAAAACTTGCCGAAGTGTTTTTTACATAGAGTAAATTTGATGGCTTGGTATGCTATCAATTTTCACTTGAAGCTACTCAAAGATTCAGTAGTAAGTAGTCAGATTATGTAAGAAAACATCTTTGAACATTAAACTCCAGGAAGCACCAGCACAATCAATATTCTGTCCACAAGCAAGAGATTCCTTTCAAAACATCTGAAATAAAAAGAACTGAATGGCAGTCACGTGAAGCAAGAAGGACTTGTCGTCTTTATTTACTGGATTATCATGAGTCTGCTAGGATAAAATAGACTGTCTGTTTTGCAAGTCTTGAAGGAGTTCAAATACAAAACTTAGTACTAAATTTATTTTTAAAGAAGTTCTATTAACTCCTGCATACAGTTGCACTAAGTGGGGAACAAATGAGATTGTACTTTTTAGGCATATACACCTTGAAGTAGCTCCAGTTACGTTGAATGCATTGATGAACTTATGTAATTATCAGAATAAGCATGATTTGATTATAACATAAGTAATTAAGTAATGAAGCAGTTACACTGAATTAAACACCTATTCTTTTGTAAAAAGTATACATAAATGTATTAAGTGAGATTAATTCATCCACATAAGACACTGAAATCACTGCACATAAGAGAAGGAGAGAGAATTAGGATTTGTATCAGGCTCTCTGATAATACTAATTTAGAATCAGGAAAGTTGACAAAAAGAGAAAAAGAAAGAAGTGAAAAATAACAGTTATAATATTTAAATATAGTAAATTTATATAGTAAATACAGTAATATAGTATATGTTTACATAAGCTATATATAGCAAATACAAAATACATGTATTTAAATTTATAGAAGCACATAAGAATATTATAGAAGTAAATACATATATTGTTATAAGAGGGACATAGTAATGGTGGGAATGGGAAATAGCGAGAAAAGATAAAGAAAACGTAAAGTCTAGATATGAGCTGGAAAGAGAATGGGCAAAGAAAGGTGGGAGAGGTGGTAGAAAATTAGAGCGCTCTCAGTTATCAAGAACAGTGATGAAAAAATAAAATGAGTATAGGAAAAGTGGAGAAGCGGTTCTTGTTAAGAGTTATAGATGAGTGGCACATACCCGAAAGAACCAAACTCAATATGACGCTATAGAAAATCTGAATTCCTGTACCTGTCACTAAGTCTCTGCCACCTGTCTACAGAATGCCTATGAGAAGCAAATCTATGTACTTGGTATCTGTTTACTGCATGACATATCCTGTTTGTTTGTCCCTTTTGTTACACACTTTTAGAAGTAATGCAGCAATTAAAACCATAGGAGCAGAAAGTGTAACCAGAACTACACTCAGGAAATTCAAAGAACAGAAAAGTCAGCGTGATTTGACACATAAAGAAGGTCTTTGTGTTGCAGGAAAAAAGGTAGCTTTAAAGTTGTGTACACTTATGTTAGAGATACCTTAATATCTAAGCAAAAAAATTATTCAAAATGAGGTAAGAAATAAAAAGAACTACCTTGAAAGGAAAACGTAACAGAAAAATGCATAAAGGCTGAGGTAGGAAGAGAAATTAAAGAGAAAGGGAAGTTGCTTGAAAACCTGCAGTTTTCTGGTCTCTTCAACAATTACCAGCTTTCCTGCCAACAGTTTCTCACTTTAAATTAGTAAAATGTTAGTATTTTCTGCACCAAGATCTTGACGCATAGAGTCAAAGCTGTCTTTAAAACAAGTATTTTGAGCCCAGTGTTCTCTCTCAAATTTCCATGCTCCACGGAGAAGCAAAAATATTCTCTGGTGAAGATCTGTGCTAAATAAGTTAATTTATCCTTTGAAGATTTTATCAATGTTCAGATTCTAAAATCATGTTAGAAATTAAGCATGCCACAGAGGAATGTATAATGTTACCAACATGATGAAGGTTATAAATGCCCACTAACTCACAAACCACTGAGACTAAGATACCTGCATGGATTGTTATAAATCCACTGAGGAATTTTAATAAATATGACTCAATTCACACTAGCATATTCTCTGTTAAAATAACAAAATATTCCAAGATGACTCTACTCACGTGAAGGCACAGAAGATACCAGAATTACCCAGCAACATAAAATAGCACACCATCCTAATTTCATGAAATAGATTATTCACATTATAATGAACACTGTTTCTCTACTACAGTATAGCTGGAATGATATTTTCTCAGCATCTCATTTTGTCCTCTCTGACTTAAACCTACAAGAGTTGTTTCCCCTTACTCCATACACAAGAGACTTCAGACAATCAAGAAAAGCTGACACCTATGGGTACAGATGAATGCAAAGTTACAGAAAGGCAAACAAAAATAAAATTCTGCATTGACCTTAATCAGTTTAATTGCATATCATTCAACCCATCTTTTCTTGCAGGGTTTGTAATGGCATAATATTTCTTTTGTTAATCCAAATCTTACGTGTTCTGCTGGCTACAAAGCTGAGTGGGTTGTGCTGGTTATAAACCGCTGGTGCCCCTAAGGGGAAATGTTGTCCAAAGACTGACATTTGCCTGAGTTTAAAACTCTATTAAATCATTCCACATCAAACTAATGAAAAAAGTCTGTTTCAGCTGTACCTCTCTTTCCTTACAGTATGGACATAATTATACCAATTGAGCACTCCATTTGTTGTTCTATCTTTTTACCATTTGTTTGGTTGTTTTTTTCTCCTCCAATTATTAGAATATATATTTCTTTTTGCCCTGAACCAAAGGGCTCTGGAATAGTTATTTATAAATCTCTTACGAATTTTCAAGAGACCCTCATGAGCCAGTATTTTCATATGTTTGATAAATTCATGTCTCATTTCTTCAGATTTTTCACCATCTTAATTCATGATTTTGAGAGTTTGTTCTGTCTTCAAAGCAATGTAAGTATTTAAAACATCCAAGAAATAATGATCTCATTAGCTTAATTACTTCTTATTGACTTGATAAGTCACCGCACTTTAATGCAAAATCTGCCACCACAATTAATGGCTGCAATCAGGCATTCACTTTACATTAAGTATTCAAGGAAATTTTATGCATCTTACAGTAACTCAGTGGAGAAGTCTTGTCCCAATGGCACAAAAATCTGAAGTGTCAGAAATTGCTGGATCAGTCCCACTAGAAACAGGAAAAAATTAAATACACGTGCTGTGTGTGTGCAGATGCACATTTCACCATCAAGCATTTCAATTTTGTAGCATACAGCTATGCTCCTGCAACACTATTTCACAAGGTTCACACAACATATGAACACGAGAAAAACCTGAAGAAAACCAAACTGCAATAAAAGTGTTGTTTTAGAAGTCCCATCTGTGGCTTTGGTGGAATTCTCATGAAAATAAAAGGAACTTTTTTTTTTTTACTTACAATTCGACATTGTGTTCCAAGAGAACGTAGACACCAAATATCCCATAGGAATTATAAAATAAAGTAATACTCTCCTATGAAGATTATCTTAGTCATACGAAACTTGTGCTCATGTTTGTGACAACATACACCTTATTAAACAACTTCAAAAAACCCTTGGGTAAAAATGCAATCCAGATCATGACAACAATGCTCAGTGGAGGCTTCTGATTTTTAGAACAATAGCAAAGGAGCTTAACTGAGGGAACAAACACAAGAAATCTTTCAGGATTCAGGTAGCTCCCTATCAAGGGAAAACAGATAGTACGAAGCTGTCTGAATTGAACCATATGTTATTCCATCAGGGAGGGTATAGGCTGCTCTTCATTGACCTAACAAGACTCAACAGCAACATTAGCTCCTCTTCTAAAGAATGCCAATTCAGAAGTTCCTTTTGTGGGTCAAATGACACTTAAAAATTTCAAATTATATTTGTATATATAACATCTTTTATTTTGGAAGAGTATTCAAAGATTACAGTACAACTGGGAGATTGTATACTTGACATAAATGAAATACTTGAGGTAAATACACCTCAAGAGAGGAAGAGATAGAGACAGAGGGAGACAGAATGGTCACAGATGGAAATTTAACTGTGGTATTGCAGCACTAGCTAAAGTAAATTTAAAACCAAACTATTCTTAGCAGTGATAATCTACAACACTAATTCTCAATCCTCATTTCAGGCTGTAATAGTTTATTGTAACATTGGCAATAAACAAATTAAAGTTGGATTTCTCAGAAAGATACATTAGACTAATATTTATTATACTGAAGATAACAGTAAATTTCTTTTATAAAAAACAGATTAATCTTCAAGGCCTTAGTGCATGATCAGACTATACAATTTCTTATTTATTTTTTGTGTTTGTTTGGAAAAACTAATTTGTAATTATATACCCTGCATGAGAAGTATACTAGAAGATTCCTGTTTCATTTGACTAAAATCACCATCTCAATTTTTCTTCAAAAGCAAGCACTTAATTCTAAACCAGCTCGATTCATTACTACAAGCCTTATAAGGTACAATACCCTGCAGTGGAGTTTAAGGCATAAATTATGATGATTGCTGTATGCCCCGAGAAACAGACTGCTTTGATTCTGGCTTATTCTGGTGCAAGTAATAGACAACCTGGGGAAACACTCTGTACTACCCATCAAAGACTGATTACATAAACACAGCTGAAATTTGGGTATAACTTCCTTGTACTGCTAGTGCTTATCTGATACATAAAAGTAAAAATACTTTAAAAAGTTAAGTGAGAAAAGGAACAGGAACCTATTGCACATCCTGTAATGCCATTAGAATTATTGACTTTAGTAAGTGCTGAATGGAGTCAGAAGTTATTTGCCAGACATCAGTCTGTAGCAGGATCAGGTACAGAAGTGAACCTAGCAGCGCTAGGACAACATGTATCAACAAGGATCTTCCCTACAGCACTTACTTTAATATGGCATTTCTATACCTTTTACTTATTTGTAACTGACCTGCTAAAGAGTTAACGAAAAACCACTTTGCTAATGCTGAATTACGCCCAAAGTAAGGAAGAATAATGTAAGTTTTACATTCCAATATAAGACTGATTTAATAATCAGAAAAACATCACAGACATTTAATTCTTTGATACTTACAAGTTTGTCTAGTTTCCTTTGGTAGCTGCATTTTGTTGATTTGACTGCTTCCTTCAAGTACGAAAACAAAGCCTTTTACTTCTTTATCATATTCCTACAAAAAGGAACAATAAACAAACATAAGCATCCTGATAGAATTCTTCTCCTCACAACCATCCATGCTACTAACATGCAAAGCTACTTTTTTTAAATCACAAGTGGCAGACGGCACTGCAAGTATGACAGTAGTTCAAATATGATGGTAATAATATAATCAATAGAAATATGTCCTTTACTTGCATGTTTTATGAACAAACAATGCTGACAAACAGGACCCATGATCCAACAGGCCCAACTCAATCCACTGGTTATCAGAATAGTGAAATTACTTTCTAAATATTTAAACTATAAAATTACACTGCGACCAACCTAGTCTGCAAACAGGCATAAAGAACTAATTTAAGTAGTCATTTAGTCTGTCATAATGACAGAACTGCAAGTGCCAACTCCACTGTCAGGTCAAAGCCCTCATTACCTTCTAATTTTAAGCTTCATTCACATTTTTCTATTTTATACTCTAGGTTTTTTAAGTTTCTTTAAAAACTTACTTTCCATATAGCTGATGGATTGCCAAAAATCTTCCATTTTGCTCCTGGGTTCCTGCCTTGAGCACTGAATATTTCAACAAATGGGCCACCCTATGATAAAATGGTTTAAGGATACATCATCCAACCAAATGTTCAGCACTGAATCATCAATGGTCAAGATGAGCATGTAAGAACAATCCCTCCCCACTTCAGGCTGTTACCACAGTCAGTATTACCGATCAGTCAGACAGCAGAATATTAATAACAGCTTCTAGACTACTATAATATAGCAATCCATATAATCAATATTTGGCTTTACTAGAGGATCAGAACATGAAATTGAAGGAATACCTTAAATATTTTAAATTATTTTATTTATAATGTCATTCTCTAAAAAGCAAAATTATTGTAAAAATTCTAAAAACATGCAGGAGATTAGTAATTTATATGTGGATATGGTTTATTTCTACAACTCACCAAATGAACTGAGTTTTAAAACATACTGCTAAAAAAGTAAAAACTGTTGCAGATTGGATGTTTTGTCTGATTTTCTATGGAAACAAAGTTTACACAATCTGTCTACATATGTAAATATGTTTGGCTCTGTCTACATATGTGTGTACATCAAAGACATTTCCCAGTAATGTTTCTACTAGTTACCAAATTCCAGCCTGATTTGACCAGTCTGGGAAACTCACAAAAATTTACTATCTTTTCTGGGCCGACTTAAGTGGCCTCATAGTAGATCTGATCCTACCAGTATCACCATAAAAAGGTAAGGGCTGTACTCATGCTGCAGCCTTCATGAGGCATCAGAGAATTAACACTGGAAAAACATTATGAATGCCCCTGCCAGGTGGAAACTCCTTACAGAGAGCATGGGCCCTATTAGACATCAAAGAATCTAACCATAGGCTCTTGGGGAGGTAGGCTTTATCACCTCTGCTTAGGGAATTATTTGCTTCAATATTTTTCCCATTTGATGTCACATATTTTGTGACATCTGATGTACTCAGCCTATAGTTTGATAAGCATTTCTTCCAGCAGCATGGTTGACCTAATCAATCATTACAACTCTGCCACACCCTTCTCATTCCTAGTTGCCTGCACTCCCCAATTCTCTTTATGCTCAGCTGCCCAAACAATTGTACACAACTCAGAATGAGCAAGAGGGGCGAGCAGTCTTGCCAGCAAAATAAATGCTCTTCAAATTATGCTTTCAGAGAACATCAATGCTGCACCGTATATGAATTAAGTATTTCCTCTGCTCACCCACACCTGGCAGCTCCCAGTCACATGGCTAACCCCAGTGACTACACTTACTAACTCCTAAGGAGATTCAAAATGGCATTCCATAAACTGCACTTGTAAAATATTTTTTACATTTATAATGGATAAAAAAATTTAGAAATATGGCATTTTAGATAATTAAAAAATTTCATAATCTGAAAGCTATCTGACATATTTAAGGACTACGGGATCAAGCTCTTGGAAAGTTAAAAAAGATTCTTAACTGCCAAGTTGTATGTGCTTGTAGCAAATCTTAACAAACAAGTGGCTTTTTCTCTCATATTTACAAATACATTTTGTTAATACTGCAGCCCTTGAGTAGGCCCTGATCTGAGGTTAAGCTAACTGAATAGGACACAGAAAACTACTGGATATGATATGAGAAAATGCTGAACACTGACGCGAGAAGCTGACAGAAGTTACTTAGTGCTGTGAAGGATGGATGGATCTCATGGGTGGCCAAGGGGGAGTTAAGCAAGAAACTGTCAAACTCCACAATCAATTGGAAGGGAGTATGGGGCATCTTTGGGGGAGCACAATCCTGCAAAGCCAACAGCACCTAGGCAACGGTATCAGAAATACCATATAAAGCTGAGATAGCCTAGGTAACATCATCAGAAATACCAATTTCGGGTACAGAGGTAGCACATCTGGGACCAGTGAGGAAAAAGTAATTAGGGGTGGGTTGCTCTCTTGGGAGGGGACTGGTGCAGAGAAAGGGAGGCAAAGCATGGTGAAAAGGAAGGCCAGGAAACAGTAAAAGGGATTACAAGGTTTGCAAATGATGCGACTAGTGTTGTCACAACCCTGTGCTGGACCAAGAGAATAAACCAACCCCCCTTTTCTGACTATACCTTAAGAGTTGGGCCTGCTTCCATGACTGGGTGGGAGCAGATGGTGTGCCTTCCCTTGTGGGCCAGGGAAGGCACACCAGACAAAAAGCCATTGGTAACACCATGTTGGTGTCCATTCTAGACCTGGCAGCATCAGCAGCTACCCACTATTTCATAACATTTCTATAAAAATACTGAATAATGAAACATTCCACAACATTTCTGTACCTGGACTTTTTGCCGCCCCTCCCCCCCAAATAAGCCATTTTAATTGAGTTCTCTCAGAGGCAAAATGAAAGAGGGTAAAAAATAAAACTATTTCTGTTTTACCTGATACTGATTTTTGAACATTTTCCAGCTTTCACAGGCAAAAAATAATTTCAGCTTCTCAATCAGTAAAGACACTTACAGACTACACTGAAAAAAACCAAAAAACTTTATATAGGATTTGACATGAAAAAAATCCTATAATGAAACCCCAACCGTATTTTAAAAGATACAAATACTATTATGAAATATGTTTCATGAGTACAGAATGGATATTAACTGCAGAGAGCTACCACAAAGGAATTAAGATAAAAAAAATTAGTATCAATGCTGTCTTACAAAACGTTCTCTTCATGCGTCAAGTACTCAGGGCTGCCTTTCCTTATATTCCAAGTAAAACTAGTAATTTTATGTCAGCCCTTATTTTTAACAGTGAAGGCTCTGTCATGCTTTAAAAATGCTTGAAAATCATCTTTAATACACATTTTTTTATTATTCTTTGTTATCGAGTGCCCACTGGAAAACATTAGACTCCATTAAAGAGGAGCTTAACATTTAATATAGAAAAAGAGAAACATATGGAACAGCTGCAATAGAAACCACTCTATCTAGAGGTATTTGGCAAAGACTTCCGAGACAAATTATCTTCTTTCACATTCAGCCCTCTTCTTCAAGGATGATTAGTCTAAGACTCAAACCAAGCACTTCAGTTATCTGAGGGCTGCTAAAGTCAATGTGAATTAAGAGATGTCTGCAGTTGGAGAATCAGAACAGTAGAAAGTGAAGGGACTGATACTGGAAGCCTCCCACGTCCCTCTTTGATCGTGCTGAGCATCTGCAGTTTCACCTGAAGTCAACAGAAAGTGAAGGGACCCTGAACATAAACAGTAGTTGTCCATCTCCAAAGACAGGTAGAACCAGTCACAAGAGACAACATGCACCTTCACTGTGGAAGCTGAAAGTGCTCATCAACTCACAGAAAAATCCTTTCACAAGACTGTGTCTCTCATTTATTTGATATACTTTTTTTTATGTTCATTGCTTCAGTTCAGGCACAGAATTAAATTATTTTTAATTACTGGATTTTTTTTGAGCCTGAAACCATTTTCTTAACAGATAAAAACAATATGCTGACCAGGGGAATATAGGTATAGCTTCTCATAAAGAACAGTTTAGCTCTCAACCAGAAAGTCACAAAAAGTTCAAAAAATTTTATAGAAAGATATATGACTGTGAATGAACTAGAAATTCAGTGACAATATGCATGAGTTCATAAACAATGTACACATTTAAAGAATTAGAGCAGCATTCTATTTTAAAAAGTGTATCATCATTCATTTAGGAAAACGTGATGAAATCTGTTGATGTTTAACTGCAATTATTTTCATCAGCAACAATTATTTTGAGTCTTAAAGTTGTCTGTAAATGAAATAAAAATGGAAAAAAAATCAGATGATAGAAGTTTATCCCATGCTGTTGCCAGAAACATTAGTTCACTTTAAACTTTTTGATCATAAGGAAAATGAAATTTAGAAACCGTAGCATTTGTAACAGGCCTATCAAAAACCGTAATCAGTATTTTGATCGTATTACTTTAATACTGCCACTGCACATCTAACACACCAGTTGCATTATTCTGCATTTTAGACCACTTTCTATACAAGTTTCCCACTTGTTCAGTTGGCATAGTTGTTTTTTTAAGAGTGACTACATTAATAGCTATATTGAACTATTCTAAATTATGAACTAGATATTTTAGAAATGCCTTTTAAAGAACGCACTTCTAAAGCCAGTGTATTATTTCTTCCTTCTGTGTATATTCACTTTACATACAGAGCAATTGTTTTGGAAATCACTGTTTGTTCACTTTTTTTGTCTGCAGCTCTATCTTTGCTTTACACAAGCCAGAACTACTCAAAATTGCATGATTCATGTGTTAGTGAGAAGTAATGGCACTCTGGAACTAATCTCAGAGTGACCTACTGTTTTGATTCACTTTGCCAGAGCTAAATGTGAAGGACCAGTAGTGAAAGAGAGGCAGAAGTCATGCCCTCCTACGGTATATATTTACAATGAGTGTATTACTGTAACTCACACTGTGAGGCACTTGCCCTTCTAGGACTAAGGATTTCACCATCCCCCAGTTTTTATTTATTTTTAAGTGAAGGAGGTGCGAAGGAAGACACTGCTTTTTCCTTGAAGCAAAGCCCTTTCACTTCTCTTGCTTTAAAAATCAGTTCCAGATCTGCGAAGCATCATGCACCTAACACAACCCTCACATATTTTGCAATTCTGTTATGCCTTATTACATCTCAGGGAAAAAGATTAAGACTAAATAAATGTGAGGGATCCTGATACAGAGTCACTGTATGGAAAGTATAAAGTTCTGAGATTGAAAAGAGTAACTCATCTCTTTCAGAGACTACTACTAATATTCTGGCCAGAAGTCTTCTGCTGACTATAATCATACTATATGTTTTGGAACAAACACTTAGTGTGTAGTATGTAGAGGCCAAGTTTCATCTTCATTACCATACCATCTTTCAGGGTGGAAAGGCTAAAGCTATTTAGCAAGGTGGACAGCTACAGTATTTGCAGACACTGCTGCAGTCAGAATTACACATAAGACATAGAAAGTAATGCTTTGTTTTCTTCACTGTTTTCTCATAAAGTATACCTGGCTTTCATAAGAGACAGTCCACTGATGGCACATCATGCAGGGTTTTGAAGGAAGATGCAAATAGCTCTGTATACAGTGCAAGGTGAGTGGAAGCCATATTGATATATTAACTTGGGTTCAATACTGTGCTAATACACTTTGCCTCTCAGTAGTGCTTATTAGCCTTGGCTTGACATCACTAATTTATCTCCACACCGTATTGTATGGAAATAGTTCTCAGTTGGCTCTGAGCACAGAAAGAACATACATGCACTGGTAAAACACCATGAAGACACATACTTATATCACACAAAAAACTTCTGCTACTAATTAATTCTTAAATTTAAGTGGAGGAAGCATGTGTCTGAACTGAAAAGTTCTAATTCAAGTGATATACTTAAGATAGAAAAGACGATCAAATAATTAAAGACTTCCATAGCGGATCACAGAAAGGGTAGAGAAATATACAAAGAGATAACATCTAGGAAGTATGTGGTAGTAAAAAGAAATACAAAAAAACTGTGCAGTAATGAACACTTATTGAAGGACTCTAGAAATCTCATACTATCACTAGAAATCTTCAAATTTCAAATTGTCAAATAAAGTTCACTCTTACAATATGGCTTAAAATTTGTCACTAATGCAGTTGTTTTTTAAACTGACATACATATGGGCAAGCTAGGTTATTTACTAATTTGCAGAACATATTTTATACAGACTCAGAAAACTGATGACCCTTGTAACTATCAAATTCATAACAAGATGGCTCTTCCTAACTTTAGTGAAAGGTAAACTAGAACCAAAGTTTGTAAGCATTTGTGTTAGGACATCTCATTCATACTACAAAGCTGATTACTGTAAACACATCAGTGAAATGTCAGTTTGTTTTCCATAAAGGCAAAAAATACTGCAAGTGACACTGCAATACATTTTTGCTCATATACTGCTTACTTGTAACTTCCCAATTTCCATTAAGTTACTACAATGAAGACTAGAAATTACCTTTGCTATTAAGATTGGTAGCTACTAAAAACATTAAGTGAATGACATATTTGTCATGTAATTACTGAGATAATATTAGGTGCTTTCATTATGCATCAAGTATCACTGTCTTTAGTTATAGTTACCTGTCCTTAAAAACAAAAGAGAGAATGGTCTGGAAAATTGATAGTTGCAATATTTTTCCCCTTTTCATCTTTCCTCCTTCTAGCCTCTCCAGAAATTCCAAAAATCAAGAGTGCTTAAAATCCAGAGGGACTATTTTAGAAAAATCAACAGCATCTTGAAATATAAATCCTCAATTTTTTGCATATTTGTCAAATAAATAGATATTATATGACATCTTTATAGAATGCCATAAAGTAGCAGTTCTCTCATTTTTCAGTCACAGATCAAACTTATTTTTTATTGCCCTGAACCATGTACTTTAGTACATCTGTCCAACTGGAAATACAGGCTTAAAGTATCAGTCAATGACAAACCATCAAGAATGTAGTTTATAAAGTTAAGCAACAATGAAAGATATTTATCTTTGGAAAAATAGATTCCTATCAGGATTTACCTTGTGAGGTCTTGATTTGTGCACTGACTTTGATCATTAGTTTCACAATGTTTCCCACACCGAAAATAAAGTAGCAGCAGTCCAGAGAGCCCTCTAATCCTTCCATTCACGCAAACCACTTAGAACCTGCAAAAATATCTCCCTCCTAGGACATCTTCTTATGTGTATTTTTTCTTCAAACTAGAATGTTTCACATTCAAATCTTTCAATAATATTTTGTGTTTATGTAGCCCCACAATTCAAACAATTGGTCCCTAGTAAGTTACAAGCAAAAGAGTATTTCACAAACAGTAAATGCAAACTGACATTCAGGCTAACTTACTTAATACTAAGCACTGTTGTAACAGGGAGACAGGGATGGACACTCAACACAGTCCTAAAAACCTCTGTAGTCATGGTTAGTCCCTTGACTTAAAAGTATGAGTACATTTTTCTGATCAACATCTCAGTGTTGAAAAAGCTGTGTTTGTTTAAGATTTTCTATTCCAAAGTCAAAAGTGTGAAGCAAAATAAAGTGAATTTGCACCTACTACTAATTCGCATTGAAAAATGACACAAATACACTATTTTTGGCAGGGAACATAGGCTTAGACCCAAGACTGTTAATACATATAACTCACCATCATGGGCCCAAAGCCAGTGCTGATTTATGGTAGGCTGGGACACACCAGAGAAAGCAGTTCATCACTGATGAAGGGTTTTAGTATCTTCTAGACAAATGAATTCCACATATTGAATATTTAAAGTTGGGTTTGTAACACTGCTATATATTTTCTCAAAATACAAGTTAACATAATAAATGGGCAGAAAGACCATTAATAAACTATACCAAGACTACTGGTGTTCCTATGTGAAAAATGGCACAGCCCACCTTTACATACAACTCGCAGAATTAAGAAAAAAAAATTAAAATAAAGCTTTTCACGTTTATAAAAATTTGATCATAAAACGTTTTGACACAATGCCCATGATTCAAGCACCAGCATCCCCGCAGACCCGTTTCCCTCCGCCAGAACAGCGGCAAGGCCGCGTCCCCAGCGCCGGGCCGGCTCCCCCGCCCCTCTGCCGCCGGGGCTGGCCCGGCGCCGCGGCCCTCCCGCTCCGCCACGTCCCCACCGCTCGCCAAAGAGGACAGGGACCACTCAGCCCGGGGAGCTCAGGCCCTCACCGGGTCTCACCTGGGCGAGCGTGGCTGGGGACGAGGCCGCACCTACGGAGGGGGCGGACCGAGAGCTCGCCGTGAGGCGGGGGGAAGGAGGCAGCAGGGCGGGAACCGTTTAAAATGGCGGCGCACGGGGCGTGGCTCGATCGATCAGTCATGCCGGGCGGCCGTACCTGCGTGTAGGCGCGCCTTCGTCCGTCAATTCGGGTTCCATCGGCGGCGGCTCTTCAGGGGATGAGGGCTGTACTGGTCTCCTGGTGGTGGCCGGGCTGCCCGCGGGCCTCCCTGGCTCTCAATAAGTGAATAAAACCCGGTCAAACCTAGCACAGAAGGTTGTGCTGGCCCCCTCACAGGGTGTCCCTCGAGGCACCCAGGGCGGACGGCGGCCATGCGAATGGTGCTGTGTCACCCAGGGCCTGTGGAAGTGTTTCAAGTGCAAATGTTGCTGACAACTCAACTCCTGAAACATGTTTGCCATTTACTCTTTAAGGTTTCATCGTGTAAAGTGTTTTTTTGAGAAGGATGTAGGAAGCTATGAGCCAGAGCAGCCTCATCAAAGTCCTTGGTTTTTAAGGAATTAGAATGGACTTGCAGATCTGGCGTATTTCTCTAAGAGAAGGAAATGAGAAGGACGGCCCCGTTAGTTTAACATCACTGTCAATAATAAGCAAACACCTCCTCATGGCTTCAAAAACCTCTGGGAAGAAGGTCACAGGGAACCAATTTAATCCTGTTTTTTATAATGAGCAATTAGTCAAGTAAGATCTTTCCTTGAAGTGACTGCTTTTTTGATAACAGCATTTCTTCGTGAAACTTTGTAGCCTTTTCACAAAAAGGTAATGTAATACCATTTTCTTCCTCAAAGTGCGTCTTAATGTTTCTACAAAGAACAATTATTAAGAACCGTGTAACCTATCACAGCTTGATGATATACATGAACTGAAAGTGCTGAGCCATCGGTAGGTCCTGCCATGTCTCAGCCCACCATCACCCTGTTCACCTTCCTTGCTTTTACTCCTGAAAGGTACTGTCCTGGTGTTGCCAAGGAAGGGAATGAGTTAAATCAATTATAAGATTTATTTAGCTTTCCCATTTTACCTTGGGATTTTCAAAGAAATCACATCCAGTGTAGTTTTATCATACACTGGATTACACTGATTAGAGTTCTTGGGTACTGGAGATAAGGAAAACAATAATACTAGAACTGAGCTACAGGTTGTTCAATAAAAACAGTTAATAGAACAAGGACAAAAGAGAGATGATGATAGCAAAAGAAAGGTTAAAAAGCTATTGGGGAGTTCTGTAGCTGACAGAAGCTACATAGTTCATTATATACAGTTTAACCTGAAGTCATCTTGAAATTTGTTACACATAATTCTGTATCTAAAAAGCCCGAATCCTTTGTGACAGGAGTTATGCTAAGGCCTGAGGAGTTAAGAAATTCCAGTTAAAAGCTGAGATTCAGGCTGAAGAGCCTAAAGTTATAAAGGTATATGAAGCAGCCAGCTGTGAGTGTAACGTGTGGAAGCAGCTACCTGCCTGCTCAGGGCAAAACCGGGCTGCACAAGTCCCCTTTGCCAGCTGCCGGAGAAAACTGGTTTTAGACGTACTGTGAGGGGAATTTTTTTTTCCCCTGTTTCTTCCAGTTTTACAGAAAAAAACACATCATTTGTTGTAGACACTATGACTCAAAAATTGCAGGTAATGTAAAACTAGCAAGGAACCGTGTATCATTAAATTTGGCCCATCTATGGCCTGAGCCCATTGTGCTTCCAAGGTCTGGTTTGGTATCATGGTAATGTGGGAAACACTGTAGAAGTAATAATCAGACAATCAAGATGTTTGTTATACTGACTTCTTTAAGGTTGTATCTGTAGATCAGCAGCTGTTGGTACCTGAGCTGCTGGGTTATGTATTTTTCTTTGGCTAAACATTTTAGGCCGCTGTGCAGTGTACATCTACTAAAGCCCTGGAAAGGTATGATGAGTGTTCAGCAAGTGCTTGGGTAATAATTTGGGGAAAACTGTGAAAACTCACATACATTTATCTTCTAATACAACCCTTCCATGTTCTGAACTTAACCCCTTCCATGGTACAACATATTTCAGTGAAGAGATTTTTACTGTATCTTGGCGTAGGAAATTGGAACATACGGACATCCCTTCTTCTCGTAAATGCCCTAAGCACAAGGTGTGGTTAGGTCTCCTGTCTTAAATTAAAATACCAAGATGTTAGTAGCGTCATGCTGGGAACTGAATTGATTTAATTTAGGAGAGTATTCAATGTGCACTAGATATTTGATGTGTGATATTAAATCCAGCCATTTTTAAAGGACCCCCACTGACATAGCTTGGGTTTATATCCATAGGAATAGTACTGTAATTTCCTTCATCCATTCCTGACTTTGCCTTATTGCATACCATTGCTCACACTTGGAGCAGCCTGCCAGTTGATATATGGCAAGTGGCCTCCCTTCCCTCCTGTGTAATGCTCCATTTCAGCTCTAATGACCATTTGCCAGTCTGTTCTGTATTGTATTGTTCTGAATTGGTTTCGTTTATGCATTTTTAGACTGTCAGTTCATGTAGTTTGGAAATCTCTTGTCTTTCTAGTTCATACTGTTTTTCGTACAATGTCATGTTATGTTTTGAGAGCTGTATAAATTATAAATACTAATTAAGCTAAGAAAGAAGACACACAGGCATCCTATGAAATTTTCTGTAGATCCTTCTTGCCATTCTGGACTTATGGGGAAGGGAGACATTGTGTGCCTTGCTGCCTGCTTAGCCTTCACTTGGTAACAGCTGCCATGGAGCTGAGGCATATTTGCCCCAGTGCCAGGCCGATCTTCATTTCCTTTGAGCATTCCTCCTCAGCCAGTGACCTTCCTAGGAACGTGTTTGCCAAGATTATGTCATGCAGGGTAATTTAACTGCATGGTCACCATTGTATCCACTACTGTTTGTGGATCTCTGGAAATTTTCCAGCAGAATGCTTCCTCCTTCAGCCATGTACATGAACTCTGAACTTTGTCTCATTTTTATTTGTACAGTGGTCTTCTGATACAAATACTGTTCAAATAAATAAAATAGTGGAATTCATTAGTTATCCTGCCTGTCTCTATTTGATCTTCTAGAACAGAATAATTTCTCTGAGATATGCATATATATAATCTCTCCATCAGCTTAAGGCTTTTCTTTCAAAAGGAGGGAGTAACACCTTCAATTCAGAGAACACAGCAGTTTGGAGAAGACAGTTCTTGGGTAAATATGTTAAAATTGAGAATCAATGCACAACCTATTTTCCTAAGCCCCACAAATACTTCATCAACAGAGGTTCTGTAGAATCCTCATTTGAGGATTGTGGATAGTTACGAAAAAACATAGTTGGGCCAATTTCTGTGGTGTGTACTTCCAAGATTAGACTTTCATCAAGTTTCCTCTCACTGCTATGCAGTCTTGTTGCTCAAGCTTGGAAGGGGACTCCAGGGAGGGTCATGGTCAAGRGGACTGTTAAGGGGCTGGATGCAGCTATAGTAGGGGTGGGAGAGCTGTGGAGGCATTCCTTCTGCATCTGTCTTTTCTTTACACCACACTGGACAGTGCTGAGATGAGAGCAAAGACATTAGTATCCCGCTATCACCAGACTAATTCTGTTCATGAAACATACAAAAAATCATATTCTTCTGTGAAATAAATGCCTTGCACCACTCCAGAAAGCACTGAGTGCTCAGACAGTAATACTTGAAACTGGAAAATTGGCTACTTATGTCTTGTCAGGCTTTATAGGAATCCACCCACGTGATCAGCTGGCCAAATTTCAGTTCAGAGCAGGCATTTAAGCCCTGAAGAATATGAAGACATATTTATTGAGAATGCCTAACTAGATAGCCAGTATTCTTGGATGTAGAAAGACAACCAGCACAGAGCTGAAAAGAGTATTAACTTGTTCCTCTTTTCTGCTTTGTTTGGTTTAATATGGGGCAACTGGTATCTGTTTACAGATAAAAGAAATGTGATAACATCTGAAAAAAGGCCGTAAATTTCTGTAACTGAAGGACCCATCAACTTTATGCAGTATGTGTGCTAATGACCTTCATTCCTTCAGAGTAGTTCATTAAAGTTACATAATAACAATGAAAGTGTACAGGAAAAGTGAAAACCTGCCATGGTTTGCTATAGTATTGAAGCAATCTGTGCTTAAGTTTGGCATGTTATACTAAAGTGGAAAAAGTTCTCTTCGCACCTGCTATTGTGCTTTATAGTAATTATAGTCTTCAAACACTCCAAACTATACTGATCTATTGGTTGTTTTGTTTCAGCTTTACAGTGCAGAAGGAGATTTTGTCTAATGTCTTTTATAGTTTGTTCACACCTCTGATTCAGATAATTTTTGAAAAGGATTAAAGAAAAACAGCCTCTGGATGACCAGTCAGAACTTTAAATAGCATAGCCACTCTTCTCTGTCCAGTAAAGCCGTTAAATGATAAACTATTGATTTTTATAATAAAATTAAGTTGCCAGTGATTTCTCAAGAAATCATTCTACATTTTCTGTATTATGCACTTAGCACATTATCTATTGTAAATCGGATGATAGTGTTCTCAGTCTGGAATGAAACCATCTTCATGCTATTCTTGGAATGAAACCATCTCCACAGTAGTCTCAGTACCGCAGAGGATTTCACCTCTGAAATGAACCAATGGCCTTTATCAGTTTGATTTTGATGTATATGTATACAATAGAATTTTAACCACTGTAATTTGCTATTATTGGGACATTCTTAAGGCAGATAGTTTATCATGCCCAGAAAGTTTTAGCAACTTGCATAGACAAGAATAAAAATTGCAATTTCACAAGCAGCCTCATGATTCAGGGTTAAAATGGACAGCTATCTGGACTCACAGAGGAATTTCTTCATCTCTCCATCACACAGATTGTACAAGGAAGGAGAATGCCATAGAGTATTTCCTCTGAAGTAGCATGAAGTATTAGAAGGCAAGATATTGGTTGCGATGGGTCAAAATGGTCTCTTCCATTCTGACATTTCCTGTGTTCTTTTGTGCTGAGACAGGATAAACTGAGCCTTTATTCGTTCTGATTACTGTGGGGGTTTTTTTTGCTTTCTTTCCACTTTTTATTTTATTTTTACTGACAAGATAGAAAAAGAAGTCAATATATAGTTTGATGTTGCTCATCCAACTTGTCAGATTTTTGTTTAGTGTTTTGATACTGTTTTTTCATTTATTTATTGTTCACGTTGTTAGGGTTTAAGGTTTCTCATAGTATGCACCACATATAAATGCCTCTGTTGTGACATCTCTTAAATTAATCTTTTTTAATTAATGTTGGGTTTTGCAGAAATACAAGTACTTTCAAATAAAACTCTTTGCACATTTGGAATACAGATAAACCTACAAACCCAAATACAAATTTTGAGAAGCGAAGAGTATCTGCAGGTTCAATTTCCTTTGGGCTGAGGCACTGGATTCCATACARTGTTCTCCATTTTGGCTTTATGAAATTGTTCTGTGAACAAAAGTCTTCACAAAGACAGATTTCATGCAGATTCGTGCCCTAAGTTCCTCTAGTCTAACCACCTCAACTTCCTCTGTCTCTTGTGACTCCCTTAAAACAACAGCCCCATTTGTCTTTTTCTTCTATAATATTTTCACATTCCTACATCTCTTGTCACTTATCCTGTATCTTGGCCAGTTTCTGTTTTCCTAAAACTCTTCTTCCCACATTGCAGGGCTCCCAGATGTCCTCAGTCCTCTATGTGCTTTTTCTGCTCAGCAGCCAGAAAAGAAAGTTATGTGCTGTGGTTTGTCCAATGCAGTAGATGTGCTGAGTGGACAGCCCAGTAAGTGTATATGAGCCTGGCCGCTGTCAAAGAAAATGAATAGTGGCTTAATTCTTCCCACCTTTCATTAACGGCAGCATTAATAACATCTGTTCTCCACCCTGCTGTTGATTTTCATAAAACTTGCAGGAACTTAATATCTTAGGATATTCCATATGAAGTAAGGCTAAAAAATGTCACAAATTTTGAGAGGAAGATTTTGAGTACTTGCAGGGAGTACTTGACCTAATGTCTTGCATTTCTATGTAATACAGTATATTCTGGAAGTTGACTGACTATGGCCTTTTGTTCATATCTTTGACCTGAAATATAAATCAATATTTACTGTGTTATGACTGAGTAGTTGGTTATCCAAAACCCCAACATGGGTAAGGTTAAAGTTGTGTTCCTCTTTCAGATACAGTCAGCTCTATTTTCTGTTGTAAGCAGAGTGGAAAGGACAGGGGCCATGTCTTAGCTAATTTCTTACTAGATTTGTTTTAAACAAGTTAAAACAAATGTTTCTATACATTTCTAAGAGGGAGCTGACAAATTCTTTTGTCATGAGGAGAGCATGAACAAACCCAAACCTACCAAAATGAATGTGACATGCCTTTTATAAGTTTATATGCTTGYTTGCAGAGACTATGTAGTAGGCAACGTGACATAAATACATTGCTCCCTTCCAAAGCATGAATTCTGTATGACTTTACCTGATTCCTCTTAAAGAAAAAAAGCAGCATAACTTGAATTACTCTAACTTTCATTTTAAATTAATGAACTAAGTGCTGTGGGTTACCTGTGGAGGAGCAGCCACCCTCATAGAGGATAGTTTGTGGAGAGGTACATTTATTTACTTCTTACCAGTATGCATTGCTAAGGAGAAAGCACACGATGCTTTTGTGCACACTGATGATTTGAGCTTTCATAGAGTTTTAGCAGAACTCTGCTAATATCATTTGTATGCTTTCATCATTAGGTGTTATGAAGAAAGCCAAATGCATGGTAACTGTAGACAAATAGGCTTTAGGGAATTGCTAAAATAGGAAAAGTCTTTCAGTCTCTTCAACTTCTGTTGTATTACTCCTGGCTTATGTAGAAGCTTGGGATACAGACCAGAGTGATTTTAGAGATGGAGCATCTTCTCAGCTCAGGGGGCTGTGCCACAGAGCAGAAGAATGCCAATCACTGTATACAGTAATACCACATTTCATTATCACCTCCTTCCTCCATATTTCCAAATTCTTCCCAAGAAGATATATCCCAAAGAAACAGCTGTACCTAGGACAAATCAAACTGGCATAGTTCAGAAGATAACTCTTCACAGGAGTCCTGCACACCACCGACATCATGATGATGTGAAACTCTGTGTTTATTGGCTCAATTCTTCATGAATGTCATTATGAACCTGGGAAAAGAGATCACGTTTTTACCTTGTCCTTTCCCTGACTGAACTTTTTGTTCTTTTTGGAGCTTACTGCTAAAGGTGTAAAATGTAATTTTCTGACTACTACAAAATATGCTGCACCTTGATACAATGTGAATCTAAAGACAGGGAAGATGGGGAGGTTCTCTGCCCCTGGGTAGCTGCTGAGATAAATAGGGTTACTCAGGTCCAAGTGATGATGGAATTTGGTTTAGCTCAGCAATGGCAAACGTYGGCACTAATGTCACATTTGCCACTAATAGAGGTTTGGATTATGAGCAATGAAGGTGAACTGGGCTGGATAAAAAATACAGCACCTGGCATTTTCACAAACAATCTTTCAGCAACTTGTCTTTTTGGCCACTGCTCAGCACTGATTTGATGGAATGCATTGAGGATAAGTTCATGGGGACGTCTTTGATAAGATAACTCATTTTCTATATAACAAAATGCAATTGGACTCCTCTAGCTGGACTGTAGTTGTGTATGTGATTTGGCATCTCTTAAGGAAATTAGAGATAATGCTCATCAGAAAGAAAGTTGCAAAGTATGATGTAAAGGTCTGAGAACTACAGGAGACACTGGGAAGTTGTCCTGGTTTTGGCTGAGATAGAGTTAATTTTCTTCCTAGTAGCTGGTATAGTGCTGTGTTTTGGATTTAGTATGAGAATACTAACACATTTAGTTGATAACACACTGATGTTTTAGTTGTTGCTAAGTAGTGCTTACACTAAGTCAAGGACTTTTCAGCTTCCCATGCTCTGCCAGGTGCAAAAGAAGCTGGGAGGGAGCATCRCCAGGACAGCTGATCCAAACTGGCCAAAGGGATATTCCATACCATATGATGTCATGCTCACTATATAAACTGGGGGGAGTTGGCCAGGGGGCAGTGACCGCTGCTCRGGGTCTGGCTGGGCATTGGTCAGTGGGTGGTAAGCGGTTGCATCACTTATTTTTCCTGGGTTTTGTTCCTCCCTCTCTCTCTCTTGTCGTTTTCCTTTTCATTACAATTTTTTTTTTTTTAAATTTATTTCAATTTTTAAACTATTCTTATATCAACCCATGAGTTTTCTTACTTTTGCTCTTCAGATTCTCTCCCCCATCCCACCGGGGCAGGGGGGGAGGATGAACAAGCAGCTGTGTGGTGCTTGGTTGCCAACTGGGGTTAAACCAGTTGAAGGTTACAGTAAAATTTTTAAGGACTAGTCTTCTGACTAATCTGTTTTGATATTTTTGTTAATAACATTGTCCCAAAAAGGAGATGTGTACTTGTAAAATATATAGATGACAGAACTCTGAATAGGAGCAGCCTGTCAGGAAGAACTGGATGAACTTAGGGCCTGAAGTAGTCGAAATCAAATGAAATTCACTGCTATGTGGTGCAAGGTCATGCATTTGGAGACTAATAAGTTGCCAGCTCATGTATGGGAAATGACTGAGGAAGCAAAAGAAGTGCTGAAGCTAAAGAGCAATGTTGGCAAAAGGAGAAATGAGTATAAAGCAATCATGAATACAATTAAATTTGGAAACTAGAAGGACATTTTTAGTTGTTGATGAAGTAAAATTCTGGAACAGCTTTCCTGTGAGAGATACGGGGGCAAAAATAATTCTAATGCCTTTTAAGACAAAACTATGTAAAGGGGTTGTTATGACATGGTGGCTTGAATGAGGAGCAGACTAAATTTCAAGAGGTTGTTTTCTTTTTTCTTAAGAGAAAAGTTGTGTATCAATTCAATTTCTTGCATATTTGTTTCTTTATTTCTTGGGATTAAGACCTCAAGACCTCATCAGCATCTGATCTTGGATAAATATAAAAAAATGGGAAAGTATTAAACCATATATAAATCTTTTTGTTAAAGAAATTAAAGATGCCTGGTAAATTATTTTTACCTAAAGGTACCAAGTCCTGCTTATTCCTCAAACCTTACATGTAGCTTCTACTGCTAATTCTTTATTTAATATAAGTAAAAGCAACTAAACAACTTTCTTTGCAAAGACATCCCACCACATGCAGTGACAAGTTTGTGGGACATCTGTTTGCTCTGAGGAGGCATTGGATATTTGAGAGTAATTGATTAATAAATTCGCAGTGTTTGCGGTAGTGTGTGCCACCACCGCAAAATGAGAGTGAAGGAACAAAAAATGCTTTGCATCTGTCAAGGCCAGCATGCCAATGTGCAGAGATCACAGCGGGGAGAACAGGACAAGCCAGTACAAAATGCTTCTTTGCTCTTGTATCCTTTTAAAACATTCTTTTTATGTTTCAGTCCCATGCAAAGAGCCAGACCCTCATTTGTAGCTGCATGTGAAGGTGGCATAAAGGCTGTCTTTTATGCCACAAGTACCCTGAAGCCATCCAACTTCTGCTGCAATTCCTAGTGAAAACTCACCTACCATGATTTGTCTGCCAGTGTCCACAGAGGCTGTGCTGACAGCTCGGGACTGCAGCGCATTCGGGGTGCACTGGAAATGTCCCGTTTCCTGGGGTAACGTAAAATCTGCAAGGAAGGCTGCTCACCAGTGCCTGGCTAACAGGCTTGAGGGCTGCTTGAAGCCATTAGAATAGTGGCTGGCAGCTGGTGTGCAAAGTGAAATCAGGCTCAATGGATGTTAGAAGGGTTTTTCTGGATATAGCTTTAGGTGATTGAGAGGAGAATGAGGCCTCTGTCTCCTGTGGCTTCTGTGCAAGATGCTGCAAATTGTGTCAGCATTTTCTCCTAAGGATGAGTAGGAATGCTTTGGGGGAATACTCTGAGGGTGAGTCAACAAAGTCAATTGCCTTTCAGGCCGTATTTTGAATGGTTATGTGGGGCCATTGGCACTGAGCTGAAATGTGAAAGAGATCTCTGTAAAGAGCTACAAAAACAAGAGGCATTTTGCACTGGCTTTTCCTGCTTCTCCTTCTGTGATCTCTACACTAGCACTCCAGCCATGGCAGTTGCAAGGCATTTTTGTTCCCTCATTTTCAGTCTGTGGCTGTGGTATCTTCTACATCAGACACCAAGCACCTCTTAAACACTCTCTCTGAAATCCACACAATTCCTTCTTCAAGTAAATATGTGGTACAGATTCTGGTTTGTTTTGGATTTTTTTTTTTTTGTTTATAAAATTATATTCAGGAAATCTAGCTTTGCATTATTTAAATTACTGACAATTAAGCTAATCCACAAATTTATATGCTACTTTTTTTTGCTTCTGTGGTGCATGTCATACGTTCCATGGCTTCAGTCATCCTCAGATCAAGATTGTGCATCTGCCCAGAAGAAAGCAGTCTTTCAAATTGCATTTTAAAATATAATGTTGTGTGTTGTGRCTGTGTCACTCTGGGTCTGATTGTTTCTGGATACAGGTTTTCCAGATTCAGCCCTGGTGAGGTTGCCACTGAAGAACTAATAGGGCCTGCGGGACAAGACATGTTCTCCTTTGGGGTTGGTCCCAAAGACCAGCTCCAATTCTACTTCCAGCTTCCCAGCTCCTAGAGTTGTGGATGCTGATCATTCAGTCTTGTTGTCAAAGTGAAGCACTTGCCATGAATAACACGATCTTGAGGAGACTTTAACAGTACTCTGAGGATTAGGAGAGTTATACAAATCTAAATAAATAATTAGAAAAACTTTGAGGGGATGGGGGCAAATGACTTAAATATATGAGAGTTGAATATTCTACCAGAAGAAATATTTGAATATCTGGGATGAAGTTCTGTAAAACCTGAGAAGGAAAGGTTGTAATACTGAGTAATCTTAACCAACAAGTGGAATTCAGCAAGGATCTTATTTTTTTGGCACTTTGTCTAGAACAGTAGCATTCCCTAGCATCAGCAACCCCTAGGATACATAATCAAGGTTCTTTTCTGTTTAAAATTTCTTTTTTTAACTTATAATTCTTCACGATGCATAATTAAGTATTCCTGGTACAGAACAATAATTAAAATAATGGATAATTGGATGAAAATTCTTACAGTGATGTATCGTAAATGCACGGGGCTGATTCAAATAAATATGTCTGGCATGTGGTAGCAATGTTACTCAAATTTCTATCTAGCAGGTGCCCACAACACAGTAATCCTCATCCTCTGTGACACTAAAGAAAGCATACTTCAGCAGTTTTAGAAAAGAAGCTAAAGATCTCAGCTGGCAGCAAATGCGAAGTGCTCCCCTCACTCTACCGTTGAAATTGTCAATGTAGGTGAAGTCTGAAAAACTTGAGAAGAAAAGAGTGTAATGTCGATATTGCTGCTCCTGCTGCTGCTTTGTATCTGTCCAACAGATCACCCTTCTCCCACCCCTGCAATCTGCCCTTGGTGACCCTATCTATGATCCATCACCTCCCTAATGTGCAGGGGGAGGATCCTTCGCCCTCCGCACTCTGGTCCACATCAAAGAAGGACTCAAAGTAAATGTGAATTTGTGAGGCTCTGCCTATATTGCGTCTCACTAGCTTCTGATTTGCTCACTGTAAATTTCCCAAATTCTGCTCTCGGCAATACTTATAAGCTACATCGTTTCAATATATGCCCCTACTATTCTCCAAGAGATAGTGCCGTAATTATATTCATGGTATATAGCTGTTTGTTTTCTAGAGTCTGTAACAACTCATTTGCTTCCTATTTATACATGATAATGATTTTGTTGGCTGTTCTCAAAAAAATTTTATAGCTTATTTTCTAAGTATTGTCTCCATTTTTAAATCTTACATTGCAAAGGTAACAGGTAGATGCAGTGAAAAATTTTTATGTTTTAAAAAAAATATATTCCACTTTTATGGCATTGTTGACATTACTTGTTTTCCAGATATATGCTGATGATTTGCAGATGCCTCAGTTTTCATGGCTGCTACATCTGACTGGGTATCAGTTCATGAATTATGCATTTTATGTAGTGGTGATATATTAATTTCACACTAGAATCTGTAAAGATATTATATTTACAGATAAAGCATAATTTCTCACACTTCCAGAAATGAACATTAATTCTTTTCATCTCAGAAGGAATCTGAAAGGACTTGTTGCATTTCATAAGAAGAAATATAAATCTGGCACCTATTTGGAAGATGAAGTCCATTAACATACGAGTAAAGTTTTACAATTTTTTTCATGATTTTATATTAATATAGAACTCCGAAATGTGAGGTAATTCTCTACAGAAATATGGGATGTATTTACCTAAAGAAACCCTGTCCCAGAGTCCTCCACTACTTCATACCATCCCTTTATATTGGGTTCTTCCAGGTGAAAGTAATTGCATAACTGTAAAATATTCTGGTATTTTATCATTTGTCTCAAGTTGAGAATGAACTGTAATTCATCTTGTTTGATGAGAAGGTTGATGAGAAGGATGCATTTGCATAAATATACCATTACCATTTTACTACATCACACTAGGTTTTTTTCCTTTTCGTAAACAACAAGTTCTGAGGTAACAAAAGTGATATACATATTAAATAGCATACCATGATAACACATGACATGTTTCTGACACTTGAATCATTCCTTATAAGCCACTAGTCGTATAATCTGAGTGTATGAATGAGTGCTGGTCAAATGGCTTCCCTAACGTTCTGCATCTTTAAATTGTAGAGATTTTGATTTCCACTTTTAGGCAGCTCTGCTCTCCAGTGTAATAAGTAGCACTGAGTTGCAACTGTTTAGCTGGTATGGCTAATCAACTATTAACAAGATTGATCTGAAGTTATTTTGGTAAGTAGAAGCTTTGAGTTTGATTTATATTAATTTTGGGGACATAAAATTCCCAATGTATGCACTCTGAACAGCTCCCAGAAGTCTGTGAATCCTCACTTTAATTGCAAATCTTAAAATATAATTAATTTCAGTACAAATTGAAAGCATCCAAATGTTTGGAATGGACATGTTTATTTGCTATTTATCACTTTCTAGTTTCAATAATCCAGTTAGGGATCAGAACAGTAGCAATACTTTTAAGTATTAAGATTTAAGTGATCAGTGACCCTCCGTGAATAGCCAGTACAAGATTGCTGAAGTGAACAAGTTGCAACGATCCAGACAAAAGATTGATTTTTTTTTTTGTTTTGGTTTTTGTTTGTTTGTTTGTTTGTTTTGGTTGGTTGGTTTTGTTTTTTTTTTTTTTACAACTGGTGAATATGGTAATTGGGATTGGTTTGTCAAAGAGAAGAGTTCATGCTCATGGCCAAAATTATCTGTAAAAATATCTCACTTGCAAACAGGTGAATTCATCTCTGTCCTTGCTAGTTGTGATACTCCATTGTAGAAAGCATCCATCATATCTTTGCTACAGCTGGAAACGTGCTTTTTTGAATGGTAGACTAAGCCCATTAGACCTTTATACTTTTTCTTTGGCTAATTTAACCAGCAAATTTCATTATCAAATATACATTACATTAATACCTCTTAGAAACCCTTACATCCCTGTCTCTTGTTGACACATTTATAAGTACATAAAGACCTTTCAGTAAGTCTGAATCTTTTCAGGGAAATGGAATTTACTTAATGTGACCGTTATAGAAGCATAGAAATAGAGCGCTCTATGTATTAATCAGTTCATTGCTGCTGTTGCTTCAAAAATAATTAATCTGTCAGATGAATGTTTTCTACTCATGTAATCAAATGCTACCTCTTTTACTGAGAGGTATCTGTCCCCAGTATAAACACAGCTATTATTTTGTACAGTACTTGACAAGGAAACCCTCTTTCTTATCACGTACTTGCGGTATGTCACTTATTAGATATTTGCAATTGCCTGTTGGTTTAAAGAAACCATACTTCTTAATCTTCCTTTCTCTCAGCGAAAGCTTTAAGATAAAGGGCTGTTCTAGCTCCGCCTCTTACAAAGATGCTGCAGTTTATGCAGAAAGCTATTTCAAGTACATAACAATTGTCTTGGCTCTGTTAATTTTGGTGTAATAGTATGTGTTTTTCCACACCAGTAAATCTGTCCATAGAGATTTCTGGAAGCACTAGTGGTGATTTTATAGTTAGGGTTTGCACTTGACTTTAAATGAGGAATTCAGCCTTTACCTTATACAGAAAATACAGTAAATCTTCGACTGTGATAATTTATCTGAAAACCCATTAAGATAAATCCATTATTATTTTAGGAATTAACATGAAATGAAAAAGGATTTTGAATAAAATTTAGTGCCCAGTTTTAGACTGCCAGACAGATTGGAATAACACTTTGAACTTCTCAAGCTGCATAAACTTAGTGAATTCTTACTTCTTGGATACATTTGAATTTTTATTTAGGATAAATGATCATTTTCCACGTTGTTCCTTGTGCTTGCTGAAGTTGAAAGTGGCTGAGGATATTATTCAGTGCTATAAAGAAGCTTGATCTTTCCTCATGTCTACTGACTGTTACTGCTCTTGCTGGCATTGAAGTAGGAGGTGGCCCTCAGCTGGTCTTTTGGAGAAGGAAGGGTCTATATGATGAGTGGTAATTGGAAGGACAGGTGATGAAGGCATGGTTGTCCCTTAAAAATGAGGAAGAAAAATCCAGATGAAAATAGTTTGTCTTTTGTAGACATGTGATATGGAGGCACTGGTGTTGTGAATGAGTGGTTTAGAGGCTGCTTAAAGAATCACTGATGAAGATATTAACAGAAAGTGATTTTAATAGAAATTTATAAAAGCGCGACTTAACAGAGTTCGATGGCAAGGTTCACTCTATCACTTACTACACGGATGAAGCATACAAAGGAAAAGAGCATGGGAAGCTGAAAAGTCCTTGACTGGTGTAAACGATACTTAGCAACAACTAAAACATCAGTGTGTTATCAATCTTATTCTCATACTAAATCCAAAACACAGCACTGTACCAGCTACTAGGAAGAAAACTAACTCTATCCCAGCTGAAACCAGGACATCGTGTTAGAAATGAGTCGGAATGATTTATACAGAGGCCGAGGATGAAAAGGTTAAGGGAGACTCTCCCCTTGAGTCATGAGGTTCAGAGTAGACCCGGCTGGATCCACCCATAGTCCCAGACTTGGTCAACGGTTTATGTCTAAAGGATTATATGTGTTTAGTGGTAGTCTAAGGTTCATTCCCAATCTTAAGATAGATCATAAGATTTTAGCAGACTATATTTGCTAGCACGTACCTCCATCAATTCACACACACACACACACATAGACACAAAAAATAGATAAATATACGAACGTATACCTGTTAAAAATTCCCCTTAAGTTCAGTGAAATACTCACGTCAAATGTCTTGGCATTTCTTAGCGGGTGAAGGGTTGAGCCTCGAGGAGTGTTTCGGCCGAGGCATGTTGCAGCCCATGTCCCGTGCCAGTCGGCGATGGTCCTCCAAATATTGCAAACTCGAGAGTTTGCAAACTCTGAGAAGTGTTCCACTAGAGGGAGATTCTGGGCACAGCCCGCTGTGGTCCAGGAGAGTTCCAAGGGCCTCACTTGGGACCACTGTTTATATGGTCGCAAGATGATTGACTTTTGTCATCCATCAAAACTCTCAAGGTTTCGGTAACAGTGGTATCATTCCACTTGAGCTACGACTCAGATAAGGGTATCAGGGGATGACAATTGTCGCCGGTCTCATCCTCCACTTGGGCCACGCAGCGGAAGTTTCTGGTACGATCAGTACATTCCCCAACCTCAGCTACGCAAGAGTTCCTGATACGGTAAAGGGGTGTTTCACTGCCTGACTCATTACACCAAGGCCAGGGTTTAACGGGCGTTTCTGAGATCATGGAGCGGCCCAGGAAGGGGGAGGAATGCACCGCCACAACTGGAAAAGTGGCATACAACTTCTCCAGGGAAGATGGGTACAGCTGAAAAAGAACTCAACAGTCTGTGAATTGAGTAGGTATTAAATACTGGACAGAACAGATACTTCTTATCACACTTTGATGTTTCTAATGACACAGAGATATAGTGATCTGCTGGAGGTCTCTGTCACAGTAGTAAAAATGTACACTAGTCTCTATCAGAAAATGTAGTGGCTGAGTGGAGACATGCGGGTATACAGGTAGGTTAAGGAAATGAAACTTATGTCTGTTGTTAAGGATTTTAATTTTCACTTGGGGGGATTTAGCAATGTGATAGTTTATAAACCATTCTCTACATATGTATTTAAGCATGTGGAAATAAAAAATTACTTATGTAAAATGAAACAAAAAGAAAGTACAATGAATTTTTTACATCAACAAATTCTCTCTGGTCATATACTTTTAAAACTATGACCTACATCAGATGTAATATTCAAAGATATTTTGTACAGTTCTAACGCTCACTGGCTTTAATTATTCTATCACTATTCTGTGCAAAATAAATGGTAGGGTTCTCATTTAATTTATATTAATAATACTAATTATACTAGCATAAATGTGTATATTAAAATGATCCATGAGTCCATGTTGGGATGAGTAGGTTTTTGTTGGATTAAGTTAAAAAGGGCTATAGAATTAATTTCATTGGAGTCAGGTCATGGCACTAGTCATCATAAAGCTGCTTAAGAAAACTAATTCCTGGGTGATGCATAGGTGAAGCACTGAACAGTTTTGAGGGAAATAGTGTCCTGGAAATCTCACTGAAGGTCCAAGATATTTACAGAAGATAAGCCCTGTGAAAGTACATTGCTTCTGATAGAGGGCAAAGCATTGCTCACATTTTAGATTGACGAATTACATGTGCATGAATCAAGTTCCCCCAGCTCAGAAATGCTATTACATACACCGCACATGCAGTTGTCTGTGGACCTTTCATTCTTCAATGCTTAAAACACTATCCCTTTGGGTGTTTCTTGCCTCAATACATCTTGACTTTGATACATGACAGCTGTTTTATATAGCTAAAACTCTGGTTCCAGAGATCCAAGTGGCTTGGCTTACCAGCCTGTTTTCCCTTCCTGAGTATTTAAGAAGATTTTTTCCTTTTGAGGGGAAGAGGAGGGAGTCTGAAGTAACTGGCAGTTTTGCTGGCTGTGTATTATAGTAATGTTAATCATGTATGATGTGCCAGTCTTCCCTGGCATCCGTTCTGTTTGGTCACAGCATTCTCATGGCTGTTTGTCAGCACTTAGCCAAACAGATGAACTTTGCACAATTACTAAAATGAAGAATGCAAATGTTCTGTATAATTCAGGATCCAGTCTTGCTTCCATGACTATCGATGGGAAATTTCCTACTGAAAGGATTCTAAATGATTGTATATGAAACATTTCCTGTACTCTGGAAATGTTGAGCTTTAATGGGAAGTATTTTTGTAAATCCTCGTTTTTTTCTATTAATTTGGTTTTGTGCCAAATAGATATTTTTGCCATACATAGTCCAAAGAAGTGTGAGGATGTGGAGAAATATTCCAAAACACACTTTCCACCACTTGCATTTACTACTACTAGGACTTCGTAATGGGTTGTGTTTTGGCATTTTTACTCAATGTGTTTTTACCTATATTTTCAAAAATCTTAAAGTGAATACATAAATTAATCACATCCTGTAATCCATTCATGTGCAGCTACTAAGTTCAGTGAAGGCTCTGTGGCAAAATGGAATCACATTCTGCAACATTCAGTCCTTATCCATATCTTACCTTAGATATCAGCAATTCCAGAATGTTTTACTGTCTTAAATTGTCCTCTTAGCAAGGTGTGTTCGCCATTCTCACTCTTTCTTGCTGTCACCAAAGCATGCACATCTACAGTCCCATATTTGAGAGTAGTAGCTGACATAAAATGTGTGAAGGATTGTTTCTGTCAGTCAATATTTTTGGAGATTGGGTTGTTTGCAATGGTTTGCAAAAGAACTTTATGATTTGTCTCCTAAAATTCTGCTCTTTCAGCAATCCAACATAGAATCTCCTTTTTTCTTAGATATGTGATGACTTGTAGATTGCTTTATGAGCCACCTTCCTGGCTGCTCCATTGCCTCCCAACTGATCCTCAAGTTGTTCCAAACGTTTGTCCCTGAAAGATGGAAAGCTGAACCAAGTATAAGCAGGTCTAGCAGGAAGTCATATCACACCACACCAGGAGCAGGACAATTCTCATAGCAAAAATTTTGTATTTTACGTGTTGGATAATTGACACATGGTACAGCTGCAGAGTTCTGGAGTCTACCTGGCTGTCATGGAGGGGAAGAGTAGAGCAGCTGACACCTCTAGAGCTTTATTCACACTGTCCACATATGCTGACAGGTAACTGTGACATATGCTTTGTTGCTGACTGAATTCAAGCTTAGCTCTACAATCATAATGATAAAAAAATATGTATTTTACATTCAGATTCTGGACGCCAATTCTATCATCCAGTGTGGGGAATGTGAGGTGAAGATCAATAAGAGTTTGACTTTTGTTTACTATCGCTTCTACAGGGGAAAATGATTTATTTAGATGTCATAAGCTCAAATTCTACATCCACAGATAATTTACCCATGTCTTTAGAGATGAAAAATGGAACCAAACTACATGTCCTCTTTGCTCTACTAGAAATTGATGAAATAAAATTACAAAATAACCCTCATCACCAGCAGAGAAATTATTAATAACTGGTTAGGCTGAGAGCAGAGTTGTGATTGGATGGCAAAGAATTCAAATTTTGTTCTCAGGCTCCAGGGTTAATATTAATTCATTAGGGTTGCATATTTGTACTGAAATTTGGGAGTTCTGACACTGCTAAAGGTTTAAATAGTTTTTTACTCATTACTACTGTAATTTTAATATTCTTTTATTAATTGAATTGCTAAATGCAATGGTATTAATTCCTCATGACATCTGTTCTGCAGAAACCGAAATTAAAGTTAGCATCAGAAAAGTGTTAGTAGGTTTAATTCTTATTAAAGTGCCAGCCACAGAAATAGGGATGGACTAGAGTGTAGTAAGAGGGTATGGAGCTGAAACTAAAGGATAGTAACACAAGATGACATTCTTAGCTGCTGTGGGGAAGCAGACGGTTCTGGCTGAAGGTTTGCAAAAAGAGCATACAGTTATTCCTTGCACAGCCCAAACCAGTGCACAGGGAGCCCGCCTGCCACCCAGAGACCTCAGGGCTGTTCCAACATGCAGCTGCTAGCACTCCCAAGCAGCTAAGAAAACCCTACTGCACTGACATTTTTCCTATTTTCCTCTAGTCACATGTTTTGTGGTTACAATGCAGAGACAAAAATCTTTCTACATTTTCTCTAATATAGTAACTGGTGTGGCCTTCTAGGGAGCTTTCCATGCCTTTTGGTAGCTATAATCAGGAGATATTGCAGCAGATAGGCTGCACCCAATTCAAAGTTCTAGTACCGCTTTTTTCATAATAATAATTTTTGTGGTTATTAATGACAATGAATTTATAGTAATGCAACTGCTTGTTAATATTGCAGTACTCAGCACCTGGTGTCCCTTGAACTCAAAGTGCTTTACAAAGGAGACTGAACATTTTCTTTCACAGTTTACTAGTGGGCCAAGTGAGGCAAAGGAAGGTTAAAAACATGTATTGTAAGGCTATATTTTGTTTATAAAATGTTTTCAAACCAGTTCACCCTGCTTGGTTATAAGAATTTAGGACAATTTGGTATCTCCCGTGAGTATGAGGTCTTAAAAACCAAGCGCATACTTAAGTCGGCAGCCCTTACCTGCCACTGTGGTGCATTTGCAAATCCTGCTTGACTCGCTGTGAGCTGCACCTGCATACAGCAACAGAAGAAGGGTTTATCTAGTTGCAATAAAAGTAACAGCTTGTTTCATAGCATAAATAAGGATTGTACGGTTTCATTACCTGCACATCATGGTTCAGAGCTTGTAATGTCATGCATATGGGCATTTGTTTAGTTATAAATTATAATCATGGCCTTCAGCTATGTTAGCAGAGGGAACATCCTATATATCTTTGTTTAGAAGGCACTGCTTCGATTGCATTTAATTGCCTTCCCCTGCAGCTTTGCTTAAAGGTGTGTGTGATAAAGGAGCAAATATTGTACTAAACAAGAGCAGCTAATGAATGTAGGCAAAGTCTATTATAAACCGTGCTGTAAGTAGGCAGCTACTAAATTGAGATGGCTACTAATCAAGGCTATTTCTGTGCATAGCATTGTAGTCTGTAAATCAGATATGCTTACCCCAAGTCTGCCTGTGCCACTTTATTTATGAGTCAGTTCTAATTTCAAGTGGTCATGGATTGTAATAAATACTTCAGCAACATGGACCTGTTTCTTTATGCCAGCGCAAGAATGAAGTCAGAAAGGAAATCAAGTGTGGAAAGGGAGAGGTGGCTCTAGGCCATATTTGCACTGTTTTTTATTGAGAAAGATTGATATTTATGAGACTTCCAATGAGTCAGAGAGATTTCAAGACTACTCTGGCTTGCATTCAGGATTCCTGTAACTTCCATGAGATCTTCCAGTGGTAAAAAAATACAGTAAGCGGTGCACCTCAGTCTTTTCCTCCTTTTCTCTTGCAAGCCCTTAGCCATCATCCAGTGCTAGAACCTGAAAGGGAGCTAGGAAAGGGGCAGGCAATAGATCTGTTATTTCCTTTGCTAGCCAAAAGAAGTTTCTTGCAATGAAAACATGTCTCAGAGGCCTGTGAGTCCCCACAACAGTGTAAAAGATGCAGGCTACCTTCCAGAGCTAAAAGATGTATAACTTTGTTAGCACAGAGCTATACCTGAACTAAATGGAGTGAGAATGTGCTATAAAGTTGCTATGAGGTAAGGATGCTGGGCAAAATAGTCTGAGAATGGCAATGACAAGTCAGTTCCTAAGAAGTTAGTCCTAGGATCCAAATTTCCAGTATCTTCAAGTACTCAGTTTGCCCGCAGCAGGACTATTTTGTGACCTATTTGACACAAATCTACAAAATTCAAGCATACTTACTTCTGCATCTCATAGATGAACTTGTTCGTATTCTCTCCTCCACCTGCTGTAAACCTATTTAAACCTTCACAGCTCATAAGTGTAAGTGCTCTCTCATTGCAACAGAAAAAGCTTGCACTCCATTTATATCAATGTGTAGTTGGGACTAGTGAATATTGATTGGTGGGTCAAAGGTTTTGTGAACACAAACTTGCCCTCTTAATAGGCATCTATTAATACAGTTTAATTCCCCAGTTCTTACAAAAGCAAAATGTGTACAAAGCATATACAAGTTAACTAAACAGGAGTTAACGTTTCTCTTTCCCAACCAATGTACCATTAATAAATCTCCCATTTTTCTGACAGAGCTACACAAACCTTGACTGTTTTCATTATTAACTTAATTGCTTTTCACTTACAGGTACACAGCCTTTTCCTGTAGAAGGCTAATGCACATTTCCTTGACAGGTAGAATAACCAGAAAGATTTGAAAAATGATGGAATAGCCAATGCAAAGTGAAATGTGAAACCAAGGTAATACAGGAGAAGGATAAACCTTGAAAGATCCAGAATTCTGGTTCAATGTCCTTTGGGCCAGGGTGAGCTGCTTACAAATGTGTATAGAGGCTAGCACAGCACAGCTCTGTTTGAATGTAGCCTGTAAATTTTACCAGGGCATCAGAATTTAGTAGTGATAGGCAATAATAATAACAACAATAATTACAATAACAACAACAGCAGCAGCAATAATAATAATGATGATGATGATAATAATATACACACTAGGAAACTTAACTAAAAATTTAGTAAGCTACATAACTTGCCAAGCTTGACTGTCTGTTGCCTTGTACCTTTTGAATTCATTTATGAAGTGTGCTAGAGTCTGTGGGTATGCATGGATGTGACTGCACAAAATCAATCTGAGAGTCACCTGGAGCCCATGAGCTTGAAATTATTTTGTAGGACTGCTATAAAATTAAGATTTGCCATAGGACTTCCTTCTTTGACTCCTCTTGAATATACCATGGCAATGGCTCTATGGTAACATTATAGCCACAGTGAGAACAATTAAAGAATTAGCAAGCAATGTTAAAAGTTAAAAACTACATTTGAAGAAGGGTACCAAATTCAAAACTGGCCAGTAAGAGGTATAGTTTGAATTTGGGGTTGGTCGTTATCTTAAGGGCTGATTTCAATTGTTTGTTGTTGAATGTCTCTTCTGCTACCTGTTTTTCATACAGAATTGCCGCCTTTGTTTTCTAGACTTTCAGCATCGTTGAGTACCCTTTCTCACATTGCTGGTGGATACAGTCATATTAGATTCATGACACTGATTAGGGCAGGTGATATCTAAATTAACAGATAATTTTCTGTTTGACTCAGTAGCCTGATATGTGCAATCCATGTTGCTGGAGTGCTAGGTGTAAATGTCAGAGTCCTTGTTTCTCCCATTGGTGAGTGCAGTTCTAGGGCAGATGAACAGGTCAGCAAGAGGGAACTGTGGGCCCTGACAAAGTCATCACCATTGCTATGAAAAGCATCTATGGAAATAGGACAATTGCCAATTGGTTTTAATAATGAAATTCCTGCTCCCACAGAACTCAAAAGTATTTGAGAGGATTCCCATTCCAGACCTGCCGTAGGTGCAATGTTTAGAGTTGATAACATCATTATATATGATTACCTTATCCTAGCTGTGCTTCTTAATTTAGATTGTAAACTGCTATTGACTAAAATTTGAATGTAAAAAGACACACAAGCGCAGCCACACACGGACCAGATTCTAAGAGACATAATGCTGTTTACTGAGTAAATTTTGCTTTATATTTTCTAAATTTTGGAAGAACAGTAGCTGACTCTGCAGCCCAATGTGACAGTTGTGTAGAACTGAAAAGGAAGAAGTGTGTTCACAGCTTCTGTTGGTTAACAGAACTGACAGCTGAGACAAAGGAATAGATTCCTAAACTGAGAATGCATCCCTCCATTAATTCCTGTATCTTGGTTTTGGTGTGTGATAGCTAAATTATAGGTTTCACAAATCAACTGTTTTTCTTCTCTAAATCAAGTTTACAATTCATAAAAAAAATATGTAGGTACACAACAGTACATAGTGTATCTGAGAATTTTCTTCTGTGGTCTCGGATGTCAGGTCAGTGTGTGTCTGGGAAAAATAAAAGCTTGCTGCTGAGGATGCACTTCAGAATTGTTGTGGGAGCTTATCAACTACAGACATGAGTGGGGAGAGAACATCTGGGTTTTTAAAATCAGTTTCTTGCACTGTATCACACATAATACAATACTCTTAAAGTTCTAATCTAAAGGGTATCTTTAACAACATTGGGGCTATTTGTAAGCTTTTTCAAAGCATTTCTTTGGTTAGCAAGGCTCATTATTTGAGGCATTCTGGTTTTGATGCAATGTGTCTTTTATTTTACAGCTTTTTTCTGTCCAAGGACATGTCTTTTCTGTTCAAACATTCTATGCCTTTCCTCATATTGCCTCTCCATTGCTACCTATTTGCAGTTAAGATCTTGAGAGGGTTAGCCAGTAAGTGACACTTGCACAAGCATTCCTTTTGTATGTATTTGCTGCACTTTCTTAGGCAAACATGCTTCCTCTTTCCATGCTAAATACGATCCATAAAAGAGGTAGTAAGGCATTCACATCTGGAGAATGTGCCTGACCCATCAGTTGTATCTTCATTATTAGTGCTTTTGTGAACATAAAATCAACATGTTGCAAGAAATCATCACTTAGTCCTACCACCGTATTCAGAAAAGTATCTGAATATTCCTTTAGCTGGAGTAGAATTTCTCCAGCTGATAAATTTGGCTCTAAAACAACATCACGACTTAGAATGTGGTAGGCAAAACAGTTTTGTACACCTTCAGTCTAGTGGAAAACTCGATCTGGATGCAACAGACTTTCAGAATTGGCACAGTTGTTCAAAAGTCTCACAAGAAAAGTGAACAGTTAAGCAGGCAGATGTTTAGATCTGCATATGGGAATGGTAGAAAAGAGGATTGCTATGTGGCAAGTACTGAGCATCTGTTCTCCATCAGTTGAGCATTATGTTAACCTGATAGGTTAAACAAACTTATGGCAGTTCAAAAGCAAATCCTGATATTCATGATAAGGTTTAGGTCACTGTGATCCAGCTCTGCCATATAAAATAATACAAATAGGATAGGGCCTAAATGATACATCCTTGTTTAACCTTGCTTGTCAGAGGGAGAAGGTGAGACACGTTTTCTGCTGTGCAGTACATTTGATTGCTAGAGTTATCTTAAAGCTGATTGAAACTTTCTTGCATAGTCATAGAAGTGCAGCTGACCTCCCCATTTTAGATTAATTAAAACTTGAACCCTTCTCCTTCATTTGCTGAGCTGCAAAATGTGTGTAAAATGTTTTGTGGTTTCCTTAGAGCTACTGTTCAGTCCAGAACTTTCCTCTTTGTCAGATGGAAGGACAAATGATTGGGGAGAAACTGAGAAAGATCCTGGCTAGTGAAGGACAGTGGTGAGATTGCTCTTTGTAGCTACAGTGAGGTTTCTTTCCTTCCATCTCTAGATGATGTATTTATCTTTGAAATATTGTGGAGTGATGCCTGCATCCCAAATCTGGCAAAAAAAAAAAGACAGTGCAATCATTTAGGCAGAGCCTAGCAGCTCACACTCTATGTTTCAAGAAATGATGTCGTTTACCATCTTGCATTGATGCTGTTGTATTGCTAATTTGGCTATAACTGGTAGCTCAACCAAGCCTCCTCAAAAGTGAGTCCAACACATTTCTACTGGTTGGTTGTGCTTTTGCTAAACAAATACTGAAAGTGTTGGGCCCTTATGCCTTGGCAATCTGTGATCAGCGCATTTTTTTCCCTGGTTATGATCAGCATTGTCATGTTCTGTCTTGGTCCATAAACCCCCTTGAGCCCATTATAAAACAAGCACATATGGTGCTTGTCAGCATTTGCCTGCCATTCATCAGCCTTGGCTTTCCACCACTGACCCTTCATCTGACATAACTGATTTGGACTTCATGGTGAATCTTCCTGGAAGCCAGCTTGTCTGTAATTGAATCTGGGTGAGCCAGCACAATCTGACAAGTGCTCTGAGCAGAAGCTGAATTGCAGTATGATAGCCATTCATCCTGTTTTGGTGTTCCCCACATTGAAAGTCAACAGTTTGCTTGCAATCCAACACATGTCATGTATGGTCAACCATACCTTCTGGAGGGGGTTTCTGCAGAAGACAGAGCAGTAATCGGCTCACACATAGCTTTTCACATTTGGCCTTTCCATTTTGTTTTTTCACATTAACCTGAATAGCTGCTTAGCTGCTATGGTACAATATCTAGGAGGCTCTTTGTGGAGTAGTTTTGTACTATGTGGTACATCTGTCAGTCAGAAGCATATATTGATCCAAGCCCTTCCAGTGCTCAGTGATGTACCTGCCAGTATCTCGTAGACAAAATTGTAGATGCGTGCAAGAGAACTTGAACTTAGTTCTTGAGACATGGCTCTGGTGATTTTTAATTTCATGCCTGATACACAGAATAAAAAGCAAACTGTTTTGGCTGAAAATCACTTCTTCTATGTCTGCTCTCCATGCGAGGTCAAAAAGTGTTGTTCCATCTCACATGTGCGTTTACATCTCTCAGATTAAGAATGTCAGAATTGGGGAATATACAGGGAGTGTTGGTTGACATTGGGTCAGCTTGCTATATGATTCTAGCAACAAACTAGTCCTGTTTGCTTCAGACATTTCCATCCATGCAATATAAAACAATGGTAACAGAAAAGGAGGTGGACTTGAAATAAAACTCAAATGGAGAGCAGATAAAGGAGAGTGTGAAAGATAGAGAATGCAAGCGATCATCTTTTGTGATAAAAAGTAAGTGCTGTGTTGACTACAATTAAACTAGTACATACATACATGCATACTATATATATGTATGTATGTATATGTGTGTATGTATATATAGTAATAGAAGGAGAAAGATAATATGGAGCTTGCAAGTGAGTAAATAGATGGATGCATGGATTTCAGGTTGGGTTTTAGGAAAGCACATAGCATGCATGTTAATAGAGAACTGGGAAAATCAAGACGATGAGATTCTAGAGGCTATAGACAAGATTCTGCTGTCCTGATAAAAGTTTCCTTCTAGCCAGTTTTACTGTGCCCCCGCATACTTACAAAAATTGTGATTTTTTTTTTTTCCTGGGTAGTTCTCTGTTCTCTTCCCTCTTTGGCATTTGGCAGAATTGGTGCACTAATATTTCCCATAGTTGCATTGTGTCCTCCTGGATTCAGAAGGTGCATATGCATTAAAGTCATCTGTGTCCCTGAAGGCTGTCCATTTTGGTCAAAACCCCTTGTTCTGCAAAGCCAGCTTTAGCAAGATGGTGTTCCTCAGCCATGCCCTTTTGCCATTAGTAGGTTTACCCTACAAAAAGATCACACAGTTGTTTTCCTCAGCCAGCTGAGTTTCACTCGTTGGTGCTATGCTGAGTCCATAGATAGTCACTTCCCTGCTCCTAGCGATGCTCTTTGTTCTGGGCAGCTGGTGTTGGTGATACAGTGGTGTTTGGATATTTGCAAGTAGCCACAAACATTGGATAGGAGTTAAAAGTAGCAACAGTGATCAACTCTAAAATGTGCTTTTGCTGTCATTAACGAGTAACTATGGTAACTTTTTGCTACAGTGACTTTGCCTGGGTGATAAAGACACACAATTTTTGGGCACCTCGTCCCTTCATTTTAGAGATGATTTGCAGAGTCCAACACAGGACCACTGAGTCATTAAAAGATCATTGAGAGGGTGTTCTAGTTTTGCATCAGCAGCTGCCTTTCAGGCTGCACACATTCAAGCTTGTCACTCTAGCTTCTAGTGCTATAACTGATTGCTCCCTGTATCGTTTCTCCCTGTAGTTTGTGATTCACTCTTTAGTTACAGAGGAGATTTTATTAAAGGCTGTTTTTCTTGCTGAGGAGTTTTTATTAAAGGTTGTTTTTCTTTCCCCCTCTAAAGGAAAGTCTTTCCAAAGGCAGAATTGTCCCCTTCCCAATAACTGCATTGGCACATATGAATTGTCTAATGCTGAACTGATAGATGAGCTGTCATCAGGGTACAAACCTGTGACTGTTAGAACAAAGGTTGGCAAATTCAAATGGGAAATAAAGTGCAAATTTTTTAACAGCAAGGGAAATTAATAATTGAAACAACTCACCTGTGGATCCAGTCAGGAACAGATGTCTTCCTAAAAGACATGCCCCAGTTCAACAAGAAGTTACTGAGCTCCATGCAGGAATCAACTGGTGAAATTCTCTGGGCTACGTTTGGCAGAAGTCCAGAGCAGAGGATCCAATGGTATCTGCTGAATCACTAAAGCAAAACCAAACTGCCTCGGAAGGAACAGCAAACAGCTTTCCTCTGTAGATCAGACATCAAAGCAGGGAAATGTAGCATTTGACAAGTGTGCTGTATATGGTAATTAAATTGCTTCTATGCTCATTTACAACTTTCTCTTTCCTCCTCTCAACTGCATTTTTCATCCTATATTTTCCCACTTTTTTTTCTCTGCTCTTTTATCCCTTTCTACTCCAAAGCATTCAAATTGTAGCTGAACTTTTGAACCACACATGGAGTTTGTTTATATTTAATCACCAACATACACTGTAGTATTCCACCACATGACAATTTTAGAGTAGGCACCCCAAAATTGCAATATAAGGAGGGAATGGACAAGTTTTAGGATTAAAACTGTTTTAAAATGTCTCAGAAAAAGAAATTATGGCAACAAATCATAATGACCTAACTCACTCACTGGTGGCAGCCAAGGGCATGTGCTAGCAATTGCAGCATATGTTTCAAAGGAAGGTGGGCTGATTTGGAATTGCTGGCAGCAGTCCAGCTGAGTTTCAACTTATGAGTGGGGTCCTCTCTTTCTGCAGGGTACRGGAACTGTTAGCTTCTGCTGGAGCCTTGGCTTCTACTGCCCAAAATGCAGCCATTCAGCCTGCACAAGTGCAGACTAATACAGGTTCTCAAGCAGAATGACCTCATTTTGTTTCCTTTGTGCTAATATGCCTGAGCGTTAGGGCTTATTTACTAGAGGTTGTTGGTATGTGAACAGAACTATATTGCTTGTTCTTAGATGTGTCGTCTTTTGCTGCCAAAATCCTGGATGAACTTTGGGAAGTGTAATGTTTATCTGACATTTTTGGACATATGGAAGCACTGTCCCAGTGAGAGCGTGGGATATACTGTGCATGTGCGCTTTGAAAGTGTAAAGAATGTGCAGTGAATCAATGTGATTAAGTTGCTGCCTTCCCATGTGTGTGATACCCAGTACACATATACTGCGGACATATGTGGGAACACCCATCTGGAAGGATCATAGCCCTTCTCCTAGACCAGGAGATGGGTTCATTTTCTTGTGTGAACTTACCAACAAACTTGGGGATCTCTACAGAGCATTCTGCTATAAGCTTTACACATTTTCAGTCTGTGTTTTTTTCTGCTTATTTGTATCCATTCTTCTGTTGTCTCATATAACAAACTAGGCAGTGAGCTTTTCACAGTGGGTAATATCTTTCTGTTCTGTCTTTCTAGTGTCTAATATCAAGGACTTGTAATGCCTGACTGTGACTCCTAAGTGTTATGATGATAATTTTAATAACATTTCAGTTACTTTGACAGTGATTAACTGTGCCAGGTTATTGATGGTTGATACCAAGTTAACGATATTTGCATCCTGAATCTTTCAAACAGCACACTGCAGCATAATGACCTGAAATTTCCCCATCTGAAAATTGTTTCCCAGCATTTAATGTATTCTTTAATTAAATGTGAGCAGCAAACTTCTTGGTTTTATTGTTAAACCAGTGGCGAATCTGGCTGATTGTCTTTCTCACTGGAGTCTTTTATGATACTGGGGCAACACAGGAAGTTTCTCTTCAGCTGTTACATGACAGCTGTGAAGTTTCAGAGAAATTATTTCTAATAATAATTTTGAATCAATCATTTTTGATTATATATAGTATCTTCTGGAGGAGAACTTCATACCCTATGAACTTGCAAGGTGTATAAGGGGTGCATGGTTACCAAATTTCCATACAAGGTGAAGTTTCCTCTACATTGTACTTTCAGCAGACATTGTCAACTACTTAATGGCCTCAGGAGACACTTGAATAAAGCATCCAACACGGCGGTAATGCATAGTGTGTTTGTTTTTTGTCTGTAGAGAACTTTTCACTTAAATTATACATTAACCTGTAGTGAGAGCTCAACATAATTTATTGCTTTTGTTTTTCCAGGCATAGCAAGGGGCTCATATGATGGTCACTCCATTTAGAGGAACAAAAGAAAAAGTATTTTTTTGTCACTCTTGTGACTGCAGACTCAGGTAATATAATGGAGTCTTGAATTCCTACCATCAGCTGTGGTAATGTTGCACACAAGTTTACATCACAGAATTGGACTTTTAGTACAAGTAGATGATAAACAGTTGAGGGAAGATATGAAATTACAATGAATCCGCAGCATCTCTGCACACATACGGAGAACAGGCATGGCTTTATGCCCTAACCAAGACTTAGAGACAATGTTGGTAGGATTTTTTGGGAAGAAGGAATATTCAAAGGAAATTCGGCTATTCTGGCTTAACTGTGAACAAATGACAGACTGTAATAATGCAGATACAGTACTTAGGAGAAAAGCTGGCCAGGCTTGCCTGTCCTGATTAGGAATTCCTCTTGGTCCCTATGATGTAGTCAAATTAGGTAGGTTTGTCATGTTACTGCAGGCCTCCTTCCTTTCTTTCAGTCACTCAAGAGACTTCAGGTTGCCCAGTTATAAACCTCGCTGCTCTATTTTTCTGTATCTCATCATTACCTCTTTTTATTTCTTATGGCAATCACAGCACCATAGATGTCATCTCATTATACAGCCCTTGTTCCTATGGCATGGGTATGTGCATAGTTCTCAGATTGAAACAGCCATTGCTGTCAGTCTGAGGCAATAACAAGAGACTTCTGTCCTTGAGTTTGTCTATCTCCATATCTCTCCCATACTGTCCCACTTACTACATGTGCCTTCCCACATCAAGACACCAATCAAATATTCCTTAGCTGTCCTAAGAGGGTTTGTGGTATGCTTGTGTGGTACCCATGACTTTGAGGTATATACTTTTATGATGCTCCATTACAGGGACTGAGATGTCATTTCTGCAGAGGAGGCTGTGTTCCCATGTGTGTGCCCAGTAAGAGGTAACCTCCCAGCCATAGAGCTGTTACTGACTCCACTCCGGTACTGCCAATGTCTGCCACCTCGTGGGTGCATCCTGTTTATGTGGCAGCAATAAACTGAGTGGAGTGGGAAGGAAAAATTCTTTTGGAAATATCAGCAGAGTGACCGCATAATAGTGATGTCTAAGAAATGCATTCATAATTTTTTCAGAGGCTGGATTTAAATTTATATTCAAAGGTACTGTTGTGTGGCACTTGGTCTCTTGGAATTTTAATTCCCATATCTTTATTTAAAGTCCTGAAAAAGAATAAACTCTGTTCTGTACTTCAGCAGAGAAGGCCATTCAGCTATAGAAAAAAGGGTAGCAAGTTGGAGTTCTGCATAGTATTCCCTCAGCTCCATTAAGTCTATTACAGCAACATCAAAGTCCTACCTTTAATCCTCTAAATCTGGTCATCATTCTGTTACTTTCACCAGGCATGATAAATCAAAAGAAGTGCTCTACTTGCATGCTGGAAGGACCCTGAAAAATCTATAAGTTAAAAAGAAGTATGGAATTTTTTGAACCCGAGTCTTCAGCTGCACAAAGAATCAGAATAATTGTCCAGATCTTAGCCTTACACATGTCAATGTTGACTATACTTCTTGCAGTTTTTATGTGCAAAAGACTATCTTTCCTTCAGAAAGACCAAAGACTGGATAAGCAGAGATTTTTCTGGATGAAAAAGGTTACAGGAGTATTTTGATTTTGCTTGGTAGCAATGGACAAAACTCAACACAAGTTACTGTTGACCAGCCAAGAAGCCATTTTTCTGTTCTCCTGATTTACTGACAGTGTTCTCCTTACTTCATCACTTACTTACTTACCTTTCACCTACATAATTCCATCTATACTGGTCTTCAGTAAAAAAACTAGACCATATTATAACACAACTGTGAGGAATAGTTTCACTAATAGTTTATTAAGTGTGGCTTTGTGGGGTGAGGCTTTTGTGAAAGTAAGACTGTCTGTCGGTAGAGCTCTGATTCTTGTTGGATTTACCTCTGGTCAGCTGGCCTGTTGTTAAACACAATTTTGTCTGCCTAATTGAAGTCTAAGTTATATTAAACATTGTTCTTTAGGGCTAAGTTCTTTTTCCATAATACCTGAGAGTACCTGGTAATATTAGGAGGCTCTGTCTGGCTCCTAATGCTCTGACAGCATCGTCTCTCCTGCCTGTATGCTAACAATATGCACAATGGAAATGTCAGCACATACCAGCTGCTCCACAAGAGCTACTGCAAAGTTGGTCCTGGTCATGATTCAGCAAAGTCATGTAGGTACCTAACTCTGACACAGAAATGGATCTGTTAAAGTCATTAGGCTAGAGATGTAGCTTAGTGGGTATAAGTGCTTTCTAAAGGAACTGTTCTTGGTATGGATGAACAAGAGTCCTATGATTTGGCCAATGGCCAGCACCCAGAGACCAGGGAGCCAGAAGAGTTTGCCTCCAACATCTGTTTCCAGTGTGGCTATCTGACTCTGGTATTATCAACCCTTCATATTGTCAAGTAAAAAAATGCATAAAATAATTGGATTATATATTAAGACTTTTGTGAGAGTCACTTATTGACCTTCTTCTACTCCAGTGAACTTAGCTGTGAAAAATTGGGTAAGAAGCAGGGCCTTGCTGAAAGCGAGATATTACATCTGAGCAGTGCACTCTTGGATAAACAGAAATTACTGAGTAAATAACAAAACGTGAAGAAATAAGATCCAAATTGAAGTGTGGAAATTGTGGACTGTAGAAGTGATTGCTTTTATAAATACTTTTAAATGTGTATTTGCTCTCTGAGTTTCACTATAAATTGTAATGAAGTGCCTCTAGGTTCAGATGTGAATAGGGCCAAATTTTGCACTTGTTTTTTGGGCAAACAAAAAACTCTGAAAAAACAATCTTCCAACTGAAAATAACTGTGTTTTGACTCACTAAAGATAGCAGCATTGGGTCTGAATATCATAGTATTCTGCTGTCCATTTATTGTGCTAAGCATTTGCTATAACCTTTTGGACCTTCCTTGTCATTCATGTTTGATATAAACTAAAACTACACAAAAAATAGTGGATTTTAAAAATCTCATACATTCTGTCTGTAATTATCCTGGTGGCATAGTGTGACCTGCTGATTCAATTCTTATTGAGATGAATATGAGCTGTTAGTAGACCAAGGTTCAGTGAATACATTAAATCCTGAGGCCCCAATCAATTACCCATTTCCTTATGGCAGTGTCTAGGATGTCTGGAAAATAAGAAGTATCAGAGGTGATTAGAAGAGACCTCCTTGGATGCAAAAAGTCTCCGAAAAGTTGAATATCAATTTTGGATTAATTTTTCCTAGTGACTTACTAAGTTTGACTTTTGTTTTTTGCTATTACAGAGACACAAGAGAAAGCAGAGTATTTCACTTACTGTTTTCCATTAAGCCAGTGTGCTAAGCAGGGTCTGGCTAAGATGTGACACTTCGATACAGCCTGCTTTGACTGCTGTACGGGATTACTAACACGTAGCAGCCTTGTCCAAATAGGAGCTAAGCACCTTTATTTCCTGCCAGAATCCACTTTGCAAGTGGGGCTGAGGATGAGGGTGAGGAAGCTGTCACTTCCCAGTAAGCATCTTCAGAAGAGAGACAGAAAAGGAAAACCAGTCACTTTAGACTAAATTTTAAAGACAATGCTTTTAGCCTTCCCAGGGAATTGGTCAAGTGTCTCTTGTGCTATTTCCTCTCTCAGGTGTCTGACCCAATGGTAGAAAGGGTTTTCTTAATATCTGAAGATATTGTTTCCACCGTGTACGCTCCAGTGACCATCATGATTGATGCTATTAGGGAGCAGAGGGGCACACAGTAACATATGAATGATAGTGTACTCCTCCTTGTCTTGTTTCAGTCATTTCACTCATTTTTTTCACATCAACTTCTTCCCTTGTGGTTTTCTGTATGTGTATAGTACATGCAGTCTTTCTCACTCACACCCACTTTTCCTTCTCTCCTAGTGGGAGGCATTCTGCAAATGAAACAATCAGGGAATACTGTAGAGACAAAGCGTGAAATTTGCCTCATCTGCTGAGCCTGTTAAACTCTAAGTGTCTGACTTCATTAAATCTGTATGGCTGTGCTGGAAGAGCAAAGGACTATTCCCATGCCCAGAGACTATAGTAGGCATATATTGGGAAATTTCTATTACTAATGGGGATGCCAGCCTACAAAGGCACATGGAGGTAGACAAAATTTGACTGAGTTGTGTTTTTTGTTTGTGACAGTTTCTGTGTTTTGTTAACCAGAGTGGGTAATTATATGTAATTATTTGGGCAATTCACTGATTCTTTCATGCTAGAACAAGTACCAGGTCCCTTTTATTTTGTGATCTCACTAAACTTAGCAGATTTTTTCATGTCTTGTAGATTTTAAAGTCATAGATGTCTATTCTATATTGCGGAAGACCATAGCATTTTAACAGGACAAGTGTCTTGGCTGGGATCACTTGGCAAAATTGGGAACAGAACTTGTCTTCTGACTTTCAGCTTGATGCTCCATCCATCACTGCCTCTGAAAGACCAGTGAGCTGGATAGGTGAGACCTGAATTCATCCTTCTCAGACCCATACCTCAGTGCACCTTCCCCTAATCTAATGGGAATTTTGGTAAACAGTCAAATAATTCTTTTCTGCTTTTATGGGAAAAATAATCAGTATCTACTTTATGCAATAAGGTAGGAGAAGCTGCTCTCATACGCAGTGCTTTCATTAGAAATATTTACATTTTGAAAGTGATTGCTTGTTCAGTTTTCAGAGTGTAATTTACAAAGATGCAACTAAACTGCCTTTCTTCTGGAAAACATTTTATCTGGCTGCACTATGGTAATATGATCAGTCATATGCTGTACATCTCTTCTCCATCTCTTCCTACCTATAAATTATTCAGAACTATTATAGCTAAAACTGTGAGTAGATGATTTTATTTCTGTCTTCTGAAATGCTAGGAAGGATTTGGTTTGGAATGAAGGGGATGACATCCTTGTGAGGCACTGGGAAATCACGAATCAACTGTGACTGGCAGACTTGCTCCTGGAGAAATGGCAAAGATGGTTAAAAATATCTCTTTTAGTTAAAAATGTTAGAAGACTTAATATAAAATATTTAAGCCTACACAGCTCAGTCTGTAGAACTTCCTATCAAATGTAACAATAAGCATGTTGAAGTTTATGGAGCCATTTGCTAAGATGACTCTCACAACTCCCTTACCTGAGCTGAGGTTAATTTGACTTTGTAGGAGAAATTTAACCTCTTGCAATAACCCAAAGATTTAAGTGTTTTCACCTGAAAACACTTGATTTATCTTCTATAACACAAGCCATCAAGTAATTCATTACTTTTCTTGCATACAAATAAATAATCCTGTGAAGTCACATTCTGTAATTCACTAATTCACAGGCTTTGTCACTTAACTACCTTGAACTACACTTTCCAGGAACACATGGGCTGAAGGCAGAGATTAAACAGCCTTTATCAACCTAATGCCTTCAGGTGTTTTGCAACCTGGAGAGGGGTAGGAGCGTTTGTGTTACAGGATGAAATTTGAAGCTATTGTTGTTGGGCTGCTTTGTGCAAACTTTCACCTTCATTCTCGTGCAACAGAAGGTTAAGGTAGGTTTATCCTTTTATTTGTGTTTTCTTCCAAACAACCTATAACAAGCTTTACCATCTTTTACATCGAAAAACAGCCCTTCTTTTCTACACAAGTTGACTTGTGCACCTTGCAGCCCCCACATAGAGCTTGCTTTCTGGGGTTCTTTGCCCACTGGAAGAGTACAGCTCTTTAGAGGTATAGGCCATTTTGTCCTGATTCAACTGCATGGTCTGGACTGCAAAACATGTAATTTTTTGTTTTAGTGACCCTGAGGAAGCATGCTAACTGTAAAATGCTTGTGATTCTTGTTTTGTCCCTGAAGCATAAGCTTTATTCTCCATGAGGAGTTATATGCTCTTCATGTGATCCATGGCGATGTGGCCAGTGGTGGTGTTCCCAATTCTTACTCTAAATACCATATGCCTAACACTTTCTAGATAAATTTTAAAAGACTGTGGAACTTCAGCTCTCAGTGCTAGCAATCCTGCCTGGAAGGCACTGAGTGCAATATAAATATGGTAGACTAGTGACGTAGCTGGTATTAGAGTGGTAATATAAACTTAGAATAATCCAAAACTGCATCACTGCAGTCTTGCGATATGTGCTATATATTTAATTTGCATCTAGGATCTCTTATTACTGGTTTGCCATATTGTTTTGATTTAGTTAATGGTTTTTCAGTACATGGCTAGTTCTGTAGTCTGTTGTTTCACCAAAGCATAGAGAGTTTCCTCTACCTGCTACTAGCATTAATGGCAGTAAGCTAGTGCAGTTGCCTGGCTGACAAGCTTAGAAAATAATGTATGTAATAGCATGTTGTTACACTGTAGTAACACCCAAGTACCTCTATGTTGGGCCAGAGTCCTGCTGTGGTAGGTATTGAAATGCAAAGGAACTGGTTCAAAAGGTAATAGGAATAGAAGAGAGGAGGCAACAGCTGGATGTGGGCAGATGGTGAGCCCCTGAGATTAATGAGACAGTCCTGGTTAGTGTGATAGGCAGCTGTCAGACTGCGCCAGRAGCCTGCTTGTTGTTAAGTGCTTTGTGTGCATCGCAGCAAAGGGAAGGTGGGTTGTTCACTGGGAATTTCTCTGAGCTTTACGGGACGCTGAGGTAGAAAATAAAAGAATACTCTGAGGTGATGGAAGCCAGCAGTGTTGGCTGGACAGATATCAGTAGCATTATTAGAGACACTGTAGGGGTTGGCTGTGGCAGGCCCAGTGGGAGAGACAAGGTTTTGTGGCTGATGTAAAGTGGATTACAGGAAGTGGTGGTGATACAGTCAGAGAGAAATGAGACAGGGACATTGTTTTGCAGTGCTGATTTGAATGACTCTGAGTTGGCATTTGTCAAGCCAGCAAAGAGCAGCCTATGAACTTTAGGAAGAGTATTCAATAAAATCTAATCGCTCAAGTTGATGATCCTGGTCATAAAATTTGTGTTTGGATTCAGTGTACCCTGAGCTTCAAGGATGCCTCATTTTCATGTGAATCCATATCTTTGTGACAACATGGGGCACTTGCAGAATCATGTATAGGTGTGAATTTCAATTTCTTTTTGTTCTTTCTCTTCAACGTCTGGATGTGTTTGAATCCAAATCTTCTAGTCATTGCCTTTGCCCCATCTTTGTTTGTTCTTATGCTGAACCAAAATGCTGAAAACAGAAGTGCTGTTTCTAGCAAAAATCATGACAAGCTTTTACAAAGCTGTATCTGCAAGAAGTTTCTTCCTGTTATTTTGTTTAGTGCAAAGAAATAAATTAATCCCGTGGTGACATATAATTTGTCCTCATTAGCAGGAAACAGAATTTATATAGGCTCAAAAGCTATTTGTTAGTCTAACATACCAGCCTAAAATCTTAGCCACCACTGATTGTGCATTGTTGACTTGACAGCAGAAGTAACCATAACTTAGACTTAATGAATGCTTTCATGCAGTATGCACAGTCCTCCAAGAGTCCTTATTTCATACTATTTAATGCTGTGCTGAACAGTTGAGTTTAATTCTGACTGTTTCAGCCTTTATCATGCTTTCATTTGAATTTTAATTTTTAAAGGGGGAAGGCAGGTGGTATTGTTTTACAGAGAGAATAGCCCAGCCCATGCCATACTAAAAGTCTCTTGGAGCCCATCTGATACTGGTCTCTGAGTTTTTTCTGCTGGTTTCCTTAGCTTACATACTGCCTTCAAATTGCATATATTAGTTTCCTATCAGAATAACTCGCAGGCGTGGAAATCGGCCATGTCCTGTGAAGGTCACTGGAATCTTGGTGATGGAGAATTCATTCCCAAATAGGCAGCTTCTGTATAGCATTGATGCTCTTCTTGGTGCCAAAGACTTAACTTTACAAATGGACATGAATTCAAAAGGCAAATGCTAACTCAAAGCAGTAAGCATGTCTTGGAAGTACAGCCTCCTTGTCTAGTATCCAGGAACAAATTATATTTAAATAGTTCCCACTGTAGGTTGATAACTTGTTTCTACAGTTCATACATAGAGGCCTGAGTTCGTCTCAGTTCCATTTATTCTTGCATGAAAATTAATAAGAATAGAATAGACTATTTCAGTTGGAATGGACCTACAAGGATCATCTAGTCCAACTGCCTGACCAATTCAGGGCTGACCAAAACTTAAAACATGTTGTTAAGGGCGTTGTCCAAATGCCTCTTAAACACTGACAGGCTTGGGGCATTGACCACCTCTCTAGGAAGCCTGCTCCAGTGTTTGACCACCCTCTCAGTAAAGAAATAAACATGCCCCCAAGTAGAACAGAACAATGCAATAATTCCTTTCTTCTTTGGTAACTTCCCCAAAATTTTCCCACATAGCACCTGCCAAGGCGGCCCCTTGCTTCAGTGTCTGCAATGGATACCAGTCTGCCTTTTATAAATCTTCTCTCCAGATTTCCTTTAGCCTTCATAGGAGGATGTCACCTGACTCTTCCCACCTGTGGTATCCTGGTTCAAGCATCTGTTTTAAAAGCTGGTTTAATCTCAGTATAGATTTGCCTCAAAATAGAGAAAACCGTTCTCTCTCAAATCTTTCCTGATGCTTCTACATCCTTGCCTTTCTCCAAAAGCTTAGGCAGCAATATCTGTTGTTATTTGCTCAGCTCAACCTCCTAGATAGAAGTTCAAAGCTTTTGATGCTGGGACAATTCAGTTTGAACAGTATGATTTAAAAAAAAAAAAAAAAAAAAAAAAAAGCTAATTTGTTTCATGTTTGGTGAATTCTGTGCAAGTAGATAAAGAAAAAAAAAAAAAATGCTAGATCTGATTCAAAAGTGTTGGCTACCATCACTGGCTGTGCAGGAGAACTGCATGGATTCAAAATCTCATTCCTTGCAATACTAGCAACAGTGATAAAGAATCAGTTCTTTGAAATTGAAGTCACATTTTAAAAATTATTGGGAAGAGTTGATGGGCAGTCAGTAGTGGATCCAGCTATGCTGTGGAAAGTGGATTGGGAGCAGGCCAGTAACTAATTCTGTCATGACTGACAGTGGAAGTGGGTAAGTGAGATCTAGGGAAACAAGGCTGGAGTCTAAAGACCAACTTTCTGCCTTCAAGACTAATTCAAATACTGCTGTGCACATTGCTGGGAGATGCTTGGTGATCTTAAAGAGTAGACTAGAGGGTGATGGATATGCCAAAACAGTAGACAATTTGTTTTCCTTGCTGTTAGAAGGCTTCTCCTAATGCTTAATACTTCCTTGGTGAGGAACTACAAATCAGTGCATCTCCTCTTGGGGATCTAGTGGTGGGAGTAGTTACGATAGAGGGCACCAAGCCAAGGAGCAACAATAACAAAAGGAAATCCTTTCTGACATCTATTGGACCTGGACTGCAGTTAACCCAGAAAAAATACAAGGGCAGGAGAAAAGGGTAGAGTTCAAGTAGTATCCCCAAATTTCTTATGTCGTTAACCCCAATAGACCTGCTGGTGCTCACATAGAGGAGCATGCCAATTTCAGTACCATAAAGTAACATTCAGCATAAGAAACAGCATTAGGTGCTCAACAATTGTGGTTGGTTTTTTTTGTTTGGTTTTTTTGTCCCTGCCCCCCCCGTAACTGCTACTGAGTATTGTGAGCATCATTGATGTGAAGGTTTTGTCCCTCAGGAATTTTTGTGAGTTGACTCCCTGTTGGAAGCTGTATATAGAAGTTGGCTGTATTCAAAGTGATGTGAGATTTATTTAAATGTACACCTTGTTCCTGAAACAGAAATGGTCTTAAAGTTAAATGTATCATGTCTCCCAGTGTTTCCAATGTACACCTCAACTTCTGCTTCAATTGCTGACTCCTGTGAGAAAGAGTAAAGTTGAGAGACAACCTCCTACACTTTGGAAGAGCTGTCCTTCTCTCTTTCCTGCTCTCCAGAAAGAAACTTCACTGGAAAAACTAACAAAGGCATAACCCATCTCCAAATCAAAAAGTATACCTATCCTGTAAAAAAGTGTTAAATTATGTGTAACAGTGCCACCTGCTGAATCCCATCCTAACACCTTTCTTCTCAAAGGGAATGTGTGTCTTAATGAAATGGAGTTGGTCTTGATTAAGGCACAGGCATACACCCTGGCTATTTCTCATGTAGAACACAAGGTACAACATGGTTTAAAATACTAAATTAAATACTCATCTTTGGAGCATAAGGTTGATTTGATTAAGTGTATCATCATGCAAATACAAAATACTGCCCTTGGAAATCATACCAAAAATGATTTTGTCTGCTGTTAAATAGGCCTGATGCATTTTCCACTATTATTAGCACTGAGATGTACAAAAATAAATTTGAATTGCACTTCTGGTAGTAACTTGTCTAGAAGGTGCCGATGTTCTAAAGTTGCAAACAAAGCGAGATTCCCTGCTGAATTTCTGAATTTAGAAAAATTTGTTTCTACCAAGAACACTGTCAAATAAGTCTAAAATGACAGAGGCAGTCATTTTGTGGAAGTGAGTAAATGCCTTTACTGCATTCAGCAGTTTGATACAACAGCCCCCATGCTGTCTAAAAATACTTAACATTTTTTTGAAGCCATTATGGGCTGAATTCTGCCCACCTTATTAATATTATTTCTGCCTTTAAATGGTCCTGTTCATTTTAATGGAATGCTGATGCAGGACAGTGCTGTTGAGAGTCTATGTAGATGAACTGGGCTCCTACTCTGAAGGACCATCCTATGTGATGGCAGATATTGGTGAACCAGCAGGTGGTGGTTTGACTAACCTCAATGACACCACCTGGGTTAGGCTGGTATATGCAGTCCTGCATCACTTGCATGTTATCAGACTGTTTTCTGTATCATATCATATATGGAAAGACCTTTCTGTTGTGTTTAAATCCTATACATGCCCTTGCCTTACCCATTTTCTACCTGGTGCAATGTTACCCCGAGGGGCCTGGTTTGCTTGATTTCAGGTGACCATCCTCTGCTACATGCACAGTTTAGCAAATGCTGAGACCAGTGTCCACTCTGGTCACAAGTATAGCTCTGACATCTTTGGGAACTAAATCCAACCTGTAAAACTGTAACATACTGTGTGTTTCTGACGTTAGTTGGCAGGAAGTTTTATGCCAAAGAGAGCTTGCTGTGAAGCTGTCTTAATTAGGAAAGTAGAAGAGAACAGAATGTAGTGGACAGGACTCATGTAATAGATCCAGCAGTAAAATGCAGGATGCGTACCTCCCCTTTTCCACACCCCTATATCCCTCTGAAGAACAACAACAAAAAAAAAGCTCTCAGTGCATGGCAAAGACTGCTTTGTTTATTTAGAAAACTAAATCTGCATATTTTTGGCACCAAATTCAGAAAAGCTGGTCCTTAAGTGTCTGTCATAGCTAAAATGCATGGGTATTTTTCTTCTGGCTGCCCGCTGGCACCGACATTAGGGCTGTGAGTGTATAGCTGTAGAGAGATGCATTCTTGTGTTTCCATTTCCAGTGTGAGCTCTGTGGTATTGGCCTCAGTGTTTCTAAGCAAGGGAAAAGGGATGTTGACAGGCATGTAAATGAAGCTGGACACATGCTTAACAAAAAGCGGCAGCAAAGTAAAACCAGTGACTTTGTTCCATCAAAAGATACAAATTTCCCATCCTCCAGCATAACATTCAAAGTGCCAACATTCTCTGAGCTGTTTTCACAGAGGATGTTCTCTAACGGTCAATTTGTTTAAAGGGAAAAAGGATGGCGTTGCAAATGCAGCAAATAAAATCTAGCAACGCTGCAGTATGAAATTCTAGCAGATATCGTACTGCTGGAGTCAGTCTTTCAAAAAACAGCCATTCGTACCGGCTCTGGATGGCAGCAGTGGCACAGAACAGAGAACCTGTTTTCTTCCATCAAGGAGTGCAGACGGAGATGGAAGTACTCTTGTATTTTGGCACCTGTGCTCAATAACTGTGTGCTGAAATATCTGATAAAAGCTTCAGAGGCATCTTAAGAACCCTGTACCATGAAAAAGATACTGTTGGCTTCAGCTTGTGCTCAGCTGAAAACCCTAGATGAACACAAAGGATTTTCATATCTTTGTTATAATAAAGATGGTCTCTAGCATCTCTGCATTCCCAACTGCAAAGACACCATAAGCTTCTGTGCATTTAATAGTCACATTAGCATGTTAAACTATTTTTTAAACCCAGACCAATTTCAGTGGGTTCCTCAGACAAACCTTTCACCTACATAGCTCTTAAAAGGAGCTCTGGAGTCTGTACTGAGCAGTAACCATGTTAATCAAACTGCTGACAGCAATACAAGGATCATTGCTTATCTTAAAGAATAGGGCAACACAGTTTCTATACCCTTTTTTCATTACAAAATAGTCAGCCTGAGTGAGAATTGGAGAGTAGGACTGAGTAGTAGATCAGCATGGCATCCTCTAGATTTAACTGTAAGGAGAAGAATTGTCTAAGCGTACACTGATGAGTATGTGGAGGGTGTTGTACTGCTGTGTGAGAGACCTGGTTGGTTTCTTGCCCAGTAGTTCCCTGGGATAATAAGACAGTCCAGGGTATTCTGTAAGAGAGAAGGAAGGGTCCTCTAATTCTGTCCTGAACATGGTGACTACCAGGATGCCAGGGCCTGGGCAAAGCAGAACTGAGAGGAGGCAGAGAGAACAACTTCATCTGCACCTTCTTATTAAGGAGATTCCCAGAAGCTGCCTGTTGAGCAGGAGAGTACCACTGACCTGTTGCTAAGCCTTGGCAGCTTCTGCCTATTTGCTGTGAGTGAGGATGAGGAATGGAGGGAGCAGTTACCTTGGCAGGAGAAACGAGTGCTGAGGAGACCTGGGGTGAAGCCTGGGGAGCAACCAACCAAAGGCTTTGTTTCTGAGATACCAATAAAACCACACTCTGGGAAGAAAGGTGAGCACCAATGTTTGAGAGATCCATGACCTGAGGTAGTAGCGCTAAAGAAACTATTTATAATGACGAAGCCTGTCCTCATCCTGTAAGCAAAAACATTTCATGTGTTGCTGTTGCTTGGTAATCTCCATCGGAAGCAGGAAGAGCAAACTGCTCCAGTGTGATGAATTTGAAATGTGCGTGGTGAAGAATGAATGGCTGGAATCCACTGTAATCCTTCAGTAGTGCTGGCGTGAGTCCAAAGGCACAGGGCTCAGCGGGAGCGTAAAACCCTTTAAAAAATGACTTCAAATCTCTTTTCTAGGCACACTTTTCATGGGAACACTTATGGAAGAAGCAAATGCTACACTTCTCAGAATAAAAAGTTGAAATTCTTCCCTTTCTGCTGCTGAACAGCTCCTTCTTCTGGCTCTGCTAAGTCATTAGCTGTTGGGTCTTAAATCTACCCCGTCTCCTGAGGGGGAAAATTTCCATGTTCTACAGAGAGAAGGACTTATTTCTTTGATAGATTTACTTTAAAAAGGGATGAGGGAGAAACTTGCAACAGATTTGAGGTGTTAAAAATAGCCATGGGCAGGATGTAGGTGATGTCATGTAGCTTTTCTTAATACAGGTACTGAGCAAAGAGGGATGAGGTGGCGCAGGAGTAAGACGCTATGGAGGGGATCATGAGATTAAGAGTGTGTTTTCAACCCTCACCATTTGTTGAGCTATTTGACCTCTGGCTTGACCTTGAGTGCTTTGTCTGCAAAGCTGGTATCATGTTTGGAACTGGAGAATATTTTATGCACTTGGTAGGTGTACTTGGTGAAAATGGAACTTATGGTGGCAAAGACTATTTGCAAGTCCATCAGTTTTCATTGAAAGGATTTTTTTGAGGGGAAAATTAAATGAAACTATGGGTGTTTGTGAATACTTCTCTTATAATTAGCAAAATCTAATCTTTAAGCAAATTGCCAAGAAAGTAAGTGGAAAATTATTATTACCACAGTGTAGAGAAAATTCCTCTATTCTGTCAAAAGCAATCACTGCTCATCTTGATTTTGTTTGGATTCATTGCATAAGAATAGGGAACAGAGGTCCCAGCTGAGCCCATGACACCCTGGGATGGCGTATCGGGGACATGTGTACTGGGAGACTGTTCCTTCCTGGAGGAACTCCTGATGAAGCCAGCAAGAGATGGGGAAAGGAAGGGCACTGGCTGGGGAGGTTGCTGGCCCTGCATCACAGAGCTAATTGGTGGTAGGGTTAGGAAGAAATGTACGTTCTTGTTTTTAAAGGCTGTTAGCTCATCTCTCTGTGTATAAGGCCAAACTGCTTTACACCCCTGTGTTGATGCCCATCTCTATTTTCAATTCTCCTCTGCCGGCTAGGTGAAAAGCCTTCTTTGTAGCTTTTGCTCTCTGGACCAGTCTTCTCTACTTGCTCCCTGGGACTTCCCAGGTCTCCTTAGATTTCGCTTCATCAGTCTCTGCTCTGTATTTCTAAGCTGTGCATCCAGTTCAGTAAAGCACTTGGAGGGTCAGTGCCTTATGATCAGTGCCCAGATCCCAGCCAGACTCTTGTGGGAACGTTGCTGAAGTTGGAGGCTGTTAAGTGCACGCAGAGTGCACAGGTCTGGTGTGCAGGGCTGCATTTTGGGTCATCAGCTACCTGGAAGAAGGATAGCTTTGTCCCTTGTGCTGGGACAGCTGTTTATCTCAAGTATTTGGAGCTACACCTCAGGCAGGCCCCTCTTGCCCATCAGTGACAAGGGAGGAATGAATTCTGCTTTCCTTCTGTTCCTGTTGTTCTCAGCTATTAACCGTTGTGGTGCAGGGGCTGGTCCTTTTCGGCTGTGCAGACCGAGAGTGAGGGGGGCAGCGTTATTGAACAGGCAAGACAAACGCTTCAGAGGAACAGCTAGGCATGTTGTTGCTGCCTTGGGGTAGGGAATGGGTTTGATGACCCTGGAGCCTTTTACTGCCCTTTCTTATGTGATTTTTAGGTTGGGGCTTCCAGGGCTATCATAACGCAGACTCTGATAACAGTCACTGTAGCTTGGGGCTGAAATTTACAGTTGGTTTGTTGTTCTCTTATGTTGTCTAGCAGTATCTAGGATTTTCATTATTGTGTGAAAAGCTTTCTAAAGGCACCAGCAGTGCTGCCCTTGAGTTATTCTTGGCTTTTGTGCATAGACCGTGGTTTGTATTTGTTCTCTTTAGCAGCTATGAGGGTAACCTACAGTAGCCACAGGGATGTGCTGGTCATTCACCTTTCTGATCTTTTTTCAAAATATATTTAGTGAGAACAGTGGGGTGGGAGGAGGACATTAGGGGTCTTCCAGCAGGTTAGTGTCAAAGGGGAGAGAGACCATTGCTAAAGTCCTCTATCATAGTCAGTGTAAAAGGGAGAAGGAACAGCCTACCAAGAAACTGTCATGTTAGACCTCAAGAGCTGAGCTCTGAGTCTCTGCAAAATTCTCTTACAGAATTGATAAAATAGTAAATGAAAAGGGAAGCAAAATTTTATTGAAATTAACATAAAGTACCTTTAATCATCAAGCTTAATCCCCAGTAGAAAAAGACTCCAAAATTGATTTAAAAATCTCAGTACAACCATCCTCTCTAATGTGAAACAGGGATCCAAGTAAATGAATGATTTGCTTAAAAAATTCTGACTAATCTTGAGAACATTAAAATTAATATAAATGTGTGATCTCAAGTTCTATCCATTTTTAGATCCCATTTCAGTAAGTAMATATAATTTGGAATGGGACCTAAGCCATTTTGTGTGTAAGTGTACATGGAATGCATTCCAGTATCTTTAATCAGAATGTAAAAGGGAGATCAGCTTCACTGTTTCACATAAGGTATGGAAATATCATCCTAGATGAACTGGAATAGAAACAAAACATACTATAGAGTGGAAAATGCAGCAACTTTCTTTGAGGGTATGGAATCATTTAAGCAGCTGTTTTCATGGGGAAAAACCGCATAAGGCTATAAGAGCTTCTGGCCACGTGTGTTAGCATTATAACACTTACAAATTGCCATGTCTGAAGTTTCATCAAGGAACCATGTTATGGATTCCAGGATCTGTTGGGATAAGAGAGGTCACCTCCCTATATTCTTGGCTTTGTGGAGGAACATTTTTTGCCTTCCTCCCTCCAGTGAGGGGCTTTCTGGACAATTCATCACTTCTGCTAAGGAATTTTGAGGGAATGCGATCTGAGCCATAATCTTTGAGTGCTATATAGCATTCAAAGTCCAATTTATTTTATATTCTGCAGGAAAAAGTGAGTTATCTGGTCAGTTTAGAGATGCCATGCTATTTCTTGCTGAACCTCAAGTTTAATCTGCTATGCGTACTTATTAAGATACTGTCATCATAGGGTTAAAGGTGATATGAGGGCACTGTATCATCTTAAATATTAAGTAAATTCTGTTCTAACAGAGATTATTACCTTTCACTGACATGTCTGCACTTTCAGCCCAGTGATTTTAGACAGACTGAAGTGTTTAGCCTTTGGAAAAAGCAGATGTGTGTCACAGGCAGAGAAAGAGGGGTATGCCTCCCACCTGTGCCTGTAGCACCCAGGAACATGTGGGTGTCTGAGGAAGAAAATTCTCTTCACCACATCTTACGTATTACAGCTGATGTCAGATGCTTCAGGGCAGGAGGTAGAAGAATCTTAAGAACTCAAGTACATCTGCTCAATTGGGAGGAAAATAAATTCTTCGTTAGCTCTGGTAGGTGATCAGATAAGCCCCTGAAACGAAAGAGCTGATTACAATCGTTTTTCAAATGTTGAACTGAGTACTGAGGAAAATAAAGGGCTGCTCTTGCTTCCTGTGCCTTGTGGATAAAGGGCCTGCCCAGAACCATTCACAGATTTGCTCCTTCTCTTCCCTTCCATTTCCAGGCTGAGTAGTGGGTTCAAGCCATGTTCTTTAGTAAGACTTCTGGTGTTTTATGATGCCCAGCAATGGTGACTTCATTGCTTCCCCGGATGCTGGAGCTGTACTGGTCCTGCCATGGCTTCTCCCCTCTGCATGCAGCTTGCAAGCCTTCTGAGACCAGAACTGCTATATTACCTAGGAACTCATGTTATACTATGCAGTTTTTCTGTAAATGAGATTCTCTTGTGTATTACTTTGCTTTTGAAGGTAGATGAGAAGCACAGTAAATAAAGCAGGAAGTGCTTCTTTGGCAGAATTAACTCTTTCACTTTGTATATGTACTTTTTCTAAAACAACATACATATTAGCATAGACTGTCACCCAAAGTAAGATCACTTACTGAAGTTCGTATGGGATTTTGCACATGCCTCTGCAAGCCTTAGAATTAGATATCTGCTAGGGTAAGGGTTAGAGATGCAGCAATACTAAATACTGGGCAATCTTGCAGCATTTGGGGAAAGCCTGGAAGATTATGCTGGGGGCCTCCGAGTCCTGAGGTTGCTCAGAATCAGAGGAGCAGAGAGGATATTTACAATTGTTGTTGTCTCTTTGCCCAGGCTGCAAGCTGTGGACACTGTCACTGCTATGAGTGACAGTGTTTATCGCAAACTTTTCAGGAGAATCATGCAGGTTGTGGTGAGTGAATATGCCATACTCGGAAAAGATGCTAGGCCAACAGTCTGGGGGGATAGAATGTCCTTTCTTAGCAGCACAGATACAGCAGAGCTGTTGCAATGCCAGCTTCCCCATAATACCGACTGACCAATTACATTGCTGCTAAACCAAGCTACAGTAAAATCTGTGTCACACTTAAATTGCTGTAACAAAAATGTGCAGTCAACTGTATCAGAAACCTTTGCTAGATCAATAAATAAGGCTCCATAAATGTGGCTGATATCCAGAGAAATCATAGTATCATTCCCAATGCATACAGCTATACTGCAGTAGTTAGTCTGAACGTGGTCCTGCATCCAGAATGAACAGCAGTTGCTTAACTGGTGTATAAATCTGCTGTGCACACATGGCTGTGTGGGTGACTCTTAAATGAAGAATGGCCAGGGTATATTTGAGCTTTTGTGCAGTTTTGTGAACCTGGAGGATAACTGCTCGCCGTGTAGCTTCTACCTGATTCAGACTGAGGATAGCACATGTGCTTTCATGACTGATGAGATACAGAATGTGAGTAACTGTCACATAGGAAGGGTTCATACGCAGCAGCTGCTCTGTTTGTGTTACAACACCAACTCTCCCGTGCCAGACCAGTAGGATTTTCCCAGTATTGTTTCTTTTCTGAAATGTTACTTCCTGCCCCATAAATTACTTACACTAATACTTAAGATGGTTTTGACTGACTATAATGTAGAGATTGAAGTTAAGTAATGTGTTATGAACTCATAATCACTGGCAGTCAGGCTGAATTGTTTATCAGACACATTTGTAATCCTGTTCTCATGACATTTTTTTTCATTACTGGGTGACTTTTGAGGGAGGGAGAGTTTAGTGATTAATCATTATTATGAAGAAATTAGAAGTGATGTGTACCAGTTGCAATTCTGACTTTGTAAAATCAGTTAAGAGTGCCAGACTAAGATGGAGTCCTGCTGTAATTAATGGCAGTTGCAGATCTCCCTTTGATTTTGTGAAGTTGGGGCTCTGCTGAAGGGATCCCATCCAGTATTTTCTGTATCTATGAACCTGCAGCAGTATGTTCTCTCCCTATCCTCGTGCCTGTGCCTGATTCACATTGCATAGGCATCAGTCATAACTGTAGTTACAGCGTCAATCTTTTTTATCAGAATCCATGGACATGTATACTCTGACGTAAAACTTTTATTGGCCTGAATGACACATGCCATTTATTGAACTGGGGACTTCTGGAGCTCCCCATCCTGACTTTTGTATCCTCTTTAGGGTGCGCAAGGGTAAGTTCTTGGTCATTGCATACCCAGTGCAAGCTGCAGCTATCTGGGCATTGTGAACCAACAAGGGATGTAGGTAAATTCCACAAAACATAAATTTGACATAATGTAAATTTTATACCATCTAACTTCTTAATGCTGACACTTTCCACCTAATGAAATATATTCAGATCTGGGCAGAACAGTATCTCACCTAGCATATTCTAGCCCCCGAACATGGGGCAAAGGACAGGTAGAGTCTGAGATCAGCAGCTGGGGCCAAGYTTGTACATGTGATATTTAACCTTCAAATGAGTGGCAAGGACAGGGGTGTATGGTGACAGAAAATGGATGAGTGGTAAATCCAGTAAATGGATTTAGTATATATGTGGAAAATATTTGCATGGGTCATTTAACGCTACAGTTACCCAAATTTGTCCTGGCCAGGGGCTTGCCACTGAAGCAATTAATTGAATGAGATGGGCATGGTAACATGGATCCTTGCTGTTCTTAGCTAGGGCTGTGTATGTACATGTGACAAATAAATTGCTGGTGACTGGCAGGGATTGTAGTAAAAKGTGGCATGCCCCCTAGCCAGAGGCGTGCTTTGGAGGCAATTAATCAAATGAGTTGGGCAAAGATATGTGATGACACCTGCCGCAGATAGCACTGCAAATACACATACAATTAATGATCTTGATGAAAGGAAGAAGAGATAATTTAAAGAAAGGTATTCTCTAAAGAGCTAGTAACTCTGAGTAGAAAATTCCTGCCTTACCTACAAAAGAGTCCCACCATTTTCAAAGCTATGGTGCCTCTGCATTTCTAGGTAGTGTAGTGTAGGCACCTATGAAGAAGGAAGAAAGAATTTTCAGTGTCCTAAAATGCCCTCAGCTTGAAAGCCCTTTGCACAAACAATTGCATGCACATGCTCAAGTATTGTAGCTCATCAGCCAAATTTAATATAAAGATAGCAGAAGTTCCCAAACATTGTAGAATGCTTGTATAAACATCTTTGCTATCAGGTACTAGATAACATAAACTAAGAGTCTGCAAATGGACATTCTTCTATTGACAGCAGTTGTAATTTTAGAGCTTTCTAGGCCATGACACCTTTTTACAATCTAAATGAATATTGATCTGAGCATAGTCTTCACCAAATTTATGCTGGATTGCACCTTTGCATGGGAAGCATGCATTTCTAATGGTGAACCTGAGATTAAAAAAAAATAATTGTAGCAATAAATTTCTTTTCCACAGAGATATCTAGCTCATCAGCTGTTTTTTCTCTTGTTCCCTCTTCCCTCTGCCCCTTTCCTGCAGAAAATCACACTTATTGTTCCACCCTGAAACTACTTCTCCATGATAAGCATCTCCTTGAGTCACTACTGGTTTAACCAAAAGACTTCCGATGCCAACGCTTAACTATTATGGCTGATGATGTGTTGAGTCTTGCCTGCGTGCCCTAACGCAAGATCAGGACTCCATTATTTTAGGAGTTTCACCTAAAGATGACAACCCTCACACAACATTGACAGTCTTGATTTGTGATATTTGTCTGCTGCTTTTTCATACTAGAGAACTAGTCTGTCCCTCTCGTTAACTTCTTTCTGCAGTGGATGCATCGTAAGTTTGTTTTTTTGTCTTACTGATCAAAAGGAGTTATTTGGGAATGTTGCCCTTGGGTTTGTCTTCTACTGCAGTAGCATTGCAGGTATTGCTCACTGATGAGAGTATTCCTCATACAAACTTCTGGAGACTTCCTTAGCTGTTCTTTTGTAGCCAGATATTGTCTGAATTCTGCAGAGCTCTTTTCCCAAGCGTCCATACCTTGCTGACTTGAGATGGACAGGAATTGGTATTTAGCCTTTATAGACACAAGTTTAACATATCATCAATTATCTTCCTCCAGATGAAGAAGCATTTAAGATTTTTTTTTTTCCCAGACTTGTCATGGCAACTTGCAGACTCTCAAAATAAAGCAAAAAGATAACGTTAGCTTAAATGATTGGCAAACTGGTTGACAAGCACAATGGGAGATGATCTTTAGTATGTAAGTTAACAGCTTGCCATTTCAGAGAACTCTTTTAGTTGAATTGAGTGGCACTTTTGTTCTCTTTGCAGAGTTTCATTCCCACAGCAGGGAGAGTGTAAGAAAAGGAAGAGCAAGACCCTACAGATAAGAGTCTGATCAGTTAATTTCAACAGCAACTTAAAAGGAATCTTTTCATCTCCTCATAATCCTCTGTCCATCACTTGCAGGGTCCCAAAGAAAGGAAGAGTGCACGAGAGCATGGTGCCCTGAGGCCCCCACCACTCCCACAAGGTCAAACACATTATCTGCTCTATTGCCACTTCTGAACTGTGGCTATAGAGAAAAAGATGAACAGAAATCTGTTAATTTTTTCTCCTCACCCTAAGTGAAACATAAAAGCAGCAGCAGAAAAGTCTTAAGGAGAAACAGAACGATAATACAGAGATTCTTTTGCACAGAACAGAAACACCCTGTATTTAATGTGTTCACAGGCATAGAAATGATTTGCGGGTTGGTTATCAGTCCTTCCATTAGTCTGCTGGAACCTGGAGATACGAGGTAGCTGCTTGAGCTGTGTCAGTGTTTTGAGTTTAAAAAGAATGAATGCATTGCTGTCAAATGAACCTTCTTTATTTTTTTAACCCTGCTTTATTATTAATGTACAAACAAAAAAGGAAGACAATTGGATGTGAATGAGAAATTAAGTCCAAAATAAAATMATCTGGCTGAAACACAGATAACATACCTGCAAAAATATGAACAAAGATGGGGAGATGACACCTTAAACGTATAGAACTGAAGCAGTGTCACATGAGCAAGGATGTGGGCTTGATGGCTTGAGATCTCTTCTTCCTGCTGTAATTTCTATTAGAATCTTTGTATGGCTTGTCTTGGGGTCTGCAGCTCTTACAGGGTTCAGGTTGCTATAATGCTGGATGCAAAATAGGACTACAACAGAATTTAGTGACATCTACTTGTTGCTGTTATGAACCCATAAAGAGGGGGAAGGATTTTTAAAAAAAAGAAAAAAAAAAAAAAATCTTCAAATGTTGACTCTACTCCACGGAGCCTGGAGAGTAGTCAGTAGACCAAACTGTATCAAGGTTGCATGCTGTTATGTGAGACTGATCTGACTGGCTGTGTTTCTGTATTACTTCTCTGCCTCCTCTAACTGTCCTCTTGGAAATAACAGAGCACAGCAGAGGAGCACTTCTTCATGGTCAGGCCTCTGCAAAGCCTCCCAGGCTGCCCTGATCAAGGGGGAGCTGCAGAGCAAAATAACGGGACAGAGACTGGAGTCAAGAGAGCAGGTTTGATTTTTTTCCAGAAAGCAGCTTGAAGAGAAGATTCAGATTGGGATCACATTTCCTGTAGATTTCTGGCCAGGCCTGTTCTGTATGTCTTTCAATATGGAGGTGTTAATTAAATCAGTTTAATTCCATTCATTACATCTCTATCGGAATTGGTCCAATATACTCTAATAACACTCAACCCACTAATTGTTTTCCACTGAAAAAAAGAGATGGGTCAATCTGAACCTATAGGACTTTATTATTGATTACCTGGAAGCTAGATTGATGGTCTTTGCTTAGTTCTTAATGAATTAATCTGCATTGGTGATGAGGAAAAGCAAAAACAGTTTTGATTTTAGTCTTGCTGAAGCTGGGCACATGTTTTAAATTTTGCAAACCAGTAATGGATAAATGAGAAGTCTCCAGCTCAGTAGAGTTCACCATAGGCTTCAGAATACTAATTTTGTTGTTCTTCATTTTGCTTTTGCTTAGAATTGAGCCTGAGTCTGCAAGCACATTGTTTTCTTTCATCTCTAACCCCAAAATGGATCAATTTCAGTTTTACAGTAAAGGACAAATCAAAGCTGGAATTTGGGCTTCTCGCTTGTAAGCCATATATGAGTTTGCTGTAAATCAACGTGACTACCAGTTGGCAATGAGGTAGGATTTTGTACCAACTTAAAAATGTGCTGTTAGAAAATGACATAAATAAATAAGTGTTCTCAGAGGAGTACCTTTAGAGCGACAAATAATCTCACTAAATTTTGGAAAACACTTAATTCCACAATGCTGCTATTTTCCATAAAAAAAGCAAAAAAATCTTTTCAGTTTGTGCAATTCCATACCAGCAATTACCAGCACTTTTCTTAAAAGACATTTCACAGAGTGTACATGTATGTGCACATACACAGAGACACGTACACATATACCTGTGTGCACAAACAGCTAGATTTTGAATTTAGGTTTGAGAGGCTTATTGAAGTGACATGTGGTGTTGCCTACTGCTTTATAGGAGCCCTTGGTTAAGAAGATATGAGGATACTGATTGTAAAACCATCATGTTACAAACATTAGTTAATGCTTCTGTCAGTCAGTTCTCTCTGGTGTGCAGTAGTCTCACATCAGAAGGCATTAATCTTACACTGGCTGATATACAGAAATGCAGCATTGCTCTCCTGTTAAATGAAAGTGGTGCTAAGTCCTTTGCAGAAATGCATTCCAGCCACGGCAGTAAGTAGCTCTGCTTTTTTGGCAGCATGCTGCACTGTTGCCTTCTTGTGAAAGATTTTTTTATTTTTTTTTTTTTTTTTTTTTTTTTTTTTTTTTTTTTTTTTTTTTTTAAAAAAAAAAAACTTTTTCCTGTTTTTTTTTTTTTTTGTGGAAATGATCAGGTTTTGACCTGAGACATTTTGCATTTGTGTTTCTGCCATGGAGCCTACTGGACAAGCTGTTGTCTCTTTCCACTAGATCGGATGTGTTTGTTGACAGAAAAGACAAATAGCGTGTATGAGGAGAAAGGGAGCGAGAGCTGGCAGAAGGGTGGGAGAGATGCCATCAGCTATGGACAGGCCACAGCTTTCAGCATGCGCCTGTGTCGTGGTTTAACCCCAGCCAGCAACTAAGCCCCACACAGCTGCTCGCTCACTCCCCCCCGGTGAGATGGGAGAGAGAATCAGAAGAGTAAAAGTGAGAAAACTCGTGGGCTGAGATAAAGACAGTTTAATAGGTAAAGCAAAAGCTGCGCACACAAGCAAAGCAAACCAAGGAGTTCATTCACCGCTTCCCATTGGCAGGCAGGTGTTCAGCCATCTCCAGGAAAGCAGGGCTCCATCACGCCTGACGGTTACTTGGGAAGACAAACGCCATCACTCCAAATGTCCCCCCTTCCTTCTTCTTCCCCCAGCTTTATAGGCTGAGCATGATGTCATATGGTGTGGGGTATCCCTTTGGTCAGTTGGGGTCAGCTGTCCCGGCTGTGTCCCCTCCCAGCTTCTTGTGCACCCCCAGCCTCCTCGCTGGTGGGGTGGGGTGAGGAGCAGAAAAGGCCTTGACTCTGTGTAAGTGCTGCTCAGCAATAACGAAATCATCCCTGTATTATCAACGCTGTTTCCAGCACAAATCCAAAACATAGCCCCATACTAGCTACTATGAAGAAAATTAACTCTATCCCAGCCAAAACCAGCACAACCTGTACAGAACAAGGCTGAGGTGAGTGGTTCCACGCAGCAACCTGTTGGGCAGTGTGTAAGAGTTCAGCTCCACAGGAGTCAGCTAAAGAATTGCATATAGAATTGCTCTTCATTGTCCTACTCCACAGCCTCTGTGAGCTCACAGCTCTGCTTCAGTCTCCAGGAAAGTCTAATCCCTTGTATCTGTTTATATATGTCTATACACACATATGTAGGTGTATACATATCTATATCTACCTGTATCTATATTTCCTTTTGTGGTTCTAGCTCCTGTCTTTAGACCCTTTTTTACCCTTTCTGCAGGAACCTTCTGAGGAGGTTTCCTTGGCTTGCTTGCGTGCAGTTGCATTTTGATCTCAAACTTGGTTGCTTCCATAACTACTAACTGCCAGACCCTTATTGTTTGGTTTTCAGTTCTTGTTTGCCTTTGTTCTCTGGACCGTTTTCACTGTGGTATCTTTAGCATGTTTGCTACAGGCTTTTATCTTCTTGAAATGTCAATCCCACTGTGTCATGTATTTTCTATTTTGTCTCACAGTGGTAAGGCCTTTGGAGCAGGGGATGATATTTATTCTGTTTACATGGTACCTTGCACAAAGGGTTATTAACTTGATTAGCCTCTAAGCAGTATTATGTTCTCTATGATATTTAATGTTAAATTATCATTGTGTATAAGTCATTGGCTTGCCAGTTACTTTTTTTTTTTTTAATGAAATATATAGCGTCTTTTGTGTTGTTTTTCCAAGATTGATAAATGCTTCAGCCAACTATGAATGTATAGGCAGGGAGTAAAATTGGTTGCCTCCTCCACAGAGCTGTTGTGCCCTATTTATTAATTGGGCCCTGCACAAAGCCAGATTGCAACACAAGTCACGTCTCTCTCTCTCTCTCTCCTTTCCAAATTGAACCTATCTATTACTAATCACTGACCTTAGATGTAGTACTGAGCTCATTTTCCTGTCTATCAATTGTGCCATTATTGCCATACTTATTCATCTTTATATACTAGTGTTATATAATACTGTATAAAAAGCATTCATGGAGTCAACTACCTTGTATTTCTAGCTTCAGTCCCGATAGCTTTTCATTGTTGTGTTCACAAAAGCTTTGCTGAACGTGACCTCCCCTTTAGAAATCCTCTTGGACCATTCACTGTACAGCCTGTCCGAATAGTCTTCTGTTCTTTGCCTTATCACTGAGTTTAGGATCTTTGCCTGTGCTACAGCTGTGTTATTTTCTAGTTTGGCCCTTAATTCCTTTTTAAGCGTGGATGCCATGTAAGCTTTCCTCAAATGCTTAGCCCCATTGAAAAATAATTGCAGTTTTCTAGGGTGGTGTACAAACCATTGCTGTTAACAATAGTGATACTACAAAGGCTTTGAGCTATGTTATGCTGTGAATTTTTTTCAGAGAAGTTCTTTTCACTGAGGATCCCACCCCAAGCTGAGTTTTCTGCAATTCAGTGTAAGAGAAGAGCTGATGATTCTGTGAAATTCAGAGGGATTTGAGCTACTGCCAGTTTTGAAGGAGAGAGTGCCAAAAAGGGGTGCAATAGAAACCCTAAAGCATGTAAAACTGTTTCCACAGTATTTTTTTAATCTCTCCTCGCTGTACAGTTCCGAATGCAGAATGTCCTCTGACTTCTCAGGAACTGAATTCTTCCTCTTTGGCTGCTATGATACTGTCCTCAGTTGCAAAAATCTGATGTGTTGCCCCACTAGTAGATGCATGTTTTGTTCCTGTGCAATTTTTTCTTCCTCCGTGCTGTTCATGAGCATAAAGAATTACATTTTTACTCTAGCAGTACTAATTCTTTCTGCTGAACAGCCTATCTTTTTAAAACCTACAACCCTTCTCAAGGACAGTCCTGCACCTTGGCAGCCTCATAAATTGATGCTCCTATGTTGGGACTCAGTTTTCAGACTTACCTGAGCCTTCTCTTGATATCTTGGGAAAAAACCAAAAACTTTAGTATTGCCCTTGCACACTTGGCACATGCCTTGTTGCTTTAGGTGTCCTGGATATCTAGTGTCCCACTAGCTCAAGGCCAGGGAAAAGCAGTACTTTGGGCCTTCTGTGGAAGGCTGGTATAGGAATGTGGAGCAGGACAATACTGAGAAAATCCTTTCTTACATTCCAACCAAGTGTGAACTGCCTCTCTTAACGATTTGGTGCTGTTGGTGTTCCCTTTCCCTGCTGTGTTCTCTTGCTAATTGTCCTCTGAGAGGTGGAATTTATCACCTTGTAGGCAGATGGGGCATTTGGCAGGAGTGGGATCCAGATGTAAAGCTTTGGAAAGTTCCCAATAGCAGCATCTGGGCTTGGCTCTGGCGTATTGCCTGAATTCTTTGTGAACTCTGAACAGCTGGCCGTGGAACTGCCTCTGGGGTTATCTCCGGGGTGGTTGTTACAGATCTGGCTGTGAAATCATATTCTCCTCACATACCTCTCCACTCAGAGGAAATGTACCCGTACGTTTACATGCAGGAATCTTTTTGTAGCTCAAGCTTTAAATGTACTGTATAAAATATGAGCATGTATCTTTTTGTACCCTCAAGACGACTAGTCTGGAGACTGTGTGAGGAATAAGCTTGTGTGTGTGTGCATGCGTATTCATGTCAATGTATTTCTGTGTGTGTGAATACGGTTAATTGTTAGCAGATTCTGTACTGCTATGACTGCTTTGACTCCAAGTCAATGGACATATGCCAGCAGAATATTTGGCTAAATATCTCCCATCTCATGTAGCAGCAGAATGCTGTAGGTTTTGGGCATGTTGCCTTCTGTCCATTTTACTTAAAACACAGCCTTGCGCAGTTGAATCATGTTGCCTTCATTATGTGAAACTTACTCCTGTGCACAGGCCTGATAAATACTAATTTTTCAGGCGTAAATGGCTCCTAATCCAGTGTCAGACCCTCTTTGCCATGGAGATATTCACTACTAGGTAGACTTCAGTGCAGTCAAAAGAAAACAAATGTATATTGAGTCAGTATTTTATAATGTTCACCACAGCTGCCTATATCACGAATGGAAAATAGTCTGTCTTCTATTTATGATAAATCATTGATTAGAAAATACACTTGAAATATTGGGTAGGAAATATGTGTATTTCATATATGCATGTATATATTTCAAATAGTTATTTATCCCTCTGTGTGTGTATATTGTGGTATATATTTCTCTATAATTAAATAGTCAGACCTCTGAATTTTGGCGCTTCAGGATATAAAAAAGAAAATCATCTTCGTTGACATACATTGTCTTGTTTTTTAAATTGCCGTAAACCCCGATTTGGAGTGACTTCCATTGGAGTGACTACTTTATTAATATGTAACTAAAAAAGCATGCATTTTAATCATATTGACTTCAAGATAGTAAAATTTTTTTTTTTTTATTCCCAGAAAATGCTATCGGAGTTTCTGAAGTTGAGGATAACCCTTCATCTGTAGGTATCTTTGAATTTAATCCAGCATAAGACTGGTCCGAGGATGTCTGGTATAGGTGCATTTTGAAGCAGAGGTTGTGTTTACTGTACCCAACATATATAAAAATCTTTCAGAAACAAGCCTCTTGTGAAAACAGCAAATAAGACTTTGGGTGAATGTTTCTGCTGAAATATATCAGCATAGTTAGCATGTAGCTCATTGACTTCAGCCTGATTTGCATGATTTACACAAGAATCTGCCTCCATGTTGGGAGTAGTCCAGTGTACCTAAAATCATGTATGGGATATACATTACTTGGTGTGGGTAGTATGTGTTGGAGTTTATAACTGACTGACCGCAGTGTTTCAGGCAAATAAAGCAAGAAGCCTTAGGATTTGTTATCTGTTTTGTGGAACTCCTCTTTTCTCATGGGTGCTGTGAAAGGACTCTCTGTTGAAGAAAGGCTGAATGTTGGATTTGACTACTGCAATGCATGTCTTTGGGTGCATCCATGCTGCTTTTATACATCCATGGAAAACTAGAAGAATGGGGTAACTGTTTGGGGTGAAAAGTGTTTGAAAATAGTAGGATTTTTACCACTAATTTTTACTAAGTCATTGACAGGTGTTTTTCATTAGTATCTCTACTAAAAGCTTACTTGAATCAAGACTGGGTGAGTCTTACAAGATGAACTGGTCCATCTGACTTGAATCAAGACTGGGTGAGTCTTACAAGGTGAACTGGTCCATCTGACTTCTCTCTGTATTCATAAGCCACCAGGAATTTTGTTGTTACTGTTTTTCTTTATGATAAATTGAAATATACAAATTTTAAAGGTAAGATAAGAGAAATGTGCCAAAAAGCATTTTTTATTTCCTTAGATCAAAGGTAATTTTGAACACAAGAATGGGAAGCAGTTTAATTTCTTGAGGTCATCTCTGCTGAAGCACATGTCTCAATGTTTTGGTACTGCATATACTGGATAAGTGCTGTCCCCTGAGATATTCCATCTTTGACATCATAGGAGTATGTAGTCCGTGCAGTTCCTTGCAGTGCAGGTTCCCTGCCATCATCTCCTTTTGACAGCTCAGCTGTTATCAGATTTTTCTCAATCAGGGGGAACACATCTGTTCTCTCTCCTTTTAACATTGAAGATGCTGTTCTGACTAGCTGTCAGTTATCTGGGGGAGTTTGGTGCTTAAAGTCAGAGGCATCAGACAGCACCAGGAGTCATACCTTCTTCATGACCTCTGCCAGTCAGGTCAGGTTAGCGATTGCTGCATTACACACAGCAAGCACAGATTCTCCTGTTGTGGCTTCTCTCTCCTAATTACTGAGATCCATCTCTTTCCATTACCTAGTATAGAAAGTGCAGTACAAATGGAAAGGAAGGGTATTTATACCACGTGGAGCAGAGATAATGGGGGAATMATAAAGGAGAACAGTATTTTCTCTATTTCAGAATACTTTTCTGCAATTTTTATATTCCTTTAGGTATAAAAAAAAGTAATAGGATTTACTTTTTTGATTTTAGAACTGTGGCAGATGGTGGGGAATTTTACTTCTCATGATGTAGTTTGGGGTCGTACTATATTCACTGCTCTCAAGTCTATGACATGATTTACATGCACAGAACCAGTGTCCCTGAAAGGGTGATTCTTGCACTGACAGACCTAAATCTATAGATAACAACTGGCTGGTATAGTTTAGGACAGCTGCTGAGTAGTAAGTCCTGCTGATGTGCTAATCACCAATAACTTCCTAAAATCACTTGGTAGTTGGGACAACGTGTTAAAAGAAGTTTTAAGACCAGTAGCCTTACATGCATATCTAAGTGGTCTTGTCTTATCAGAAACAAGGTCTAAAAAGCACAGAGCAGAAATCTCTTGTATACCTTTAAAAACCCACAGTACTATCTGGACCTGCTTGGATTCTCACTCTCTATGGCAGGAAAGGTGGGTTTCCTGGTTGCCTCCTGTGATGTTTTCTAGAGAAAGTCTTAGAAACTATAGCAGAACCGTTGGCTTCTTAAGCTCAAGCAGTAGATCTGTTAGTGAGCATGATGTCTGAGGTACTATCTGATAGACCTGTGACTACAACTGAGTATAAACCAAAAAAGTATAATTTTCATATTGTAATGCTATTTAGTCTGTTACTTGCAATCTGCCTTTTAAGAGCAGTTCTAGGTCACTGACCTGTTCATAACTTAAAATTTCAGAAGAACCATGGAATTTTGCACAAACCCCTCTTGAATAAGAAAAGATCTGTCCAGTTTCCTGGGTGCAGCAGGAACATCTGATTTCCACCCCCCCCCCCCATCATTGTCTTAATACCTTTTTAGTAATGTCTGCTTTCTCTCATACAGTGCAGTAGTTCATTTATAAGGAACTCTTTCCTTTAATAGCCATTGTGTTTTTGACAGTACTCTGAATAATAGAAATTAACTTTTCCAGTGTCCCAAATGACAGGGCAAACCATTCTATCAGTGATATATCTTCAAAATTGGATTTAGCAAATAAAAGGGTGGTGGACTTTAAATATATATAAGACCCATCCCTTGGATCTTCTTTTAACTGCAAACCTTCAAAGAAATTATATTTTTACTCCCAGCAAATTACCTAGGAGAAAAAAATGACAAGAGTAATCTATTTTTTTCACAGCTGGTCGGTTGGCCGGAGTTTCTCATCAAGGAGTACATGCTGTTTGCTCCCCAGATGGACAGGCTGGATGAGTAACAAATCCACAGAGCCTGGGACACAAGGTAGAAATTATACTGCCTGTGCTTTTAATCTTGCACAGCTCTGCTCATTGGTAATTGCAGGTGGCCCATATCCAAATGACACTCTATTGGGACAATATCCTATATCTTGTCAGAATGAGTCCCATTAAAGCCTGCACTGGAATTAGGCCAAAAACTTGAAATAATTACGGGAAACTTATTTTTAAAAAGTTGAAGCCATATAATGGTGACAATTAGACATTTAAGCAACATCAGCTGTAACTGCGATTTTAGCTGCTTCTGCTTGGTCCTTGTTTTGTCTGTCTGGCTCAGGTACAATAAGACGTACTGAGCAAAAAGTGCATGAAGTTGTGACTATGATCATTGTCTGTGTCTCTTGTTCCGGGGCCTCTGCATAGTGCTGGAGCAGCAGTGCATGTTTGAACAATGCCTGGCAAATTACCTGAGGCTTGGACAAGAAATGCTGCCTGTACACTGCCACTCAGCTATTTGGGTCACATCTTGCTCAGCTTGCTTTCCCTTTAATTTAAAGAATGTTTGCTGTTGTCCTCATTCTGCCCAGGGATACTCCCACTTTATCAATCAAAAGGCATGGAGATTCAGGAGCCTTTATTGTGAGAGTCTTATTAAAAAGTCTGAATTACAAAGTGATTCCATACATTAGCCCCAAACCATTTCCTTGGGGACCCCTCTCCTCCTACAGTCTACATGTTGAAGACCTGAATTTTCCTCTTCCTGTGCTTTTGAGATGCCATACCAGAGCAGAAACATCTCAAAGGTACACTAAAATGCTAGTGGGCATATTTAAAAGTGATATGTCTAATTTCTAAAGAAAGCCTCGAGGCAAAATGCTTCTCTTTTACTCTGGTGTAATCCTGTTGACTCCTAAATCATTATACTTTTAAACTAAGCATGTAAATATCAGACTCCAAAATCATTAGTGTAAGACTTGGAGGGCTGCTGTCAGGGATGCCATGGTAATTGGAGCGCTCTGCTTCCCTCCATCATTTTCATGGGAGCTGTGGGACTGGAGCAGCACAGCGGTCCATCCAGTCTAGGGGCCATCTCCTCCAGGGATGGTGCTGGGAGGGGTCTGATCTTTCAGCACAGCTCGGCATGCCTATTGAAAGCAGATCTGCTCTTTCTCTCTCCCTCTTTTTAAATCTCACATCTGCAAATCGGGCTGGTGTGTAGACTCGGTCCTGACCGCGTGGATTAGAAGTGAGACGCTTGTAGATGTTTTCTCCCTGTGAGCTTCTCGCCCTCTTATGTGATGCAGTGTTGTGCCATGTACCCCTTCCATTGGTCCCTGGCTGTGTGCTGCCGAACAGCAGGTCTGCTGGCAGCCGTGGACAGGCTGCACATTCAGATTCAGTGTACTGCTGATGGTACCACTGAGGGCTGGTCATGACATCTACTTTAAGGGTAGATGAAACCTCCTGAGAGCTCTTTGCCTTTTCTGTTCCTCTTTGGCTGGTCTGGCCCTGATGTATATGTGGGAGAGGGTGTGTGGACATGGGTAGGAAAAGGTCAGATTAGGAAAAATGTAATCAAATTAGTTTATTTAGTTTTTAACTCTCCTACTGAATTGTGATATTGCAATGCCTCCCTGTTTTATCTGGTGCCTGGCAATCTCCGGGTATGGATACCTGCTGGGCTCATGCAATGTCCTTAAGACAGATAACTAGGACTGGCAGGAATCTGCACTGCCCTTTATTTCTCCACATAAAGAGCAAAGCTGAATTTCTGCTGTGTGGCATTACTTCAGGATCCTGTGTCCTCTCCTGTCCTCTCTGCTCTTTCTAGTGGTCTTAGAGAAGTGAGTGAGGTGAGGTGGATACAGACCTTTTTCTGTGTAAATAACAGTACATTGGTAGTATTCCTTGGTAATGTATCTCAACATGTATTTCAATAGACCAGTTACGAAGCACGTAAGTCCTGCAATCTGTAGGAAAGGGCTGTAAGACTGCAATCTGTCTCGGAAGGGTTTTGCTGATAGTTCCACAGCAGATGAGTGTGTATGTGGGCTGATTTCATGTAAGCCCTGTAGACTACTTTATCTTCAGCAACCTCCTCAAACCAGTTGATCAAAGGTAATTTAGATAAAGCATTTGCGCCCTTGCTCAACTTCATGGTCAATATTTAACTGCTTAGCTATAATAAAGATACCTTGCTAACTAGCACACACAATACACAGTCTGCTTGAGTGCAGATTTGTTGCTGTACCCTAACGGTAATTTTTCTCCTCCATAACAAAGTAACATGAGACTGTATACAAACAACAGCATCAGTAAGCAGCACATTTGTATGAATGTGGGCAGAGAGGCTAAACCTGAACAAGCTAGAGATAAAAAATACAGTGCAATTCTTGTGTAACTGAAAAAAAGTGAAAGGTGGTTTTTTTTGGTTTGGTTTTTCTTTCCCCCCCCTCTTACTTTAGAGCAAGAAATTTAGTATTTCCTGGATTCCAAGGCTGGAAGGGTCTACTTGATCTTCTGCATAACATTGTCCAGGAAGTTCCTTCGAACAATTTTCTGTGTATCTGTTTTAGATATTTTTGCTATTTGTGTATATGAAAGTGAGTTGGAGGGACAAGTCTAATACTTAGATAATTTAAAAGCAGTGTCTAAGAAAAGTATCCATCTATCAAAGAACCTACCAATGCTGCTGTAGCTAGTATTTTGATGTCTTTCACAGCACAAGGAGCAAAGTCTCTTTGCATGTCTATTATTCACATGGTTATGTTCTGGGTCTACTCTGGTGGAAGAAAAATCTCCCTAAACAAATGACATTGCCTGAAATAATATACTCCCTGCACGAACCTGCACCACAGACTTAAGAGCTGTATAATTAAGCTTTTAGTCTGGAAAATAGTTATTGAAGATTGACATCTTTTTGTTTGTTTTGTGGATGCTCTGTCCTGGCTTTGGTGGCAACAAGTGTAAACACTGTTAGTCCTACAGAATTTAAGAAGGACAAGGCCAGCTGAAATTTTGTAATGCCAGGCGAGTCTCCTGTACTGCTGGTTTATTAGAAAGAAACTGAGAGCCAAGTGTTTGGACAGTAACAATTCAAGCTCCTTTATGCTGTAAGCAGGAGATGACAAGAAGCAAAATAAGGTTTCCTGAAGGGACAGGTTTGTTGCTGACCCCAGTGAGCTCAGAGTAAAGTATGTTCCAAAATAGGTAGACTGCTATTTTTACTGTCATTCTCCTGAGCAGATGCAAAGCTCAACTGAAGCATGGAGAACTGTGTTTAATGAACACCAAGGCAGCTCAGTGTTCCCCATGGGTGTGCATGAATGGCTTTAGGAGTCTGATTTTCTGCCTGCCATTTAAAAAAAACCAAAACAATCTGCATTTAGCCATATGCATGGCCATTCTCTTCTTCCAGGCCAACTTTGAGCAGCAGTTTCTCGTGGTTGTCCCAGCAGCCCTGAATGCAGGTCCACTCTCAGCAGACCCAGTAGTCAGTCAGCTTCTAAAGAAAACTATTTGCAACAAACAGGTTTCAGAGCATGTGTGTCTTGAACAGGACGTGACTCATGGGTATGTGACACTTAGCACACAGACATCCTGATGAGCCTACAGTGTATCAGCTTTTTCCCATTGTTCAAAACCACATGCCAGCAAGTGCCAAGAGAGTGATTTCTTCTTCCACTGGGTCATTTCTTTTGCCATCCTGGGGTCCCAGTAATCAGGTCAGACCAGCCTGAACTTTGTGCATTTGAGAGAGAGAAACCATTACTGTGTTGTTTCAGTATTGAGAGTTGATTTAATTATCCCTTCCCATTTTCAGCTCATGCAGGAAGCATTCTTTTTTCTTACCCATTTAGCAAGAAATATCACAGGCATTTTTATGGGCTTGCTGCAAAAATGTCTTAGCAGCAATCTTGAATATTCCATGACAGCAGTGTCTGTGGTGTTTCTATCCCACTACACATGCTAAGGCAGCTGGCTGCCTCCCAAGAGAATTAGGGTCAGACATTGCCCCTTCGTAATGGTGAGCAAATAAGGTTTTCAATGTGAACAAATTTGGGCTGAGACATGAAGCAAGAAAACAAGCCATTCATATATTGGTTGTAGGATATTCCAAAGGTGGGAGAAAGTAATTGCAGCTTAATTCATTGGGATATGAATACATTTGGTGGGGATAGTGAGTAGCAGAGAATTTTTACTGATGTATGGCTTTACTAGAAGCCAAATGCTGGTAAAGGCTCAAGGAAATTGTGATGGAATCTATAGCTGTATCTTGGATCCCATAGCAAAACCATAGCCTGATCCAAAAATTCATTGTCAAACTTCCTTTGGCTTCAAGGAAGTCAGAATCTGAAGGCCAGAATTTAACAGAACATTTTAAAAAGGCTGGCCTCCAGTTTTCCGGCAAAAATGCAGCATGAAGGAATTAGGAAGCAGATGAGAAAATGAATCATGAAGTGCAAGATTTGGGTAGCACCTTGGCCAGGGCAAAAATGTTTTAAATCTGTCCGTGCATACACTTGGAAATATACATTGGACTTATCTCCAAGACAGGAGAGCACCGGTAATTGCAACTTATTTATGTAAATGCCATTACTTGTTGGCAGTGGTGCATTTAATATTAAGCAAATCTCCTTTACTCTTCTAAGCCACTTTTAGCAAGGAAGGGATGTTGCTTTGGCTGTCAAAAAGCTACAGGAAGAACCATTTCAGGACATGTTGAGATTCCTTAAACACAAAGCTTTTCTTTGCAGCTCAGTTTCACCTAAGCTTACATTTATACTTTTATTTTAAGAGTCTAGGCTTCCTTGAAAGCTTGTTCCACCTGAGGAGAGATGTTCCTGTCTTACTTAGTGTCAGCTTTGATTCAGAAGGTAATACTGCATGGATCCAGGAAGCTGTGGCCTTTCTCACCAGTTGGTCATTTATCATTTCATTACASTAAGGTTACCAAATTGACGTGTCCTGGCTAATTCTTCTAATGCAGCTATATAGCTATCTAGTGTCTCATCAGGCAACTGTGCACGCTGTCTCAATTGATAATACTCTGTGATACTATTAGCAGATGGCAGAACATGACCTACCTGTGAAATCTGACCCACAGTGATCTTCTAACAGTGCCTGTTTTCTCAGGGAATGTCTTGAGATGTACTTTTATCTTCCTGGTCCAGCATTGCAACTGTGTTTTATTTTCCGTAGAAATAAAGGAAGGTATCACACTGCTTGTATTTGGCCTTGTAACTGCTAGTGACTAGCTAAGAAATGAAGATTTGCTGTTAATATTAATTCTTACCATTTCTTCAAATGATGCTATAATGAAATTTGATATATAATTTTTTAAATAGCGGCACAGGAGCTATTTTAAATTTAACAACTGCAGTATCTTTTCTTCTTATACTTTTCATTAATCTTCATGTACTTAATTAGTTGCTGTTCCTCAGTGGGAATGTTTGACTAGAGTAGAATGAGACTAATGAAATCTCTCGGGTTGCTACTGCTGAAAAGGAAAAGGACTAAGTGCTAGAAGGACATCAAGACTGGCTAAATACAATGTTTGTTCATAGGTTAGCCCTGTGTGGCAATGTTTGCATAAGAAAAAGGAAAAAAAAAAAAAAAAAGTAACATGCTTTCAAAATTTTCCAGTGTCCCATTCCACAGGAATGGTTCTTTAATTGTGACCCTTAGTTTGCAGGGCAGGTATAGGGAACGTATGTGCGGACTGGAAGTCTGTGCATAAAAAGAGCTAATGGGACAAATTAATCTCCTTTTTGAAAGCCCAGCATGCAGCTTAGCAAATATCAGCAAGCCAAGATCAAAGTGTGTTAAATCCCAACCCTAGGATAGGCAAAATAGGCTACAGTTTTGAAATTAAAGCAAAAAAAGAATTATGTATGAGACGTCACCACATATGTGGGTAGAGCCTGAACGCTGATAAAAACCCCATTGCTAGCAGCGAGGTTGCCCACGTCTGCAGTGGGATTTGGACTAGGTCCTGTGTTTCCTTACTCTTGCCTGAGGACAGTATTTAAAATCTTTAATTTGCTTGTTCAGAAGACTGCGTCCATGGCTTGCTTCATCTGTAGCCGGAGTATGTCAGTTATCATGGTGTAGTATAAGGGCTTACACTGAACATTAGCTTATGGGAGACCAGATAAAATATCCCTGTTCATTGTTTGGAAGCAAGAAATAGCGTTTATCTTTTCCCCAGCATAAAGCATTAGTGGTCACTACAACAGAGTTCCTTCCATGCTGTGATAACAGTGTAACAGATACTATCATCTGTATGTCTTCAGAGAATAGGAAATAATGAGGCAGATTCACTTCTGTTCCGGTTCCATTGAAACTGGAGAAATTATATCAGCAGGAAGTTTGGCCTCCTGCATGTTGAGCTCTTCTCAGTTCAGTGCTTTGTATGATCAGAGGGCTGGAGCACCTCTCCTGTGAAGACAGGCTGAGAGAGTTGGGGTTGTTCAGCCTGGAGAAGAGAAGGCTCTGGGGACACCTTATAGCAGCCTTCCAGTACTTGAAGGGGGCCTACAAGAAAGCTGGAGAGGGACTTTTTACAAGGGCATGTAGTGATAGGACAAGGGGTAATGGCTTTAAACTGAAAGAGGGTAGGTTTAGATTAGACATAAGGAAGAAATGCTTTACTGTGTTCCAGTGCCTCACCACCCTCAGGTTGTCCAGAGAAGTTGTGGATACCCCATCCCTGGAAGTGTTCAAGGCCAGGTTGGATGGGGCTTTGAGCAACCTGGTCTAGTGGAAGGTGTCCCTGCCCATGGCAGGGGGGTTGGAACTAGATGCTCTTTAAGGTCCCTTCCAACCCAAACCATTCTATGATTACTTTAATTTTAAAATTATAGCCATAAATTGTGCCTAACAATGCTATATCAAGACCTGCATCTACTGCCAAGCACAGCCTCTCAGGCCCAGTTCTTGCGGCAGCAGACTGCTGCTTGTAAGGTACCCTTGGACTTGTTTTTGAAAAACCCGTTGTTAAAATGACACCATTTGCAACTAGCGCAGTTACCTGCTAACTCTGATGTGTACCGCATTTCAGTGTCTGACAAGACCTGTACCTCTTAAATTAAGAGTAATGTGGCAGGAGAATGGGAAGCATATGTCCATCTAAGGAGACCCAGGCCTTGTCACAGCATGAAGACTATGTGTCCTCAAGCAGGTATTTTCAAGTGAGATTCATTGCTCCAAGGGACCTGGTAAACAGATGCTAAGAGGCTTTGATTTGGATTAGTTTCTCCAGAGATGGCTGCCAACCTGGGCTGATCTGTCTATCTTACTCTGTTTTCCTTTTCTCATATGCAAGAAAAACAGCTGGGAAGGAAAAAGGGGAGGTGGCATTGCTAGAGGCTCAAAGGTACCAAGCAGCTGGCTGTGAGACATTGGTGGTAACAGGGAAAAAGTGACTTGCTGAATTTGATATGAACTTCAGTGGCTATTGTTCAACCCAATGCTTATGAAATACTCCACAGTTCCTAGACTAAAAGGCCTCATTTTTTGGGTGTCTGTTTATTTATCTGAGTTTAATTTTACCTAATTTTATCTAATCACTCTTACATTATCATATTCTCTGTTTGTAAGTGATCTATTTTCTACTAGGTTGCTCACTATTTTTACTGTATGTACATTTACAGTAATGAACCTGAAAGCTGAAACAGATGATAACACAGTAGTTGTTTTTGAGGTCTGTAATAATTCATGAGTATTGCCTACAAAGCAGGTTTTGGATGGTCTTCAGGGGTAAACACATTAAAGCCAGGTACTTGTAAGCTCTTTTACAATCTATTAGCATAATAACATCCTGTAAAATAAGCATCTTCATGATCTAAGAACATCTGATGTTGGTCCATTAACTGCCTTCATCTTCAGTTCAAACTGCCAGTGGTCTCCATATCCGGGCATCATTTAGTATTATAGCTGAGGAATCTCCTGCTGTTTTATGGAAGTGACCGAGTCCAAATAATATACTAGGGTTTTAGATTCTTTTCCTTTAAAAATACATTATGCCCCATGTGAATGGGAAATCACTTTGACAAATGCTGTATGCCAAAGCATAATAAAATTACATCTTGAAACCCTTAATTTTGTCATTAGCAATTGTTATTTCCTGTTATACCAAGTAATGAAGTAGCACATGAGAAAAATATAATTTTTCCTTCATTTATTTATTGAAGTATCAAGGGTTACATTTGACAATGGTATTATGATACACATCTGTTTCTGTTCAAATTAGGAAGGTTTTAATGATACCTCAAGAATTAGAAAAGCAATTGCTTAACTAAACTGAGGGAATTCCTGCAAATGAGCGCATTATGTTTATACAAGATTTGTTTAATCTATGAATTGTTGTATAATTAGTTACATTATGCAGACGAAAATTAGATATCCTTGTTTCCAACTCTTTGTCATTATACTGTCATCAAACTACAAAGAGCTCTAACTGGTCTTCATTGAACATCATAATTATTCTTTTGTAGGTAATGTCCAGCTCTGACAATGTGCAAAATTACTGTCTTGAGAGATACTGAAAGTTTAAAAGGTGCTTGTGTTAAAAAATCCAAACCAAGTATTCGTTTAAAATAGAGAGCTATTAAGACTTCACTTTCCTATTCTGTAGTTTTAAGTAGTGATACATAAACCATATTATGGATAATGTGGAGAGAGCAGTCTGAAAGTTCCTAACTGATTCCACCCACCCCTCCCTTCGTACAATCTTAACCTCATTGGCTTTACTATATGGAAATATAATCGTTACCTTATGAAGAGATACCAGTTTCCCATATGGCCCAATCTCTGTACCTGGCAATTGGTATTACATTCTAAGGATATCATCACATGTTTCTTTAGAAAAATGAAGCGGAGGTTTCAGAAGGTCTCACTGTCTTCAGTGGTGGTCTGTCCCTACATTTGCCAGTCATGCTAAATGAGAAGACTACCACACTTGATGAAACTTTCTATTGTATTTCATCTGCATGCCAGAACTATAGTTCAGAAAAAGCTAAGGCAAAAATACATGTTTCCAAAGCTCTAAGTTGTGAAATGTTTGGATATCAACCATCAAAATAAATTCAGTCAAAACGACTGAAAAGTCAACATTTCCACACAGTGCTTGCTTAGCCCATGGGAGCTTCCTGGGTTTTAGATCAGCTGCTGCAATTGGGTTCTAGTCCAGGATTTTGACAATGAAAACAAAAATGGTGTACGAATATGAATCCACATTTTGGCTTTTTAAACTGTCTTCCATCTTAAAGACAGCAGGGAGATGTCTGGAGATTTTTTTTTTTTGACACCTCTGTGCGCTTCTGGGAAAAATGTTCAATCTCAACTTTAAAGAGAGCAAAACTGTCCTGAGAATTAGGGATGAGAGAGTCCAGGAAATCTGATTGCTGGGCAGAGCTGACTTGTGGAAGATGGCTGCTCACAAAAGGCTGATGCTTTTCAAGTAYGTTGACATGAGTGAATGTCTTGGTTCTTGGCAATGTAGACTCTTTGCCTTTAAGTAAATGTATTTGAGAATAGATTAGTTTGCAAGCACTTGAATTGATTTAATGTGTCTTTACTCTTCAGATATTCACTGTTGCTGTTTACCTCTGCAAGATAAATATTTAAAATTGCATTTGAACCTCTCATTAACATTTATGTTCATGTCATTATAGTTTCCTTTTGTGAATGAGATTTACCTATCAGTCTTAAAGCTGTAATGTGAACGAGTCTATTTTTGTAACTTTCAGTTTCTCACGATAATCTGCCATAGGGTTGAATTAATTTTGTGGCATGTTTACTGCTCATTCATCATCAGAGTCATAGCAATGAAGCAATCATCAGGATAGAAAAGCATTGGTATTTTGTGAACAGTGCTAGGCTGACAGGTCTTGCAGTGGAAATCCACATATAACACAGTGCAGCCACCTATTCCTGGGCAGTGAACACGTATCAGGGGAACTGAACTAAGGGTCTCTGGGGCCAAAAGCATGATAGCTGAACAAGAAACTGGATACAGGCATTTATTTCATTCTGGAGCTTGTCGCTAGAAGGGAAAGGGCTCATATCATGGCCATAGTTTTCAGACTCCAACAACTCATTTGCTAGGAGCAGAGTGCAGACTTTCTCTTTGTTTCCTCCATGGCTGCCCAAGTAGTGACTTTGTCATGGCTCTTACATGTGCCAGGTTTGTGTCAGTGACTTAGGAGTGAGGAGGATTCTTCCACCATCTCTCTGCTTGCTGATGTACAAAAATATGCCCGGTAACTGGAGCAGTAGTACAGATTATCTTTCCAATAAGGGATTATCCTCCAATCACTGTTTTTTCATCTTTGAATTATGCTCAGAAGTGCGTCTGACAGTAGCTGTGTCACTGTGGGTCTCCCAGTTCTCTCTTACTGAAGAAATCTGAAATTCCCATGTGTCCAAACTAGATTTTTCCTTTCCCCATTCTCTAAGAACTGATCTAAATTCATATTTGGTTGGACTTCAGAGTTTATGGTGAAATGCTTAAGCATAAATTTGAGTTCCTGTATTTCATGGAGAGTTTTGGCTAATGTTTCAGAGCTTTTCCACTGCATAGTCAGTTTATAGCGTTATTGTGAAAATTTTATATGACCAGAAATCTTGCAATTCACATAGTGCTAAATTATATCCAGTGGAAGTAGCATGGTTATGTAATGTCATGTGTTTTATTAGTTGGAGCAGTATGCTTACATAAATATTATGCCAAAAGTCAAATACCAAGGTATGCAGTTGAGTCCCTTCTGGTTTTGTAAAGGATAAAGGCTTTCATCTTTCTTCCTAATTGCCATTTAACAATTGAAAATTATTTAATGGATAACTGCAAATACATTTTTTCTAAGAATTAAGAATGTAATTATGTAGCTGAAAAAATCTAAGCATATAAGGAAGCAGTTTCAGATGAAGTTACAAGAAAATTAATGCCATGAATATCATCTTTTTAAACCATTTCTTGTGCACTTTGAATAATGTAGTACTTGAATGTTTTAATTATTTTTGTGCAGAGAGAAATGTGTATTCAATAAATGTGGAAATTATTTCCCAATACTTTATTTAGATTTTTTTGTTTGTTTTTAGATCCACAGAAATCTCTAAAGTATCAGTTATACAGGAAAGAAACATCTGATCTATGAGGGAAGTGTTACAGGAAATGAAAAGAACTGAGTGTCCAGCCTGCACAGGACTGTACCAAGGGAGGATTATTACTCCCTACTCTTTTGGTATGAGACTACAGTTGACCCCTTTATATTTTAGAAGAGGGTATAGTTCAGAGTCGTTTTGGGTAAATAGATCAAAACTACATGGCACTGAAATAAGATAGAGCTTATGGGATCTATCAAATTATTTGTTGTTCACTATTTAGGATGTTAAAGAAGAAACACTTCTTTTTGTTGTTGTGGAATTCATAGAAATAGAGATGGCAAGACATGCTGGGCTGTTCAGTTTACCCTCCCGCTCTATACATGATAGCAGCCAGCAGTATGAATCTTTGCATTTGGTTCAGCTTGACTCCAGCTAGAACATATTAAATGGTAGTCAGTGTCCTCGTGTGGCTGGAAATCAATGCAGGATGCAATCAACTTTCTTAATTTGAGTTTATGCGCCTTAATACACAAACTAGATCATATTCTATGTTTTCTACAGCACAGAGCCCATCTCTGGTATCTTGTAAAGGATAGCTAACAGTGACAGCAGAGATTTCTGTGGAAAGTACTTTTCATGTTGAGCTTTATATCGTCTGTGTGATACAATCTAAATACGCTATTGTGCCTCTTCGCAACACAGATCAAATGCTGTATCTTGAGTAAGGACAAATAATAGTTGCTCTTTCTTGAGAGACAGATGGAGGTGGTTTAAAGCTGGACTTTTGGCATCGGAGAGATCACTCACATAACCAGGTCTTATCTTTTATCACTCTTTTTCTGAAAGGTTATGGAAGCTAGACATCTTCATCAAAAAGCTGATTGCCACCCAGATCTTTTAGGTATGAGATAAGCCCTCATTTGCTGTATGCTTCTTATTTCAAAAAAGGAATAAGGTAATATATTCAGAACAACAGATAAAGATACATTTAGAAGAATAGATACTGCTTGGACTGAGTAATATGAGCTTGTTTGATCTTTGCCTTGGAGTGTGCAATGAAGCTTTTGGATGTGTCTGCCTTTTCCAGCACTGATTGCAGGCCAGAACAGTCATTCTTCCCTATTCTGCTGCTTGTGTGGGAAGGGACTGCTTGCCTGAGAAGGAACTTGTCAGTATAGTTAGAGTTGGTAGAGTCAGGCTGTGTGGCTGTCAGAAGTATAGGAATGGTCCTGCCAGTGTGCAGATGTCTTGGGTGACCGTTTCCCTCCATTGATATTAGTGAGAAAGAAGTCTGGAGTTGGTCCATTAAATCTGTGCACATAAATCTTAATGACTGACATAAAGACATTATTCTGGAAAGCATCTGCAGCCAGGCAGCAATTAAGTCCAGGATGGGAGCAACGACGTGATTAAAGTTAAGCACATGCTTATAATATTACTGTGAACAAAGCCGGAGCTGAATGCTACTACATTGCTTTCCTGGGTTTGAGCTAGAGTAAATAAACAGTAGATGAATTGTCAGCCACACATCCACTTCTGGGTTTTAAGTGGATCATTAAATCCTACTTGTCCATGCCATACTGCTTTCTGGATACTATTGTACTGGTAGGATGGTAAGAAAAGAAAAAACAAAGCTCTGAAGAGGGTTGTTACCTCCTGTAACTAATTTGCCTACCAGCTCATGATGATGTTTTGGTGTTGAATGTTTGATATTTTGGTGATATTTGGAAACTGATGGGCAAAGTTTTGCAGCCATAGAACTGGCCAAGAGCAGTCTTGTCTTCCATAGGTAAGTAGCAAGCCTAGTCAGATCAAAATCAATTGCAGTGGATAGAAGTGCAGCAAGTATTAGTATATCCATAGCATTTGCACAGTAATGGATGTTGTGGTTCACAAATTCTGAATTATTTTTGGTCCTCAATTTCTTGCAAAACTAAGGAGAAGTCAGTAAGAAACACCAATCTCTTGCGATGAATAAGCACTGGGTTTCAACTCTCTACTGAGAATATTTGTTAAAGTTTTCTGTAAGCCAAGTACTTTGTAAAACAATTTTACTTTTTTTTTTCCCCCCAGATGTATAAAGTCTTGGCTGTCTCCAAAACATGTTCAGAAGAGGTTACTATGTCTGRACTAAACTGTATTTATATTCTTTGCTCAACTGTCTTGCAGTAAAATGCATATAAAAGTTAATTTTAGAATAATACTGTCATATTCATGGGGTTGCTGTAGGAGCTTTGAATAATACAAACTATGTACACTCTAGTCACAGAAGTATAGAAACTTCATGCAGAATATAAAAGTAACTTTGAATATTGATTTCAACAACAAAGACCTGTAATGTAATAATATGGTGGATCATTGTGAAAATTAATATAAAATCTAGCCCAATTATTCAGATATACAGCAGTAAAGGATCTGGTTGTAGGGCTAAGAGAAAAAATAGTAAAATTTATCTTAAAGTGTACCAATATAACATTAAAGAAGATATCTGTGTCAAATGGAGAAAGGCACTAACAAGTAAAATATTTCCATGGCAGTGTATATTTGAAAAGAATGCCAAATTAGATTGTGTTCTGACTCCACCAGTWATACATTTTATACTTTCTAGACCTTTGATTCCCAGTTGATATACCATGTTCAGTGAGATGCTCTCAGTACTGACCTTTCCGCAAATACAATGCCACTATAATTCACATTTTATGCAATACAAACATACATTTAGCTATTAACTCCTAAAACAGTGTCTAGAGAATATGAAAAGATGAAGCGTATTCTSGGTAAGATGAGAGAAATCACATAGATAAGGTTGGGAGACATTATTGCTTTATATCACAAGATTTATTGTACAGTTCTCCACACAGTGTATGTTAAACAAAATTAGTATTAGTGAATCAGTTGTGGCAGACAAATGTGGCATAATTATGAACTGCAAATTGTAGCACAGTTCTTTGTTACTTATGCATTTAAGTCATTAATAATGAAAGTCATACACTGAGATGTGGGCGCTGAAACTACTTTAGGAAATTATAGTACATAATTACATCTTTTCTCCTTTTGGGTATTTTTTTTCCCCGCCTGTTTTGAATGTTTTATTAGTTTTAGCTCTTTACAGACACTAAATATTAGTAGTGCTTTGATCCTTAGCCAACTCTCATTAAGTACAGTGGTCTAGATCTTCCGCTGGTGAAAACTGGTACAACTTCATGGATTTTCAACACCTTTCCCATCCTACAGGACTGTGTTGCTTTACTCTGGCAGATTCTCAGTGGGTGCGTAAGACTTGCTATTGAACTGGAGCAAAGATTGAACTTTGTGGGTTTTGTCATTTCTGTGAAGTCCATGGTAGAACTGATAGTCTGCATGGGAAATGCTAAGCCTCTGGGGAAGACACCACAGGGCAAAGGTTTGTCATTTTGCATTTTCATTCCTGAGCTGGAGTTAGCAGGAAGTAGCCTGGAGGGCTGCCTGGGGGAAGGCGTCCCTTGATGTGAGTCAACATGACAGAGTGGGGTTACTCAGGCATACTCTGCTTCCTGTCCTGGCTGTAATTTTCTGTTGGATTGTGCCCTTATAGGGCAGGTAACAGCCTTCCATACCGGTACAGGCACCTCTGCTTTTCTTAGCCAGGTGACCATCCAATGCAAGAGGGGTTTTGAATTCTCATTTAACTGTAGAATGGGGAAAGGGCGTTCAGCTGTGTGGGAGAAGACAGCACACAGCAGAGAAAAGACTGAGTGAATGGCAGGATGTGTAAGTACAGTGACTGCCAGCTGTGAAAGGGGATGACTTCTGAGAGCAATGCTGCAGTGCCACTCTGTGCATTATTCAGGAGGTAGAACTGATAACCAGATGCCCTATCACTGTATGTGACAGTTGAACATAGAGGTAAAAAGGGCGTGAGGAGTTGAATATAGAAAACACGTTGTGCTGAACAGTATCAAAACATATTACAAGGGCCAAAAATACTTGGATGAGATACAGATTGCATAAAACAATGACAACTGTTAGATGCATTTGTTGCTGAGTTGACATGCAGCACTACAGGGTAGTTACCGAAGGGCCAGTTCAGCATAAGCAACGTGTGAAGTGGGGGAAATTGCTGACCTGCTTGAACAAATGCTCTCTTCAGGGTTCACTGGAGGTACAGAATGACTTCTGTCTAAAGGGCAATGTCCTTATCTTAGTGAAGCCAGTGGCAAAACTCCTATTTTCCCAGATGTCTCTCTTGATGACAGCCAGAGAAAATGACTTCAGGCATCAGTCCTCTGCTGGAGCCATGAGTTAATTTTTGCTATTGTGCTGAAGATCATCCAGCACTGATATTTTCTTCCTCCACCTGACATGCCCATGCCCTTAGGGTCTACAGCTTGCTAGAGAGAAGCTGCTTGAGGTGCTGTGCTGTGCTGGTTTTGGCTGGGATAGAGTTAATTTTCTTCATAGTAGCTAGTATGGGGCTATGTTTTGGATTTGTGCTGGAAACAATGTTGATAATATAGGGGTGTTTTTGTTATTGCTGAGCAGCGCTTACACAGAGTCAAGGCCTTTTCTGCTCCTCACCCCACCCCACCAGCGAGGAGGCTGGGAGTGCACAAGAAGCTGGGAGGGGACACAGCCRGGASAGCTGACCCCAACTGACCAAAGGGATACCCCACACCATATGATGTCATGCTCAGCATATAAAGCTGGGGGAAGAAGAAGGAAGGGGGGACATTTGGAGTGATGGCGTTTGTCTTCCCAAGTAACCATCAGGCGTGATGGAGCCCTGCTTTCCTGGAGATGGCTGAACACCTGCCTGCCGATGGGAAGCGGTGAATGAACTCCTTGGTTTGCTTTGCTTGTGTGCGCGGCTTTTGCTTTACCTATTAAACTGTCTTTATCTCAGCCCACGAGTTTTCTCACTTTTACTCTTCTGATTCTCTCTCCCATCTCACCGGGGGGGAGTGAGCGAGGGGCTGTGTGGTGCTTAGTTGCCGTCTGGGGTTAAACCATGACATGTGCAAAGTTCAGCCAATTTTGGGCTGGTGATGCTGAGCATTAAGAACACAAGATGTCTTTATTTTTGGCTGAGTATTCCTAGCACATCTATTCCATCCTGCTCATGCCCAGTTGCACAACTGAAATGTGGCCTTAGGAGGAACACAGTGAGGGACAGTTGCTGTGTGAGAAAAGCAGTAACGCTAAGACCCACATGGTTTTAATATATTTAAATTTTCAAATGAAGAAATGTGCACAGCAATGATTTAAGACTCAATTTCATGTAGCTCTTCTCCTTGGTTCTATGGACTTTTCAGTCTGAACAGCTTTGTCCGGTATGCAAAGCAGTTGTCTTTGCTCAAAGCAGATCTCAGAAGAAAGGTTTATTTTGTACCAGTTTAACATTTCCGTAATGATTAGTTGACATGATTTTATTAACTTACATTGACTGGGTTTTAAATGCAAATTGAACACCTTAGCAAAATTACCAAACAACCAAATTACAGCAGAATTAGGCCAGATAAATGAGAATACCAAATTGATTGGAAGACCATCACCTGCAAAATCATAAATTAACAGAGCATCAAAAGCCAACTTGATGATTCTATAACAATTAGATAGCAACAGTTTATCGTTCAGGTAAAATCACTAGCTCATTCCAAAGTGCTTCTGTATATTCTCCAATACAGTAAGTAAGTGTATTGCTAGTGCAAGTAGCTGAGGACAGCACATGAATCTGTCAAGACACAAGCACGTGATAGAAAGTTAATCTGTGCACAAACAGATTATTTGCTGAGCACTTCCTTGCTGTCAATTTTAAAACAGGTTATTTTTCCATGAGCTCCCAGCTAGAACAGTGTCCAGAATCTTCCAATCTTTAAGCTGACCTTGGAAACTCGTACGAAATCCTACATGTCTAGACCTTGATCCTGCTTTCTTGTCTATTTTAATTTGGATTATTGTCCATGTATAGAGGTCACTTGAAACTACAGGTCCCTTATGGCCGTGAGGATTGGAACTAATATATCCCATCACAGGGCATAATTAGACATGAAAGGCTAATTTAACTATGTGGAGGTTAATCTAGGTTAACCATTGGGATGTTAGGGGAATACTCAGTATAATGGGGGGATACTTATGTCAAATAACATTTTTCAGATAACCTTAACACTGAAAAGTAATAATAAAGTGTAACTCGTAGGTAGTTTTAAGGAAGAACACTGTAACTGTACTGTAAAATATATACCTCATGATGTGGTCCCTCTGTGCAGAGAGATAAAGCAATAAAACAGGTATTGACTAGAGGCCATAGACAAAAACTGAGGTAGTGGTGCTCTTGCTGTAACAATTTCCATATGTAAATAAGATATTGGATATATCCAAAATGACCTAAATCTGCACTGAAAAAAAAAACCTCTTACCTTTGAGCCAGAGATAACAGAGCAGAGAGCTTTGAAAGTAGCATTAAAAAAATAAATAAATTACCAAAAAAAAAAAAAAAAAAAATCCTAAAGCCCCAGCATAGATGGAAGTTCTTTTTTACTGATCGGGATGTCCACCTGATGGGACAGCATAGACTGAGGATTAGCATAGTCACGTCCTGTTACAATAATTGGACATACTATGTATGTGTGTATATATATAAAAATATATGTTTCTGCAGATTTTTCCACACGTTGCTAGACGGACAGATCTTTAGAACTCCGGAATTACTCTGGAAAGCCAAGGTATCCAGGAATTTTGAAGGGACTTGGTCTGAGAACTGATACCTGAATCACCAGACTGAAAAAACGTAAGTCTTCTCATTATGCTTTGGAGTTCTGAAAACTGGAGCAATACTGATCTGTTTTCAGATATAACAGGAGATATAGTGAGGACTGCTACAATGAAGTGTAATGATGAGATTAATATTTTGCTACATTTTACTTCATTTTAAAATACAGTATAATAAAAGCTGCTCCCTGTGAAAGAAGAATGAAAATGGGTTTAGAGTGCATTAGCACACTGCTTTCCGTATTAGGGGACTATATTATTTATATGGATTGAATTCACCCAAAGATTTTTTTGACTGTACATAGTACTTGAACTACCGCACAGCCCAATTAAATTGAAACCTAGGAGGGCAGTAACCCTGTTGGAAGATTACATTACCCTTCACTAAACCTCAAAGATTAAGACAAAGAAGCTCTTCCAAAGATATGCCGGTCATAGGGATAAAGTGCTTAAGCAAGGCATCCAATGTGCAAGTTTATGAGATTAGCAGGTCTTTATCTTTATCTGAAATTATTTCATAAAGGGAACCCCAGTCCAGGGTGAGCGTTGGAAGTGCTGTGTGCCAGCCTGAGGGCGGGATCGTCATTAGCTGTGGTCCTTATCTGTGCTCTGCCGGTGCTGGCTGAGTCCTGAAGTCAGCCTGCCCCTTGGAATTTAAAGCTTCTATTTTAATTATGTTTAATCTTTTGCTACTGTAGATCCAGCTGTATAAATTATTTAAAAGGCAGAAAGCTTTTCCTCAGTAATTAATGACAGGTTTGTTAGCTACTGTAACAGCCTGAGGCTTTACTTTCCTTGCATAGTTCTGTAACAGTCTCATGATTACCTAATATAACAACCAGCCTCTATGGCTTTATAAAATTATAATTGATGGTTTGTACCAGCAGCACTTGAAGGGGTGATACAGCAGCAGAGCTGGATGTATCTACTGTCACTGAGAAAATAGCCTGGGGAGGAGAGAGTGGCARACTGTCGACAGTTTTCAACTACTTGGGAAATGCTGCGCGTTACTAAGATCATTGAGGCTAACCAATTTTATGTGCAGCATTAGTTAGTGTTTCACCACACCTGAGAGATCATAGAGATATTTTGAGTAGGCAGAACACCCAGGTGGTAGTGGTAATAGTAAGTTTTATATAAAAGCCCTTCGCCTTCTTTCTTCCATTGTCTGCTTGGTAAGGGAATACACTTCTTCCATGAAGTGTCCTGTGGATGTTCCTGTAGAGTACTCATCTTCCTCCCACATCATTATAATACTAGAGGTCAGATTCTTAACTGGAGCCTTCTCCTCCATCAGGTGTTAGAGTGTCACTCTTGCAGGGTCTCATCGAGGGATCTCAGGTTTTTCAGGTGATAGAGAACCACAGTTCATCTGTCAAAGCTCAGCAGTGAAAGCAGTACTACAGTAGCCCATGTGTCTTTGAATATCATACCAGGTATTTGATATTTTTACACCTTGGTCTTAGTTAGCTTTTTGATTGCAACTTAAGTAGAGCCTGTTTCCTAGAGCTTGAAGCCTCTGCTCTCCATACTCATTGGCCATACTAAAGTGATGTCCAGAGTTCCAGGAGCCTGAGCTCTCTGCCCATTTTAGATCTAAATAAATGATAATGAATTCTTGCATTTGAATTTCTTACTTTGCATAGTATGTAGAAAAAAATACAACTCACAGCAAAGTTCTTTTTGTGCTTGTGTCCAGGGATATCATGATAGAGATAGTGGTAGGGCACTTTGTGGTTATGTACCCTTGAGTTTCTTTGCAACCATTTGCATTAAAGGGCTAAAGACTAGTGCTTTTCAGGAACCCTGGGGCAGGGTAGGAGCTGTCATCCATAGAGATTAGAGATGGAGTATCAAGAAAGGGAAGGAAGAGGGATGGGGCTAGCATCTACAGAAGTTAATATAAAAAACCCAGACTGATGTGACATGAGTGAATTGTGGGGTTTTTTTGCTGTGGTGTTGCTCCTCATCCCATGTTGCATGGGAAGCTTTGGGAGGAAGGTGGGGAGGGCTTTGCCAAGATACTACCTTGTGTGGTGACAGAATCACACAGTTTCTGTCGGTCTTGTGAGGCCCTTGGTGATGACTTTTTTCTTCTTTTTTCTTTCAAATGAAAAAATCTGCCAAGATATCTCCTATAAATAGATCTTTTAGGCCTGAAAATTCTTATTTTTTTAATCTTCTCACTAGCAGTAAAGAGATATCTGATCTTACATATGTTTGTAAATGTTTCATAAATGTGGAAAACGTGCATAAACAAGAGAAAGTTAAAAGTGAAAACTAGTGTCAATACTGTGATTCTGCAGTGCGCCGTGAACAAGTTTTAAGTGCCTATCCCCATACAGTTGTAAAATTAGGGTCTGGTCTCRGAGATCATCAAAGCTGTCATGTAATTTTCCACTGTATGTGAAGATCTGAGGTATCTGCTCTACATTGAAAAGACATTGGAGAGTTAAAAATGCATGGAATCCATAATATGCTTGATCTGCTGATAACAATGACAGAAGTTACTGTTTTGGCAGGCCTGCTTCATGACTCATGAGGCACGGAGGAAGTGGTATGTCTGCATGTGATTTCTTCACGGCAGTAAGCGAATTAGAGAGAAGATTTGAAAAGGTGAAAATCCTGAGCCTTGGGAGCCTTTGCCATCTGCATCTTCTTCCTATCCATGACGTGTGCTGGGATGCAGGTACATAGGCACAGCCAGTGGCCTGACCTTCCTTTGCTTACGGGCTCTGGAAATGAATGTGCATGACTCAGTGTCTGAGTGAGAGAATGAATCCTGCTCGCATGGTTTCAGCTGTAAGTTATGCTCTTAAAAACTTGATGGCCCTTAAAGAGCAACTCCTTTCACATTTAAATTTTGCCACCCCCTGCGTCTTACTTTGAGGATGATTCAGGCTGCTTCAGAAATAAATGAGGGGTGCGTGAGAACGAGCCATAAGAATTATGTTATCCTGATCTTTTGCTCCTGACAACCTTGCTGATGTGCTGTGAAATATAAAGGGTTTAGAGCATGATTCACTATTAAACATTAAAGAGAAAAAGTTCAGCTATTCATAAATTAATGTTAAATCTGTTTTCTGCAGCCAGTGTAAGGCTGGTGATAGCTCACTTGCCTGTACTTAGTAAAGAGCAATGCTCTCTAAAGAATCACATTCCATCATTTCTGCTGACAGCTATTAAGAAAAATATTTAAAATACCTCTTAAAATTGTATATGTAATTCTTGGTGAAGTGACATTGCATTATTTTCATTCAGTCATCACCCTCTGCTAGGACTGGAGTTTGTGACACACTGATTAACTCTGATTTAGCACAACCATTATTTTTGGAGTTAATGGTTAGTGAACATTGTCTAATATTATTACATAACCATTAATGTGACTGAGGTAAAAAATGAGTTAAGTAAAATGGGAGGAAAGTTAACATGGCAGTTTGGAAATACAAATAGGATTTTGAGTTTCCCAGCATTAAGTCAAATAAAACATCTGCACCATTCATCTTTAGAAAAGAAGGCATGAGGATTTAAAGTCTAAAAGATTCAGTTTAGGGTGAAATTCATTCCTTTGCAGAAGGACAGCTCCAGCTCCATGCATGATGCTAGTCTCATATTGCCCTCGTCCTAGGTATTACGTAGTATGTAAGAGTGAATTTTTCCCAAAGAGTTTGAGCCCTGAAGTCAAAGCTTTCAGTGAAGGGAGGATCTGCCCTGCCTCCCCTCAGTGGGTCTGACGTGGACTCTTCTGTCTTGGGACAGTGTAAACAGTACTGGGCATTGGATGAACAGTTTCTCCAGCCTTCACGTTGCCATGGAGACATGCTACCAAGTCATGCCATGGCTCCTGGGTGAAACAAAAGCCTGTTTAAAGTAATGACTTTGCTTTTCTTTCTTTTTCTTTTTGCTGCTGTGCCAGCCCTGCGCTCCTGAGAGCTGCTGTGGCAGTGTACTATCACTGCACCTTCTGCCTGCCCACCTCCTGGGACTGGAGGAAGGAGAGGCAGAGGGTGACATATACTGGCTAGGAGATGGTCTATGGACACTGGATCACTATGGGTAGAACCGCCTATGTAGCCCAGAAGAAAGGTCCTTACAGAGGGCTAAGAGACTGGTGCTGGGCAGTGAGGGAGTAGAGAAAATACTAAGAACAAAATCGAGTCCAGATCCCCAAAATTATCTTTCTCATTTTGCTTTATGTGCAATGAATTGTCTGAGACCTGATACCGAGACATGGAGAGTTGCTTCTCTCCTATTTCCCTCGCCTACACAAGCTGCAACTTAAAGAGCAGAAAAAAGCAGCCAGCCTGGGCCATTAAATCAAAAACATCTGCCCCTCACAAATCAGCACAGCAAAGTAGGACAGCATGGAATAAAGGTGGCACTCCCACCAGAAAGATCCAATAATGCTTTGGGGAAAAAGATTTAAAATGTTTTTTTAATAATAAGTCTTGTTGATTGGTATTTTTCTCTATTTATGAGGGATATCTTGCCTGCAGGGAAGCTCTTTGCTTGTCTGAGTTCATCTAAGATGATTAAGCTCCAAAAGTTCATGACTAAARAGCTCATCTGCTTTCATCTTTATTCCTCACCTTGAACATGTAATCTGATGAGTGATTTCTCACCTATAAATATATAGGTGGGTTTTGACTTTGGCTGAACTAAGCTCAAGACTTGTCTCCAACTAGCAGGAGGTGGAAACACTGCTGAGATGGTATGTTTGTCAGCAGGAGTTACGAACTGTTTGTGTGCCAGCACATTGATGTTCTGTAGGGTTTGTCTCTGTAGTCTACACAAAGGGGGAGAACTCTGCTAGCATAACAGGGCTCACTGCAGGAAAATCTTTGACCGATACACAAACAGTTCAGTTCAAGAAGAACATGGCAAAGGGATTTCTGATGCCATTGAGTGAGTTATGTACATGGTGTCAGTTCCCTGACCCACCGTTCATGCGTCGTCCTGGCATGGAACGGGGCATAAGCTGTCATTTGAGAGGAGACGCCTGCATTTGATGGTTTGACAGTGCACGTCGGGGTGTGCCTCTGGAAGAGGCTGCATGATTGTCCTTGTAGCTTGTCAGTTCAATTGTGTCCCCCAGTGCATCACCCCTGAAACAAAAAGGAAGCAGACAGTGGGGGTTAATCCAGGGCTGGCCATCTACCTCTGCCAGGGCAAGCCGCTTTACTTTCCCTGTGGAATCCCGTTATTCTTGATCAGCGAGTACTCTGTTGTTACCTTTGCCTGTACCTGCCTCTTGATGACTAGCAAAAACTAGAAAAGGGGAGGAGAAGAGAGGAAGGAGTTCACTTCTAAAATTTTACCATACCGCCATGCACGTTCTTCAATATGCAATGGTACAAACTTGAAAACCTGGGAGGCACATTTAATTGCATTTAAAAAGGTACCCAGCATCAATTCCTAGAAGGTTCTATTATCTAAGAGGAATATGTGTTCCAGCAGTGGTCTAATTTTTTGTGTAAATACTCAAACAGGTTTGTTACAAAAAAATTATCTCTAAAAATACTGGTAAAATTTTGATTACCGTGAAGCTTTACAAGGGATTTTGAGTTAACCACCCAAACTAATTAAGTGAAATTATCCTAATTTGTTTATTATGTTAATGATCTGAATTAATTTATAGTAATTTAGCATGTATTGCTAAAGATTTATTATGTTTCCCACCAAATGACTTAAGAGCTATAAATCCCATGGTTAAATGTAATTAGCGGAGACATATTTATCGAAAAGGATAATTACATCTGATAAAAGTTCTTCAGTTAGACTTAATTAAAACAGATTATTCCCCCATAAATGAAAAGTAAATATGGTAATTACTGGATAGATATTCATTGCAAAAATGAATATCTCAGCATTTTAATTTTCTAAAGGGGTGGGAAACTCAACTATGTAACTGATTGCTTCTCAATAAACTATGATTAATAATCCCTAGGAAACAGATATTTTTATAGRAGTAAACATTTTGCTAGCTAATGACTAAAGAGTAGACACTAGTCAGAAAAATCAACCATTAACTCATTTTTTTGAGTGGACGGTTGCTGCTTTGAGCTAATGAAGAGTATGCTAGGAAAATTATATTTTCTTCCAATAAGACTGTCCCTAGCTCATCTAAGTAGCAGAACTGAGGAAAAAACACACAATTTTTGCTGATGATAATATGGACTGTAGTTTCCTAGGCATACACCAAATTTACAGTGGTTTCTGATGCTAACAGAATTTATTTAATACATATGACTGCACATGAAGGGATTAGATTGTAAATCTGTTTTTTCATAATTTATAAGTACATTGTGTTAAAAGCACTTTCTGCAGGGCTGTCACTTGTAAATCACATTGAAAAGAGGGGGTAGAGCTGAGAGTAGCAAAAATATAAACATGCAAAACCAGATTCTTTTCTTGGCCAGAATTACTTAATAAAAGTACTTGGAGACACGGGGGAATAAGTGGGCTCTAACTCCTTGATTCACAGCTGCCTGGGTATAAATGAGTGGAAACGGAGACGTTTAAACTCAAATCATTGCCACAGAATGTGGCTTTCTACTGGAAGAATTAGGACAGAGTGTTTTGGCTGGAGGAAGGGATGGTTTGTCCCGCAGTACTTAAATTTCCTAATTTTACGAAAGTGCTACGTGAATTGGCTGCTATTTGKTGTGTCAGTGAGAACTGCTGCTGTGTCTCCTGGGATTTGTAATTGTGGTGGTATGTCTGGATACACAATGAAGGATATAAAATTTTGGGACTGTGTCTATGAAGTAATTCAGGTTGTTGCAGCTTGCAAAAGGTCTTGTGGATGGAAATACATGTATAAGCTCGGACAGCTGACATCTGTGGTTGCCTGAGTCCTCTGGAAACATACTCTGAGGTCTAGCAGGGAAGTGTCCCAGGAAAATGCCAATGAGCCGAGTGGCTGGGGAGGAGTGGTTTTTCATTGGGATGCAACACTACAGAGTTTGAGACTCATTTCAGGTGTGTCACTGTCTCTCTTGTTCATGTGGCCAGAAGGTTTGGAAGGAACTGAGTGGTATTTTGGTGAAGAGTGTGTATGTTAAAAAATGAGATTTTGGCGGTGGGATGCACACTATTTACAAATTTAGATTGAGTTCTGGCAGCAGTTCATACTAAAACAGGGACAGAAATTTAGAATATATTGAAACTCTTTTTCATAGGTGGCCAAAGCCCTCTCTTCCTGCCAAGCCCAAGATGGGGGCTCAGACCTGTGGTGTGGCAGCAGCCTCACTCCAGTGTAGCATCCCCATGCGCTCTTCTTCCCCACGTTATCCAAATGAAACGCTTCACTTTGGGGTTTCTCYGGTGTTGCACAGCCACACTGCATCAAGAAAAACTTTCCAACCTTTTGTTTCAATCCAACCTTTTGTTTCAAAGTAGCATTTTTATGGAAAAGTGTGACCTGAATTTGAAGGTTAAACAAACAAACAAACAAAAGGTAAATAATCCATATAGTGAAGCCAAGATTATTTTCTTTTGGGTCAAATGAAATGTTCTGGATCAATCCAAAATGAATTTTGCAGAAATTCCCCAACAAATATTTCAGTTTGAGCAAGACAAGTCCCTTCCATCTCCCTAACAAGTTTTTCATTGATCATTTCCATACAGACAGCATAGGTTGAAAGTCAGGTCTGGGATCAAGAGGTGCACCTTGCAGTTCTAGGAAGGAAGGAAACAAACAGGTTAGCCTCATTCACTGAAAGGAGCTGATTTCCATAGCTGCTATTTAAGAGCAGATTTTGCTTTTTGCTAACTACTATGGCTTATGCCAGATAATGAGAGAGCTCCAGAGAGCAGTGGAAGCGAGGCAGCGATGGATTTACTGGAGGGGGGAATTCAGGTACTGTACCTGGGGCAAAGAACTATTAAAAGTCTGTGGAAAGTAGCCTCTCAGGCTTTAAAAAGAAGGGAAACTGGGTGAGGATCTTGGGAACTGAGCTGTGCAGAGCTGGGAGATAGAAGAAGAGCAGAGGCTTTGAGGTGACACACAGACTTTCAGCACAGGGGACTTCTCAGGGTTCCCAGCTGACTAATTCACCAAAGCCCTGTACACAGGAGGAAGGTGGAAATCTTTGATATCTCAGAACAATAACAGGTTTCTTTCCATTCTGAAATGAAACTGAGGCAAAATATTAAATTAGATTGATATGCCATACTCTTGGCAAACATGATTGCACAGACCTTGTCTTTATATGCTTTTCAGACTATTCATGATGTACATACCTACAACAATTTTACATTAGAGCTGAAAGTAAATGATAAACATTCTTTGTTAGCAGTAAAAGATAAAGAGGCATTTAGTCCACGGTGAGTGAAAACTCCAGCATACTCAGTATTTTTTGCCACTCAAGTTAGGAGCATTTCAGCAAGTTTGTGTAATATCAGTGATAGTACAACTTGTATAGCTTCAAAACTATGAAAATGCAAATGAGAAAGGTTTGTGCTTCTGCTTTTGCGTCTAGAAGAGAGTAAAAGAAAGTAGTTTGCCTAGACTGCTCCTCATCTTTCCTAACTTCTGGGGAATTATTCAAAGAGATGTTTTTAAAGTAATATATCTTGGTTTTGCTATGGTCTATGGACCATTGCAAGGAACTCAGCCATGCACAGGACCTTTTGAAATGCTGTTTCTGGTGTAGTTCTCTTTAGTGAATTGAGCTAGGGCACCCAAAATAACATGTAAATTCCAGTGCTGTTGGAAACGCTGTGATATGAATCTCAGGACTGAGTTATGCTTGCATATTTTGGGTTYGCTATGCGATTTGATCACTGTCCTTAAAGATCATCAAGATAAAGAGCTTTTCCAGCAAGGATGCACTGTCCCCCTGCTCCTCCACCCACATTAATCCTGGTCCTTAGCGCAGTAGACCTTGTTATATGTTATTTGACTCCCTGGTTGTGTAAGAGAGTTATTCTGGAAGTGCTTTGTACAAAGTGAAGGAAAAAGCACAAACTCAAGGCACCAGACCTGAGCATGTCTCATAAACAAGACTGGTGATACAACAATACAAAACAGAGCCTGGGTTTGAGACTGAAAGAGGCTGTTAAATGGCAGCTGTCATCTTCAGAGAAAAGAGAGAGCTGGTGTATACTGTATGAAGAAGCTGATTGTTGTGGTTCAGTGTTGGTGGATGCCTGGAGTTTAATTTGGACTAAACAATAGTAGGATCTGGTTCACTTGAAACTGCACAGAAGAGTTTGTATCTTCATCTTGAGAGGCTGTTTTCTGTGTTTTCTGCTGGTGTGTGACCTGAGCGATGAACACACATACCAATGAAAAACCCATTGAGTTGAATTACCAGAGCAACAGTGCCAAAGTGTATCTGTGGGAGGTGACCTATTAGTAGTGAGGCTGGATGGTATATTTTTTTTTTTCAAATCAGAACAGGGTTTTTTTGCTGAAAAGGGCTGTTGTAATTACAACTCTTTCCCTATAAATAAGATTCCTCTGGAATTTTTTTTGTTTGTTTGTTTTGTTAAAATGCTCAAATTAAATTTTATCATTCTGGCATTTTTCCCAAACTGAATGGCAAAGACAAGGCATTTCAGAATGGTAAGAGTTTCCGTAAAAATGGAAACTGCATTTAACTTATTATCAAGGCCACTTGCTATGAAGATATCTAATTAAAGCATTCCTATTTAAATACCTATACAACACAAACACATTTTATATTAAAGTTCCATTCACTTTAAAGATTTTACCAAAGAGTCGTAAGGAAATCATCAAAGATTGCTATTGTGTCCAGTTAATCACAGTTCCATATGGTTATATCTTACAGCCATACATAACATTTTCTGTATCCATAGGAACGTAGCAACAGCCACAGTCAGTGTAATCCAAGTCTTTTCAGTCTCATATTCTGTTTTTGGCAGTGGTCAGTAGCAGACATTCAAGGAAAGAGCAGAAAAAGGGAGCAATTAAAGTGTGAATTTTCTCCCTAGATATTTTCATAGATTCTGGCAGTTGTGGCTTAGGGGATTTTGTAAGTTGGATGTATGTTCACATGRTCACATATAATATCTTTCTTCTGTGAACTTGTCTAATTTTTCCTCAGACTTGTATGAGGAGATGGTACACACAATATCTTGTGGCAAGGAGATTTAAGAAATAATTCTAGCTTTTGTGAAAAGGACCTTCCTTTTGTTTGTTTCAGACTGGTTTCTGGCATTTTAATTTTTGCCCCCTTCATCTTGTATTTTGAGAAATAGAGCAAAATTACAGTTAGTAGGGTTTTTCATACATACTTGATCATGCTAGTTACCCCTTCCATTGGTCTCTAGCTCTGCTCCATCAATTTTGAAAGATGGAACTGGTGTTCTACAGAGGTGGCACATGTTGACTTATGTAGTGATAAAAGGTTGTTTCTTTCTTACATTTTTAAATTAACAATTGTGTTCCTACTAGGCTCTAGCATTGCATTTACTTTTTTGACCACTACTTAAAGTAAGAGCATGTTTCTAGTGAGCTGTTCACAGCAACTGAGGTCTTTCCTAAGTGGTCATAGTTAATTTGGAGATAGTCAGTATGTGTGTATAGGTATGCATGTATTTCCTCTTCATGACTTGCATTTCTTGACATCGAGTTTCATCTGCCATTCTATCACCTCATTGGTTTATGTGCAAGATACCTCACAGCCAATTTTGGTTTTGAGTATCTGGAACAGTTTTGTATATTCAGTGAAATTTGTCACCTGAGGATTCACATCAGTTTTCCTGTTACCTGTCAATGCAGCGAGCAGATCCCATGGGACAGACCGTTCCTTCCTATGCTGGGTTTGCTGCCTCTGACCGTGTTAGTGGGCTCAGGAATACCATATTGTCTTATCCCAGGACACCTGAAGCTCTTTAAGAGCTTTTCGTGAGGAATATGACCCAAAGCTTTTCTGAAGTGGAAGTACAATATTTCACCTAGGTCATTCCTCCAGTATATTTGTGAGGCAAGATTTCTTTCAACAATAGCCATGTTGGCGCATTCTCATAGTATCGTATTTATTTAAGTGTCTGCTAATTCTTTTCTTTATTGTAGTTTCAGCCAACCAGTAAGATTTAATGGACCTAGCTCTTTCTGTCTTCTGGAAAGCCTTTTAAAAATTGCTGTCATTTTTTCATTTCTTCCTGTCTTTAATACTGAGCTGAACGTAAGCGATAGGGTACATGCCACAGTAAGTACTTTGGCAATTTCATATCCAATACTATCTTGGTGCTGGTAACTTGTTACTAGTAATTTTATTCATTTATTCTGAAACTTCTCCTACTGACATTTCAGTTTGACACAATTCCTCAGACATATTTCCTGTGTAGAAAAGGAAAAAAAAAAAACCCACAAAAAACCTCTCTGATATCTGAACATCCTTAATCTCTTCCATCAAGAAAGCTGATGTAAAGAATGCAGTTAGGGCTGCATTTTTTTTGCCCTTTTTTTTTTTTTTTTGATTTTTGCAATGGTTTTATCTTCCTTCAATCTTTCTTTAATAGCTCAATTTCTTATCAGCCCTGCAGACTCTTTGGTAGGATTCCTTTTTGAGTTGTGGATTGAAAAAGTTTTTGCTGTTTACTTTTACTTTTTGTGTCTTTGGCATTGTGATTGTTGGAAATCTTTTTTTTTTTTTTTTTTTTTTTTTTTTTTTTTTATTTTTTTTTTTTTTTTTTTTTTTTGGCCTACTTTCTTAAACTTCCTATCTAATGTGTCTGAGTTTCAACTCTTCTGTCTTACCTGTTTGGACCTGATTTCTACTTTTAAAGAAGGATGTCTCATTAGCCCTTCTTTTTTCTTTTTTTTTTTTCTTTTTTCTTTTTTCTTTTCCTGTTTGACCACTTTATTTGATCCTTTTGAAAGGATAAGCAGCAAATGTTTCTTCTGAGCATCTCCTATGGTTTTCTAAATAGTCTCCATGCCACCCATAAATGTCTTGCCCTTTTACCTGAAGTTTCTTAGTTTCCTAGTAATAATCATTTTTAGGTAGCTCTTCTTTTAGAGTTAAGCATTACTGTAGATCTAATCTTCCTTATCACATCACTGTCTCAGTTACATAGTCAAGAATATTGCTGCTGTTCCTGCTCTGCATGTTTGTCATTTCAGTTCATAAGAATCCTTTAGAGTAAATGCTTTCATCACAAGTATTTTCTCAACTAGATTTTGGCCACTTTCTCTCTCCAATCTCACATATGGAACAAGCAGCTTTTCTGGGATCTCTAGCATCCTGTCTGCCTGTAGGTTTATTTTTGCCTCTGGACTTCCCTCCTGCCCCTCTTGGTCTTGCTGATTGCCCAGCTGGCCATCACTACAAGCTCTTCTCCAAGAGTTTGCTGATGTTCCCATGGCCAACTGTAGGATGTATTTATTACTATTTATTACTAATATATATGTATATATATGTAATGTATAATGTTCTTATACCATTAACCTTTTACAAAACAGTTGAGAATGGCTCTCCTCTCTAAGCTGTATTTCAAACAAAGGTGTACTGACGACTTCTTGCATGGAGCAATCTGGGAGATGTTAGGAATAGTGTTTTCTTTAGAATTCTATTTAAAAGCACATAAAGCTAGGGCTTTTATCTAAGAAAAGGAAAGAAAGCTCCTCTTTTCCTGAGCAACTCTACTTGTAAATGAAAAGAGCTTACCCTAATCCCTGCAGCAAGTGGTGATGAAAACCAAGAAATCCAACAAGAAAAGGCCTTTTTCTGCAGCAGCACAAGAATCCTTGGGCCAGTTAATTATTCCTTTCTTCAGCAGCTTAAATTACAAAATCTCTTGAATATTCTTGACCTGTGGTAGAAGGATATGACTACTCATCCTCAGTATTACAGTTCCTTTTGGGATGCCCCATCATCCGACAGCAAAAGGGTCATTGTAAGAGACTTAATAGTGCCTGAAGGTTTAATAACCTCTGAGCGGAAAAATAGCTTGAAGACAATGATCATTAAAAGCCAGAGCATTTTCTTTGACATATCACACCAGACAAGACTGGACTATGGCTGTTACTGAATTACTAGTATATAGGAAGTAACAATGAATTGGCTTTGTGAATTTATTTTTTAGGAAATGTTTTAATTTCAGTGTGTGTTTTCCTTTGTTTGATACAAAGAAAAGCTTTCTGAAACTTTCTAGGAAGTGTAAGTTAAAATATCATTTTAGAAATTGGGGAGGTGTTGGAATTTTTATTTCTATTGTGATGTGTCAATAATAAATCATAATATGGCACGCATAATATCATCTTATAAAATATCCTATTCATCTTAATTAGGAAGGTTTAATTCTTGAATTTCTCTGAGATATCAGAACTGATGTAATTTTGGAAAAGCAAAACTCTAAGACTGTCCAGACATGCCTGACCAACATGACTGGTTCTCTCCTTTCAAGGAAAGGCTTTGTGTTTGCAAGGTGCAGATGCATGTTCTAGTGTTTGTGATGCTGTTCTTCACACACTTCATAAACTGTGGCAGCGAGAATTTTAAGTGATGACTTTTGAACAGAGTGTTTTGGGTAAATCAGGCTTGGAATGCCAAAACTGTGGTATTTTTTATAGCTTATTTTTTGTAATGGTTGTGAAAAGTAAAGCCTTTGGGCACGCAATCTGAGACCACCCCAACCTCATGAGGCACTTCTAGCAACCTTGGTCTCACTCAAGTTACATTAACCTGGCCTCAGGACAGAAATCAATCTAAATGACTTCTTTAAGCTGTGTTTCCCTCAGTAATTTCCTTCTTTCTCTTGCACGCATACCTGCTCATTTGCACACATGCAGACAATAGTCTAGTACATACAGCTAAAGTATAAGCCAATCAATCTATGTGTCTGGAGGAAAATAGAGAGATTGTTTATTTCCATACCTAATTACTCCTTATTAAAGTGCAACAGAACTTTTGACAGGACAAATTATTTTCTTACGTAAGTAATAAGAGAAAGTGACAGGCACTCATAGGGAATGAATGGGGAACACAGCACAATAACGAACTCTTTAGTAAAAAGGATAGGTGGTTTTTGTGGATTTTTTTTTTTTCCCCCTACAGAAATGTAGGTGATACTGCCAATGTTCAAAAGATAGAAAAGGGATATAACATAAGCCCCTATAAGCAAGAAAACTGTTCTCTGTCATGGTGATAATACGATGGGGAAATCCTGCAAAACAAAATGAACAGAACAATCAGTTAATACCCACTCTAGGCTAGTGGATCCTGGAAAGAAAGGGACATTAAAATCTGTGTTTTATGGCACTGAGAGGCACCGAGTTGAACAAGATCAAAGACACAGTACATATATTCACAGTAGTAGAAAGTCCTACTGTAAAGAGCTCATACTCTCCCTGGATGGACAGTGGCTARAATACTGAGTGGCTGAACATAGAGAAATACCGTCTCTGCTCAATGGCTGTGGTCTGAGGGAAGGGAGACTCTGTGCCTTTACCAAAAAAATGAACAGTAGAGCCAGGAGCTGAGCAATGCCTTCCTGTATGTCAAGCCCAGGCCCACTGAGTGATTCCCCTCTTCTAACCCAGTGATGCCCACCTGTTTTCAATGTAAGAAAATGACTACCCAAACTCCGCAGAAATTGCAACTAGATGAATGAGGACTTGAAAGAATAAACCACTTTTCTCTCCCTTTTCTAAGAATCAAGAGGACTGAAAATGTCAGAGTTTTGCTAAGTTGATTTAGGAGAAATCTTGAATTCTTTGTCTGACAAATAAGAAGCAAACTGAGATAAAGCTGGATAGCAGGTAGGGAATGCATAACAACTTACAGAAACGTAGGAACAAACAGTGATTTACTGTGGGCTGTTATAAGAATGTGACTTACCAATTCATAAATTCACAGTAAGCTTGCTTTTGTATTATCATCTCTGTTATCTCCAGTCCTAAGGACTGATAATGCACAGCACAAGTAATCTCCAGTCCTCTCAGTCTCTGTCACCTAAGTTGCAGAGTTCCCTTCTTTATGCTCATGCTTCACTTTTCCCCTTCTGCAGATGTTTGCTGACTGTTCCTGCATTTCTTTCCATCAGTGGAGGCATTGAGCTGAGCATAGGAGAAACAGGAAAGACCTGTAAGCGGCTCTTGCGGCTTTGTGCAGCCATCAGCACCTCTCTGCCTCACCCCGTAGACCTGTCTGAGCGCCAGGCAGCATGCACGCTGCTGGGGGGACAGGCACGTCTGCCCTCCACACCACACTGGAAGAGAAGTGCTGCAAAGATAACGCCTTCCCTCTGATTTTTACATCTCGGGCCTTGCTAGCACCCCTGAGCCACAAAGTGCAGTGTGGTACTTCCTTTGCTTTTGCACATGAAATAAATTTTTAAAGCAGACCAATTACAGGAAATGTTTACAGCATTTCTCCACTGCAGCTAACGTTAAACGTTTAACAGCTCTCCTCATGAGCCATACTGGAATCCAGTCATGTAGCATGCTGGAAGGGGTCACTGACACATGCCAAAATGGTCCTTTAGGAATCAGTGTAGAGCAAGCGGGGGGGAATGCAACAAGGCTGGCAGCCCTGCCAGGGATTGCAGCCTGCCTGAGCAAGGGAGCCTTGGCATCCTGCAGGCTGGGCTCCTTGAGACTGCACAAGAAATGGGGCAGCGTGGCGTGCACCTGACTGCCCCGCTGCTGCCAGGACTGGGACAATTCCTCATCCCTGTCTGCAGACCCAAGAAACAATGTTCTGGCTTTCCACATACTCTACCTGGCACGAGTTGTGGAGAGGGGCACCTTCAATTGCTCATGTGATGAGGACTTCTGTATCTTTTTTATGTGATGGAGATGCATCTGGTCATTGCAGAGCGCGGCTGCAACATGCAGCTTAATGGCACTGCAAAACATATGTGCTCTATTATCTTATGGAAACATGAGGCAATGCTGACTGGTGTAACTAGCTGAAGCTGGATGGAAGCTGTGCTTGCCCACCTCTGATACCTAGACTTTTCTTGGGTAAAATTTAGTACCTGAGTGCTGGGTCACCTGAGAAGGGAATGAATTTTGGCCAAAGAAACAAAGGTCACATCTGCTTTGCTGTCCCTGGTGTGACCGTGATCCTGCAGGCTAGTTTATCTTTAAGCTTGTTAACTAGCTTGGAGAATACTGACAGTGTAACTGTACTGACAAAGAGCTTGGTAGCCAAGGAGAAAAGGAGCTGGGTAAATACTGTATGCAGTTAGCCCCTGCTCAGCTCTGGACTGCTGCAGCCCTGCGGGACTCTCTGGCTGAAAGCAGGCTGAGGGGACTTGAGGTGAGCTGGTGCCAGTGATGCAGGGACAAAGATCTGAGTCAGAGCTCTACAAGGTATTTAGCTGATTCCACTTGAACATCAGGTGTGAGGCTGCATTTGGGAAGATAACTACTGAAACACAGTTTGGCTTTTTCTTGGTAGCAAACACAAATCTGAGAGGGATAAGCATAGGACAGTGTTCAGCCCCTGCCTACGTGCAAAGTGTTATACTGCTTCGGTCTCACACCGACACTGAAATAATTGCTACAATTATAAATAGGCCCTTTTATAACAGCATGCTGATTATTTGCACTGTGCAAAGACAAGCCTTTTTCTTAAATTCTCATGCTGGTTTAGAGTAAGATGAATCTTTCATGCTGTTTGCATGAGACAGCAACAGCAAACACAACATCACCTTTAATTTGCAACAGACAGGTCTGATTCTTTAGTCATAGTTGAGTTTTACACCAGTGCAATTTTATAAATTTCCATCAAGTTACTCCAGATTTGTACCAGCTGAAATGGAAAATGCCTGCTTGATGTGCAGATTAAGACTTGGAAGTAAGGAGCACAGAAATGTGAAGCAGAAGCTCATCCATGGGAAAGGAATAGAAATGAGAAAGAAGAATTATCTTGCTTTAACCTAATGTTGTTAATCTATATTGCCCATTATAATCTCGAGTGTCCTGCTTAGTGAAGTATGCAATCTGTAGTGCTGGTTCCTGCACAAGCAGTGTATCTAATATAAAGGACTGGCTCAACATCCATCATAATAATTACTGTGTCATAATTTTCTGCCCTTCCTACCTCTGCTGCAAAGAGATAGAAGAGGCCTTTCAAGTGTTTGAGAATTTTCACTAAAAATTTCTCAGGGTTTTTTTAATATGGAAATCTGTATTTCTGCCCTATTTATTTTGCAGGTTTGACCTGACAAAATGAAATATACTTTATTGGGGGTGTAGAAACTAATTTTGAATATCTGAAAACATGCCTATTTCATTTAATGTCTGAATTTGCTCAGCTGCACTGAAAGGGCAGTAGGCATATCAGAAGTTTCATTCGAAAAATGCTCGCAAAAAAACCCTTAATTCAATGACCCACAGATTCAGAGACTGCTTGACTCTAAAGTTAAATATGAAGCAGTTACATATGGTCATTGCAGCTCAGAGTGGTTAAAATCTGGTCTCTGCTTAAGACTTTTGTATTGAAGGAGATGTAAGCAATTTTAACAAAAAAATGTGAGCTCTCCCAGATCTGTGAGATGGCACCATTCAAAGCTGGTGTTTTGGGCCCAGACTCATGCGTATGTGCTTGCACCACCTTCTTGGCTTCATATTTTAGTTTACATTGTTAATTCTCATAGCTGTGGAGTACAGCTTGAAAGTGCGATGTGCGTGAAACCAGCCTAATCAACATCCACAAGACCTCTGAGCTGTGCATCTCAAGGGCAGGTTATGTCCAGCGGTGGGTGGCTTTGCCTGTGCAGGAAGGATTGTACAGCAGCTCTGTCCAAGCACATCCACCCTTACTGCATTGCACCCAGGCAAGACGTGTCCATTTGGGCAGCAGAATGGTAGTGCTGTCCCTGTTCCTGCAGGAGTAACTGATGCCCAGGGCGCTCTCCATTGGACCCTCAGTGCGTTGGTGCTTTGCTGTCCATGCGTTTTCCTGCAACAACAGCCCCGTGCACATTTTTACTGTCACTGATAAGTGATACTTCTGCTCTGGTTTCTCTGTTGTTGAGGGGCTGTCATCACAATTAATGAGCTTTGTTACAGGAAAGATACTACAGGCTGCAAAATAATGATTTATGCCTGCATTTGAGATGCATTTGTGAAGCCCAGAAACCAGCTGAATGGGACCTTAGCCACGGGACACAGGGCAGTATATTCAAAGACCCTAGACCGTAGCAAAATCGAGTGATAGCTTTTGGAGATTAAGAATGCTTGCATTTTTACATTAATACTTCACTAAGGGAAGTCTACATAAAGAGTTTTATTACACAAAAATATAATTCAGTCACTGAAAAGCAATAAAGATTTCTTCGTAAATGTACCGTAGTAAGTGCTACTGAATAAAATACAAAGTCTCAGTTCCACAAAGGGATCCACTTGACAGAAAATGTAATTGGGATCAAGACCTGAACTGACCTGATTCTACAGTCTAGTTGTGTGGTTGTTTTTGTTTATACATTTTGTTTTTATTTTTTAATTATAGAAACATTTACTTTCTGCCTCCAGGTGTTTTAAAAATTCCATCTTTTTGATGTGTGAGTGCAGAAAAAACAAATACCAGCTTTGGACTCTGCTTAGGAAACCCAGCTAACATGCTTAGCTGTCAAATGAAAAAAAAAAATAGTGTAGAGTGATATAAGCACCAGATCTTTCCATTAAGTCTGTGCAGTTTACTGATAATTTGTCTGGCTTTAAGAATTGGCATCTTTTTCGTGTTGTGCACTTTTTTCTTTCATATGCTGTTGTATGCAAGAGCTTTGGAAACACATACCTGCATGCCTACCTTTACACACACGAGTTGTCWTATTAAGAGCTGAGACCTGCCTGGGTAAAGCCACTTGCATTTTTCTCTCCACTCTGTAAATGCTTGCAGGATGGTTTTGGGGGGGACCCTGTGCCTGCCTAGACAGCATTCTGTCACTGCACAAAGTGTGCTTTCTGCAAAACACACAACAATAATTTTATCTTTCATCTCTTTCAGCTACAGTAACCTTAACAGGTACAAAAAATAAAATAATGATCGAAGAGGAATGTGACGTTTAAGTTGATGATRTTTCTCTTAAAGATGTAAAAACTGATTAGATTGGATATGAGTCCTGAGGATCCCTACTGTGGGATGAGCTGCCATCCCGCAATACAACCTGGGAGAGATTTTTCTACCGCAGAGGAAAATTCAGCAGCCTCAGTAGCAAATGTTGAGCTCAGCTGCAGCTGGCATTAAGACTAAATTTTTGAACATCTGAATATTGAAAGCCTTTTAAACTCACCTAATATTATTCTATTACTGGAACAAATCTAACAGTAAATTGAAAAAAAAAATAGGAATCTTCTAAAAAATATGCCTTCCCCATCCATTTTCAGCTTCAGTATTGTGTAAAGATGACAGTTATCAGCTATGTAGAAGACCAGCTATATTAAATGTTAAATAACCTTTAACAGCACCAAATATTTAATCATAAAAAATTAAATTGACAGTGGTGTGGTTCACATAGTATCCCCTCGAAAGCCTGACAGCATCATTTCTCATATATATTGATAAGTACAAGACATCCATAAAATCATAGGCTCTGTAGCCTTCTATTTATGAGAGGCTATCTAAAACTCATTCATTGCAGGTAATATCAGTAAGTCAATTCAGCTTAGTCTGATAGCTCATAACTTTTCAGACTGTTGTATTTACTGAGCCATAGACTATCCTTTCTTCAAGTGTACTTGAGAAAATGACTTGTACTGTAAGACTATTTCTTCTCAAAGTATAATCAAGTGCTTTAAAACGAACTCCATAACTGCAAATTCAAAACAGTATTAGACCTTGGTAATAATATAAAAAATATTGCTTTAATAATGCTTTGAAAGTTGCACAGAGTATTGGCAGTATTTTTCTGACTGTAGTAACCCACCCAGGAAACCATCAGTGGGAGTTTGGTGCCAGGCTTAGGCATGTTTCACAGGGTGGCAGAAGCCCCTGTAACAGAGCTAATAAAGCTTCATTTATAAATGGAAGAAATTCCTCAGTATGTGACGTACATGACTGTGGGTGGAGAATCAGCATTGCAGGGAGCAGTGGGGATGGCAGTCAGCTCTGTTTTGTGGATGTGGTAACGTCTGGCCAAATTCAGACCTCCTAAGCAGTGAGAGCAAGTCTGTGGGCTTTGATGGTGTTGACTGCCTGTATTAGTTGCTGACTTGTGGGGCTTACTGTAGAGTTTGGTCCTGCTCCTGCTAAAGTAGTGGTGAAATGTTAATTGTGTTTCTAGAGCAGTCCCTTACTGAGGGAGACTCTTCTTTCATGTCTGATGTTCTGGCAGCACAGCAGAGATGTAGGCAATAGAAATTCACAGGTAAAACTGTCCTGTAAATGTTCTAGTAGTGCTTTATTTAAATTGGCTTGGACAGATTGTTTCTATTTGTGATTAGGGAATAGGATCAAAAACCTATAGAAAAACTCCTGTTGACTTTAACGGTCTTCTCACTGAGGATCAGAGCTATGTATAGAATTTGCTTGTAAATAGATTGAATTTACAGGAGACTTGTGAATATTAGCCATTATTAAAGTGAGACAAATAAAGTCACAACTGCCCAGAACTGAAGCTTAAAACCGAAACAGGATTTGGGCAATGATGTTCCCAGCTAGGGGACTTTTCCTTTGCCTTCCTGAATTGCTTATTCCTCTCATTCACCTGCTTTTTCTGGTACTGGCTGGGGCTGGAGCTAAAACCAGAGAGAGAGGCTGCATTTCCCTTTCTGTTAGCAATAGCCAGATTTGCTCAGCAATTGCTTCTGTCCATAATTCAAGCAGTGAATTGCCGTTTTTGAGGACTTCAGGGTGGAGAATTGTGTTACCAAGCTGTTTCATTATTTTTAAATTTCTGTTTCACTGCTTGCTGGCTTCTGATGTTTAGACAACATCAGCTTTTAGTGTTGAAAACATTCCCCCTGGAGCCTGAGCTGCGAAGGGGAAGCTGCGTGCCTCTCATCCGTGGGCAGGGAGGGGGGATGCCTCTGGCTACAGGGGGTGGGACTGGTTTTTTTGGGCTGTGTGAGCGAATGGCGGAGCCTTTGACGCTGGTGTCTGTGACAACTGAAGGGCTGCTAAGTTCCCCGGCCGCAGGGGACTGAGAGCTGGGGCTGAGGGCAAAAGTTGTTTACAAACATGGGAAAAATAGCAGGGGGTAGGTTGGGGGAATAGAGAGAGAGACAGGGAGAACGGCAGAGAGAATGCTTGTGGGGATTCTGCCCAGAGCAGGATGGGTGTGAAAGCTGGGAGAGGGGTACTAGTCCGTCCAGGAAATTTTAAGTAATTCAGATGTGAGAGCAACACTCAGATGATGGATTAGTGCTTTGAGCCGTGAACCTGCAGCCCAGCAGTCTCCATCAGAGATGTGTTGGCCTGTGCACACATGACTCACTTCTCTTGCAGAAAGGAAAGGATTTGGGGTGCGGATGGTTTTCAGTTTTTCTTGTTGCTGGGATAGAAGTGCTGGCAGTAGCAAACTTGTTACCTGAGAGCAAAGGTATTTACAGCAGCGCATCAACCTCTGCTGGCCCAACTGCGTCTGGAGCCACAGCCTGCAGCCTTGCCCACTGTGCAGAACCGGCATCTGACAGATGAGCGCAAGCAGTGGTTGACCTGCAAGAGCAGCAAGATCAGTGGTGGGTGCTCAGATATAAGGCCTCTGTCAGCCTGATAAGTACCAGGACTGAAGGGTCATCTGCCTGATGCCATAAAAGTCCAGGAGGAGTAATTGCCACCCCAACAAGTGGGGGGTGGGGGTGGGTGGGGGGCGGGAAGAGATGTCCTGGACTTGAAAGTTAGGGGAAGGCAAAGGGTTAAAGACAAATAATGGGATTTGGATGCCCAGCAGTGTGTAGGGGTTGTGACAGCCCTGGACCAGAGCAGGTGAAAGCTATACTGTACACTGGTTCCTCACTGGAAGTGGTCAGAGGGGAATATGAGGTTTTCTGCTGGGAAAGTTCATTTGATTTGGTTTCAAGTGGGGAAAATTTGACAAAGACATTCTATTTTTTCTGTCGGTCATACCATGGACTGTCACAGGGTCCCACAGATGCTGCAGCTGGAGGCCTCATGGACATCCCTTTGCCCAGCTAGGTTATCACTCCCGTGACTGCCTGAGGGACTTGCTGCTGTGTGTTATGGGAGTCCATAGGCAGCGTCTGTGCTATGGAGTCCAAAGGGGGAAGGGAATTCCAACATTTTGGTACATTTTTGTCTTAATTTGGTAGAAAAATGCAAATTTTGAAACTTTTCACAGCACCACTGCCTTCATTTAAAATTAGAGTGGTGGCATAACATAACTGCACATGGTAACTGTATAATAAACCTGAGTTCTTGTATCATGCTCGTCATGATCCTAAAATACTTTGCCAAAGAGAAAGGCTGCTGACTCTATCCCCATTTTATAGATGTAGAAATGAAGGCAAAGAGAGATGAATCGATTTAACCTGCAGATAAATTGATTTACTGAGACTGAGCTAAAAATGGTCACAGTCCAATCATCTCTGCAAACTTGATAGCACAATACACCAGACAAGCAAGAACCAGGTCTTTGCCGAACACATTGAGATGTTTGTCTTTCTCTGGGGCGGAGATGTCACTTGCTGACACTGCTGGTAACACGCGCAGGTGTCTCTCACAGCTCTGCCCTGAGTCTGTGGCAGCTTGTACTGGATATTGCTGTGCAACATCCTCCCCTCCTCCTAGTTTGATAGCTCTTGTGCTTTGTACGCAGGCTTTATATTTCAAAGCGAGCTGTCTTTCAGGTTGCAGGTGCCCTCTGTGCTGTGTGGCTGGTGAGCGGCCAGCTTTCTGACAGCAGTGTGGAGCTCAGCCAGGGCAAGCTGCTAATGTTGCTGCCTAAGTGCAAAGTGTTTGGGGATCTCTCCTGCCACAGGGGTTGAGATCTTGTTTTATGTCCTCTGAAAGGCTGTAGCTGTGGCAGCACCAACATCCTTGGTCAGGGTGATCTCAGGTGGACCTGTGTCATCCAAGTTGACACACTGAGACCTGATTCATCTCCACATACAAAACAACCTTTTTCTGTTAACAGGTCAGTGGAAGTGAGAGACGCTTGGATTAGAGATGACTGAGTTTAGGAAAAAATATTGTTGTTGACAACTGCAGATGTGTTAGAATGAGAATGGGTAGCAGGAGTGTGCTCAGTGCAGTGAGGGCTTTGCCAGGGAAAGGATGCGTGGAGCTTCTGCTCACAGCCAATGGTCTGGCAGGTGAGTCCAACCCAAATCTCTCATGTTTCAGGTAAACACCCAAACTTTTGGAAGTCAAGGTATCTGCAGCAGTTTTCTGATAACCTTAATAAACTGCGAAATGTCTCCAGATTTTACTGGTGGGACTGGGAACCACTTCCAGGATCTTGACAATAGAAGTAGTTAGAGCATGTGGAGAAAGTTGCTTTGTGCCGTGTGTGGCGTGAAGTATTTCCATGTCCTGGAACCAGCCTTTCGATTTTAACTCACTCCTTCTGCACAGTTCAGCTTGGTGCTGTTACTGCTTCTGCAGCATCCATGTTCCAAGCAATAATAGGATTAATTGTTTTCTAAGCTGGTAGTACATCTTTTAACATATGCGGTATGCAGGAGGCAGGCAATAAATAACTAAAAGAAGCCTACGGAGCAGTGGCTCCCGCTGAGGATTTTACTGAGCATATAGAGAAATTGATTCTGTTAAACTTCGCTTGCTGGAGTGGAAAGTTAAAGAAGAGAGAAAAAATGCTAAGAAATAGATGGTGCGCAAGACTGTCATCTTCATTTTAGGATTCTCTCTATAAAATGTGCACATCAGAGGCTTGGAAAAGCTTCCTAAGGAAAAGGAGCTTTGGTACAATGTCTCAGGGGCAGAGGGAACCACAGCACTTGACATGCTGTTTAAAAGGCTGAGGGAAATGCTTTAAAAAAGAATCGCTGTCTGTTCCAGATCCTGGTTCAGGGTCCACGTGCAGCCTTTTCTCAGTCAGCACTTCTGATGGAATCAGCGGGATGCCAAACTGAAAATGAAATGTCTGCAGGCTGTGAAATTTGGCCCTTGCTAGACTGAGGCTCTGATCTGGAGATTGGCAGCGTTTGGGCAGATGGTTGTCCCCACGGACACCTCATCATCTCCAGCAGAGCCCTGGCAGTCTCTGGGAAAATCCCTTGACTTTTCACACAGAAGAATGAGCCAGAGGACCAGAAAGGTCCTTAATGGCCTGAAAAATCAATTAATCAAAGAACTAATCTTTCAGTTGCCTCTTTTCAAGGGAGCTCCCTCCTCCTTCCTTAATGAGAGCTGCTATAAACAGGCTTTTTTCCAATATGTAGTTCATGCCAATGGTCTCCATGAGCCCCTCGTTGCTCTAAAGAGAGACCTCTGCAAGATACTAGATTCGATGCATGAARTAAGTGCCAGAATTGTGGCTGGATGCTTGCAGGTGTATTTTAAGGACGTATACCCAATTTAAAATTTAAAATCTCAACCTGAGCCATTCTAAATAGGGAGAAATACTTTTTGTTTGTTTGTTTGTTTGTTTTCTTACTGGGCTTTTAAAGCAGGTAATAATAGCAGTCACTCACAGCTATGATATGCTCCTGGAGATGCCAGAAGGGCTTTTTTTCTAAAATAAAAAGCAGTGAAATGGAAGATCCCCTGCTGCAAGCATGCCCATAATTTGCTGTGCTCACATGGCTGATCCCCTTGATTTCCTGGGCCTTGTTCCCAACCCTGGGATGGACAGAGAGTCCTTTAAATGTTCTCTCTTCCTCCTCCTCTTCCCTGAGGCATTGGCTTGCAGTCACTGTGCCTAATTTGTAGCTTATCACACGAGGGATAGGAACAATGATCCAGCAAATTGGCTACTCAGGCTCCTGTATAGTTCACCCCTCCATCACTAACCTGCTGGATGCCCTAGATCAGGCCATGCAGGGCATGTCCCTGCAGATGTGTCTCCACGGCTTGCTGCAGATAGACCTGTGCCCCTCTGCACGCTGACTGGCTGCACACGAGACGGCTCCTGTCTGGGAGCACAGCAGTGTGTTCACGGCTTCCAGGCCCAAACGGATCCACATCCAGCTGGTACAGGCAGAGGAGTGTGCATCTGCCTGCACCTATCTGTGTAGGCACACCCTTAATCTCCCCGTGTCTTGGTTCTGTCAAAGGGGTCTAATAGCCCACTGCATCACGGAGGTAGTAGGGGATAAAAACCTATTAATCATTGCACAGTGCTGAGACAGATGGGTTTCATTCCCAGAATAAGTACATAGATAGACCATGATCATCTAAAACTAATATTAACACATTGGTATCTGTGATTTACATAAACTAGTCCCTGAAACCACAGTTGGATGGTGCTAAAGAAGAGTTTCCGGGCTATTAAGTGTTTAATTTGGCAGATACAATTCAGTCATGAAATGATCTGCTCTCCTGAGGTGACAAAAGTGAGGGGTTTGCATCACTTGGTTTGTAATACAAGAACAGGAAGGGTTACTGTTAAAAATAGAGTGTCCCTGAATGGACAGGCAGCCAGGGAGATCCCCTCAAATGCAGGAAGGCTTGGCTGCATTAATCTGCAATCTTTCTAATGTCCAGGAAAATCTTTCCCAGAACTTACTGGCACATTGTGTCTCACGTTGTGGAGGAAGAGATTTGTCTTGGAAAGGTATTAAAAGCTTCTGTTCCACAGTTGTCATCTGGGAAGATACAGTATTGATTGATCCTGGAGTTTTGTTTGATTGGTTGCATTGGTGATTACAATATTGATTTGTTTCACATGCTGTTTGTTCCGTGTACTGCTCTGTTGCAGCAAGAATTAGTCTGCCTTGCCGCTTGCTGCGTGTTTTTCAGGAGAGGAATCAGGCAGAATTCATTTTTCACCAGACAGTCTTACAGAGTAATTAACTGAAGGGAGGCTGGCGAGAATTACTGAATTACCCAGGGAACGCAGCAGAGTGAGAGTTTTTTCAGGCATGTGTAAATAAAGAAATTTGCAGTCTCCAAATATTTAAAGCAAATATTGTATTCGAAGGGAAGTGTGTAATTTGAAAAAGTGCAGAAATATAATAATAGCTGCAAGCAGTTTCAAAACCTTGCAGCCACAGCTAAGGCAGAAGGGAAATCTGCAGAGTAGCTGCTGAGCTGCCCCTTGAAAAACTGTGGTGAGGGAGGAAGAGGAGGATGACTGCAACTTCCCATGTCAATTCTTGCCCTGGCTAAGATTTGCTAAATAGCTTGTCTTGCCTTGTCTTCATCTGCCTTTATCAGCGCTATTGCCGTGGGCCTGAGGAGCTGATGTTCGCGGGGATGTGCAAAGGAGTTGGCCTGAAACCAGAAGCCATTCTGTTCAAATTGCAATGGCACATTGAACGCAGAATCCAAGTGAAGCCTCCACCACTGGAAGGTCCTGAGCATTGCTTGAGGTGACGTGAGTTGTTTCTCTAATGACCACTTATGTCCCCAAAAGGGAGGGTCTGCCATCCTGTCCCGTGGCTGGACATGTAATCAGATACCGTCATAGGCTCCTGCAGAAGAAAAGTTTTGAACATGAATTTTAAATGCTCACTCTTAGTCATCCCATCTGGTATGAGATACTAATTTAAAAAGTGAGACATTTCTAGGCCTACATGTGTAATGTGGAAAGAAATAAATGTATTCTCTCAGAATGTGAGACAATGTCGCATGGTGTTGCTGTTGCACCGAACCAAATTTTCATCGATACTGGATACCATAATTAATTGCTATGCTAATTGATATACTCCAGAGCACATCTAGAGTCCTTGGGTTTTTTCCCCACTGGTAAAACTAAAGAAAGGTGAAAATGACTTATCCTCATTTGCTTGACTTTTTCCTGACTGAAAAGAATTAAGAAAGAGCAAAGCAATGAGAGAGCCTCAGAGGTGAAAGTCACACTTTGAATAWACCTATTTCCAGTAAAGTAGAAAAAGGTAAACAAAGTAAGAGAAAGTGCTGCTTTTCAGTGCTAAAAGTGTGTGCATATATATAGGCATATGCTGGGGAGCAGGAAGGCATTAAAAAAATGCCTAAAGTTTAGCAAAATGAAGAAAAAACCCTTCAGTTTTAAAGCACTTTCTCCCCTTTAACAGTTGATGAGATGAATGGGACAGGATAACAATTCAGTTGCTGATTTTCTTCACAAATATTTCTGTGGGGAAAATCCCTAAATTCAAACAATTGTGCCTTTTGCACAGGGATTAATCTTAAATTTAACACGTAATTTATAATTATCAGTCCATCCCAATGTAAATTTTATGTCTTCAGTGTTCAAAATATAATGCCTTCTGTGAATTTTTAAAGTAGTCATAATATGAATACATAATGAAGATTGTTAACATCAATAAAGGGCCACTTACCTGTCTGTTCTACTAATTCCAGTTAGGAGAGGACTGGGATTAAAGAGTCCCCTAATATTGAAGGCATTGCCAGAGGGTCGTGAGCAATTTGCTGCTGTGTGCCAGATGGATCTGTACATGCTGGGAAATGGAACTCATTAGTGGTGTCTAGTTTTTCCTTTTGAAATGTCTTTTTTCTATTTTTTTTTTTCAACATTTTTTTGACATTTTGCTGAAAAAGCAAAACTGAAAAATCTGAATTCTGGAGGGGTTTTTTTGCCTGAAAAAATTGAGTGTTCTCAGATTAGTTGGGGAAAAAAAATGAAAAGCTGAGTTGTGATTGGATACCTGAGAAAAATTAAAAAAACCCAACCAACCAACCAACCAACCAAAACCCAAAAAAACCACCAAACCAAAATCATTAAAGAAGCAGGAACCATCAGTGAGAATTTTACTTGTCAAAACCCCTACTTTTTTCTGAAAAATATCCACCAGACTTCTTGTTGAACTGTGCTGGAAACACAGTGTGGCACTGAGTGGTGGCTGAGACGGGCAACATAAAGTCTTGCAGCACCATTGCGTCAGGGCAAAGAGCTCAGCATTTGAATGGGGGCTGTCCTGGTGCTGGTGTCCCATGGGGATGTGGATGTAGGTCATGTTCACTCTTCCACAGAGATTGTCTACTTTCCTGTGRCCATCAAAGCATCCTACTCCTAAGATCCAAATGTTCACTGTGCAGGAGGTATCTGCCTTCCTATACAGAAGTATACAGATTCTTTTCCTATACAGAACTTCTGTAGAAGAAGGGAAGTGGCTTGTAGTTTTTACATAAACCTGTTTGCCGCAGCATGGCATTTGGGTACCTCAATGCATGTCTCCTTTGCTTGCAATATAACGACCGTCTACACAGTTACATGTTCAGTCACCCAACTGCCAGGACAAATGCCCAATTTATAGACAGACATAGGTATATGCTTCATAAGAGAGAGCTTTTATTGTTCTGAGAAAGCAACTGTATTTTAATGAAGGTCACCCCTATGCAAGGTGAAACTGCTGTGTGGCATCTCTCCAACCCAGAAATCAATTCATATTGCTGCTTTCCAGGGCAACTGCAACTTTGGCTTGAAATTCATTCTCCAAATCTTTCAATCAAGGTTTCCTGATCATTGTAATACATAGAGATCTGCTGTGCCATGGCTGTATGATCATTAAATTGGGGGAAAAACTGCTACTGCGCATATGTTGACAACCAATTTATTCATTGCAAAATAGTGAAGCATTGAGTATCCATTCCGTGTCAGTTGGAGGGCACTGTGCTATATTTGTTGCCATCATCATTATAAGGGTTACAAATGATCTACCTGGAGCTCAGCATATATCTTCTAGGATGAAGTGTCAACACAAAGATAATAGGGGTGAATTTAGAGTACAGCTTTAGGTACGCTTGCTGCTTTGCACTGTAAGTCAATAGATGTTGGTTGGAAACTGTGCAAAAAGAAAGTAGTGGAAGAAAAGTCTGATTCAGTAACCTCACTTTAGGCATTTTTGTTTGGAAGCTGATTGCTTACCCTGCCCAACACTGACAGCAGCTAAGTACAGTAAAAGTGACCTTCTTTTGAAGAAAATTTTTTGTCCTAATCTTCTTTTGTGTCGTTGTCATGAAGAATTGCATGGAAGGAATAATCAGGAGACCAGATGGCATTTTGAATAGTGGGTCTATTCAGACATTTTCAAATCTCTAATTGGTCATTGGTTTTAAATGTTAATATGCTTCACTAGTAAATAATTTCTATCCTCTCTTTTTAATGTTTGCAAAGAATTATGGAAGAAATAGATATATTACTAAGAGTGGTACCAAAAAAATCAGCATTCAAGCAACGGTGCTAAGTAGTGACTATGAACTCCAGCAAATATGAATAGGATGACTGTCATTCAAACTGATTAACAAGTGACAGGCTGAAGAGATATGCAGGGACGTGCTTCATGTTGTTATAAACTGGCAAAACTAGAATTACTTGGGTGGAACTATGCTGATTAACACCAGCAGAGAATGCAGTTTGATGTCTGTCGTTATATCCTTGCTTCATACAGAATTTCTTGCCTGAAGGAGAATGCATCAGGAGTGTCTCCTGCAGTACAGCAGGAGGGAGCTTGTACAAATGGGTTTAGGTCAAAACAAATAGATCTGAACTTTCAAAGGAYGTGCATGGTATTAGATTGTGGATGAAATGCTGTGATTTTTTGCTCACTTAACATGCTGACTTAGGCAGGAAGTCAGGGTGAGAAGCACCTCTAGAGAAGGCAAGTCAGGATACATTCCTAAAAAGTGCTCCCTCGGTACATTATCTGATGGTATGATGATAGGTTATGTGATGGTAGCCATCTGGTTCATCCTCATTTAAAATGTTACGGGTGCTGGAGAAGGAGACAGTATCCACAAAGCAGGGCACTGGCCTTGCTGAGATATGGCATTTCTGCTAGAGAGAAAGTTGCAGACATGAAGCTGTGCTCCACTGGAAAGATAAAAGTGAGGAAGCAAAAGGAAGCCAACGAAAGGATGACAAGGGAACTCAGGCTGACATTACTGAAGGAAGTTGCTCAAAGTTGCTGTTTCTTTCTAAGAATACATTCTTGGGGAACTTTCTGGTGAAATGCTGTCTCTGTGCCCTGTTGTGACCCAGATTCTCTCTTACAATATCTTTTTATTTCAACTGGAAACCTTCTGCAAAGAAGYATTTGGTAATGTTTCTGCCTACAGACATTATGAGACACAAAAGAAGGAATTAAAGAAAGTGAGAGAAGAAAGGGCTTGGAAAAGGAGCAGGTGCAGGCACTATACCAAGGTACAGAGTGGAGTAGCRACTGCCTTGGTGACCGTATATGGAGTGTTTTTCTGACCCTGTGATGGCTTCTGAGTCAAATCAAATACCAAATGTCAAATTGGTAACGTAGATTTAGAGTGGATACCCATGCCCACACTGCCAGCATTTGAGTATGGTGAAAAATACCTGCAGTACCTCTGGGAAGGATGGTGGGCGCTGACATTGCCCTAAATGGAGCAGGTTAATGGAATAGCATTAACACAGCTCTGAGGAGAGGCAACAGATCCAGGGTTAAGTTACAGTTTACAGCGGAGAAAAAGTGAGGGAGGGGAACACCAGGCAGGAGTCTGTCAAACTTACCTTGCCAGGTCTCTCTCTTTGATTTTGATATGCACATCCACCACCGAGGCCTCTGACTGCTGGCTATTCAAGACAAATTGGAACTGCAACGTCCTCAGTGGACTTAAGAGAAGCTTTGACACTGGTGAGGGTACAGAGAGCAATGCTTGGGATGGACTTTCTTGAAGCGGGTGTTAGTAGTGGATATGTAGTAAAGGGGAGATGGCCAGCTAGGAGATGCTGCCTGCACAGCAAGGAAAATAAAACTTTGGAAGCACTTGCCTTTTTCAGCTTCTTTTTTTCAGCAAGCCATCCTTGCTTTGTGCCGGCCACAGCAATCTCCAGTCAATCACTGCCAAGGTGCGTGAAGCACTTCAGTGCCCGGGTTGAACATTTCTACAATATAAAATGTTATTGTGTATGTGAGTCAACAATGTAGTGCCTTAAAGAAGCAGAAAGATGTCGTATGCACTTGTTAAAGCATCTTGTTTCAGAGACATTTGGATCCACAGGGGTTCTTTGCGCTTTTCATGATGCGGTTGACAAAATAGGATCAAGCTATACCAAGAAACAGCATCAGCTCTGAAAAAAACATCATCACTATATGTGAAGCGCAGATGGTGCTTTTGGTACTTGATATTATAGCTGGTTTTAAGTTTATTGGAGAAAAATATGGATTTTTAAATCTTACACCTGCATGCTGAGAGGAAGCATATGTAGAGACTCAGTGAATCCCTTGGTGTATTCTGAGTGGATCGTTACACGCACGGAGCTGGAGTTTGCCTTTCTAACTCACCATGAGCAGTATTTAATTCTGGAATGGTTCTGCTGAAGTCAGACACAGGCACAGTGGAAGATGAAAAGGACATATGGTTTCTGTCCGGTGTATTAATGGTCTGGTTGCAAAGATAAAAAGCATGTACAATTTTTCTTTCATGTACACCRTGCATACACTTGTGCATGCATGGACACACCTGCACCCAAATGTGCATGACTGTATTTGATGCATTTTTGTAAAGAGATGTCAGCAGGCTAAACAGAGCAGCTTACAGGGATTAGATCAGAAAGACTCCTACGAACGGCTTCTTTGCAAGAGTAACAGATCAAAGCTAGCTGGATGTCTAAATACAACTTCATGCAAATATCTGTGAGTTACTGTCCCATCGCTGCCTCTGTGCCTTCTGTCAGTACTTTCCATGCTGCTGAGCCTGACTGGTCCCTTACCTCGTTTTCTGCAATCATGGCATATATGTTTTCCTTTGATATTTCTAGGGAAGCTGTGCCCCCAATTTGTTGCTGGTCCTCTCAAGACATTTCTGGAATGGTAATGCTGCTTTTTTGTCATGCTTTTAGTTATATTTCTTTGCCTGTTTCTATGTTTCTTCCCACATCTTGAGCTTTCTGGAACGTCCTTATGTTTCATAGAAGGGAAGCTCAGCGTTACACTCAGCATCCCAAAAGTTAGATCTTCTCAGGCATGGCCTTTTTGCATGCAGAGAGGCATGTACTTTTGCACTGTAATTTATATGTGAAATTATCCCTTGGTCCAAGTGGGTGGGTAGATGTGGATGCATATCTCTTCTCTCTTTCTACTCTTACCAGACTTGCTCAAGGATGCTCAGATAGCTAAGCTAGCTTAGAGCTGGGTTCAGCTCTCTGATCCACCACAAGCTTCTTGGGACTTTCTCTGCCTTTTCTCCCAGCTGGAGAATAAGGTCACTTCTCTAACTCATAGGTGTGCTGTAAGAATAAACTCACTGAAGCTTGTGACCCTTTGTTGGGGAGAGCCATGTGAGTACACAGTCATACAGGTAGATTGCTCACTGGGAGTCCTGTCTGCATGGAAACTTCTTTCCCATTCCTTGATATTCTTGTGATCTTGCTGCAGCCTGTGAAGAACATGATTCTCTCTCACAGCTGTTCCTCCTCAGCCATGCTTGTTATGTGAAGGATACATTTTCAAACTTGCTTTTTATCTACAGTAAGGAAAAAAATCCTTATTCTGAGGTGCAGCAAATACACTGGCTTCACACATCAACAAGATAATGCAAGAGAATTGAAGGTCCTCCTTCTACCATTAGGCGCCTGCTCCTTGTGAGAAGTGCAGTTTTCAGTTTCCCCTTTCAAGAATGCCTTGGGAGGCCAAAGCAGATTTTTCTTGTCAAGTTTTTACCTGTTTTGTGAGCTTTTACATGGCTTTTTGACACTGGGAGCTAAAGGGCAGAAATATCAAATAGTAGCTCTTCCCCCATGCTGGAGTGTCACATTCTTTCCTCCTTGGGCTGTGCGATCTGCAGGCAGGGTGTTTGCATAGTAAGTGCCATGTCAAGTCAAGGTTAAAACAGGATTATTTATTCCTTTTTTCAACTCAGGATCAAAGTACAGTGCACATTGTATGGAAATCACATTTGAAACAGCTGAGTTCAATTACCTCCTCAAGTAATTGTCAGGAACATGCAGTTGCTTTTGAGGTGGAGGGTATTACAGGAAAAACTGACCTTGGACATACTCACATGGCCTTCTGATTTCAATGTGTGGCTCTTCAGGCAGAATGTAAATCCCGCTGAGGGTCAAATCCGAGCTGCTGAATAGCAGCATCAGTCAGTCGGGGCCAGATACTGCCAACTAATCAGACATCCTGCCATTGGGATCTCAAAAAAAGGACTTGCACCAAGCACGCCTGAGTATGCTGTATTTTGGCTTGTATGTGCTGGCCATGGCAATATACACCCTGAGGGTATGGCAGCCCAGCTCTGCTTATCCCTGAAACTAAGCTCCTTGTCAGGGCAGTGAATGTTTTCAAGCATTGGGTGGCCACGTGAGGAACCTGCTGCAACTGCCTGCCGGCTTCGGCTGCGCCATCTGTGTCAAGGGGAGCAGGCCTGCAGGACCGCCTGTTAGCACAACTGCAGAGGCATCACTGTTACCTGTGAGTTTATATCTCAGTTCCAGAATTGCAATTCTCTTTCTGTTCCTCCCAAGGACAACTTTTAAACTTCCCTGATGCTGGTTCCAAGTGGGTGGAGCGGTGGCAAAAGAAGCTGCTTTGATTTAAGCGAGTGAGGGGGCAGTGCTACTCTGTCTGACTGATTATTTATCTCCCTAGTTACACACAGCACTTGCTTTCTCTGGAGTGATTCAAGCATATCATAACCTCTTGCTTTAGCTCTTTTATCATGCTGGTTTGCTGCTACAGTTCAGTCAGAAATCTGTCTTGGCCTCTGCAGAGCAGAGGATGTCATCTCATTTTATTGTGCTCTGATGTGCCTCCCCCATGTTTTTTCAAATTTCCCGTTTATCATGTGGAAGGCTCTGAGAACTGTATTGGATGCTTTTGGGCTGGGCAGAATAGGCTGTAACAGTATTAAAAGCCTCCTTCCAGTGTCATCTAGAGATAAATGGGTGTGAGGACAGGTGCTCAGCAAGGCTTGCCGTGTCCTGGAGCATGCCGTCTCTGGGAATGCAAACAGCATCTCACTGTGCTCAGGGATTCTCAGAGCGGTTTTAACCAAAACATCCATCGATTTCAGCATGAGCAGCAGCATACTCATGGTTTTTCTCAATCCCCCTGCTCTGCTATGGATGCATTCACATATACAAACAGAAGTGACGTATGTGAGATCTGAGCTCAGATTCTGGGTCAGTGGAAATCCTGAAGTCAGTACGCAATCTGAATTTTGCATTATTACAGTGAAGCCCATTTACTTCTCTCCTTCTCAGGTACAATTACATCTCCCACACCTGGTACATCTCATTACTCCCCAACATTTTTTGCCATGTGTAGGAGATTGCCTCCTCATCACCTGCTCTGGGTAAATTTGGAATTGCCTGAAGGAATGCGGGATGCAGTATCTCCTGGACGGTCCTTTCGGAGATGATGCCTAATGAGACTGTGTGATGTACAATGTAGAAGAAAGAACATATGGACTAGACCGTGGTTGAGTTTTTGGGAATAAGTGAATGACATAAAGAGGGGAGGGGAGGATCATCTAATAGTCCCTCATACATGTCCCATGAATTCTTGTGTGTCAGACATGAGACCATGCATATGAAGTGCATGGAGGCGGACAGAGTGTGTACTTTTCATATTGCTAGATGTCTCTGCTGCTCCTTCCTTCTCACACTCTTCCCCTGCTCCAGCGTGGTGTCCCTGTGATGGGATACAGTCCTTTACGAACTTCTCCAATGTGGGTCCTTCCCACAGGCTGCAGTTCTTCAAGAACTGCTCCAGCATGGGACCTCTCCATGGGATACAGTCCTTCAGGAACAGACTGCTCCAGAGTGGGTCCCTCACGGGCCATAGGTCCTGCCAGAAAACCTGCTCATGTGTGGGCTCCTCTCCATGGGCCGCAGTTCCTGCTAGGACCCTGCTCTGGTGTGGACTCTCCATGGGCTGCAGGGTGGATATGTGCTCCACTGTGGTCCTTTATGGGCTGCAGGGGGACAACCTGCTTCACCATGGTCTTCTCCATGGGTGGCAGGGGAATCTCTGCTCCAGTGCCTGGAGCTCCTCCTTCCCTCCTCCTTCTGATCTTGGTGTCTGCAGGGCTGTTTCTCTCGCATGTTCTCACTCCTCTCTCTCAGCTGCTGTTATGCAGCGTTTTTTACCCTTTCTTAAAGATGTTATCACAGATACCAACAGTTACCAACAGATACAGTTACCAACATCGCTGACAGGCTCAGCTTTGGGCAGTGGTGGGTCCGTCTTGGAGCTGGCCAGAGCTGGCTCTGCCCGACATGGGGGCAGCTCCTGGTGTCTTCTCACCGAAGCCATGCCTGCAGCCCTCCCACTACCAAAAGCTTGCCAGCTAAACCCAATACACAAGATTAGAGACTCTTGATTAGAGCATCTTGTAGTTTTGGATTTGCCAAGGACGTTCTGATTCTCTTGCTGGAAAGTGTCCAGCCAGCAGGAGTTTTGGAAGCTTAATTTGTATAAAAGAGCATCTGTGTGTGTGTGTGTGGAGGGGGACAGGTAGCAGAGAGGTGGTAAGTAGCCAGTGCCTACTTGTTGTGGCAATTCCTTCCAGAGACAATGTACCCAGAGCTGGGGTTTCACTTCACAGCTCCTGTGCTGAGGGTTGAGAAGAGTTGGTTTCTCCCTCTTTGTGCATCTCAAACCTTAGGGAGAAGAATTGATTTAATTTAATCTCATCTGATCCTGATTAATGAAAAGTCATTTCTGCTAGTTCTGGGCAGAAAAAATAATCTTTGACTATTTTGTAACTTTGCAGATATATGTAGGTGCATGGCAGGGAGTTCTATAATTCTAGAAATTATGACAAGGCATCCATAAAGATGAGGCTGAAACCCTATGCAGGAGCATTGTAGCTTAAAGGAGCGTTATTTAATACCTATTAATGGAACTGCTGAAGCATAAATACTCTCAGCTCAAACAGATTTTGTTAACTCCTTTGTGCTGGCAGTTTCGGAGTGGGATGGCAGGTCATTCATAGCTGTCTGGCAGGATGCTCTTCCTCCGTTCAGTACAAGAGTTTGTGTCATAGGGGTGAGAGCCGGGCTCATAGGCAGGAGGAGGAATTGCAGGAGTACGTGGGCAGGCAGCAGCCCTGCCAGGAGGCGGAAGCCCTTTTAGCCCAGGCTTAGTCCTGGTGTCCCCTGGGCCATAGAGAAACTGCACTTGCAGCTGTGATTGCAACAGAGATGTTCCCAGAATAGTTTTTGTTCATCATATTTAATAGGGAGGGATTTCAGCCTCCCTGTCAGGGATGCTGCGTGTGTGGGCACTGCAGTCCCTGCCTTGGCATTGCTACCCCCTTTGGTAGAGGAGAGCAGTGCAGGGTCACCCCTGTGCATGTACAAAGGCTGAATTTGTCCTGCTTAATGGTGAGCCTTTAACAGAGCACTCCTGGGCTTTTCAAGTAGACACTGGAGAGAGAGGTACCACCAAGGGGTGATCCAGTACAGCCAAGAACAGGACCACTTCTTGGGGTTCCTGAATCTGTGCAGGGATTTTGAAGATCCTAGAGCTAACAGCCCAATAATGCAGCTGTCTCAGTTAAGTGACTCTGAAGTCCCTTTCCTTTTATTCTAGTTTCATACTGTTTACTCATGGGTTCAAAGATCCTGGGTACAGCTCCTGTGCATCATGGGACTGGCATATAAATAATTACTATTTAAAAGGAAGAACAATGCATGTTGGATAATTTGCATGCAAATTTTTGAGTAGTTATGGGACACAAGGATATCTTTTTATGCCATTCTTTGAAACACAAGATTAAAAGAAATACAGAAATTGAATTTCCCGGGCAATAACATGATTCCGGAAGTTAAGGCTTAAGAAAGATCAATTGTTAACATGAAGTTGATAATAAATGAGAATGAGCAATTTTATAATCCATTTGCTTCTGGGGCACACCTACACAAGAAATGTAGTCAAATTGTTCTGGAGATTTAATTAAAATTGGTACAAACTCCCTGTGTGGACTCTAAGATAGGTTAGGTTTACATTGTGCCATGAAGTGTGATTCTTGGCATGTGTAGACAGGCCACAGATTGCTAATTATAAATGATGAAGCTGCACCAGGTCAGGTTTCTGCCATGCAGTATCTAAGCACAAACTCATATGGTATGCACCAAAATCTGTGCTGTGTCCTCTGCCTGCCAAACCAGTCATTTGAATATAAAAGTCACACTTCAGTGATCTTTAAGAAACACTGAACTAAAAACAGTGACAAAGAGCAGCAAAAATATGTTGATCATAGAGTCGGGGCTTGTTGTAGGGCCAGACCTTCGGCTCTGTCAGTGGCAGCTCAGGCAGAGTTTTCTCGTCATGCTGCAGCCAAATAGGAACCTTGTTTTTCTTAGGGGTGCAACTTTATAAAACTAAAGAGGTGCTTTGACTTCCTCCCACTGCCACTTATGCCTAAAGAACTGCYCTGGAGCATTGCTCAGCAAAGCAGAGTGCTGGCTCCAGTAACGCCCCATCCCCAAATTTTCCATTTGAAGGCTGGGAAAGGCCCTTTTGCATCCCCAGGGTGTCATCAGAGGAGTCATGAGCTTGTGGGCAAGACGAGGGACTGGATCTGAGTCTTGTGTGCTTGCCTTCTCCGAAGGTGAACTATCTGTGTCTAGTACTGGAGCACTTAGGATCAAAAGCTTCCCTTACACAGCCTGCTGCCTGAGCCTGTTCAACAAAGCGAGAGGATGGTTTCTGGCTCATCTGTTCATTCAGGTTTTTAATTAGTTACCAGCTATCCTCATGGTGAGGAGTTGGTGCCTGATGTTATTGAGGTACTTATTCGAGCGTTCACATTTATGCAAATGCATTCTTTTCATATTGGATTTCAGGCAGTCACAAGCTGTAGTAAGGAATTAAATGTCATGTAAAGAAGAAATGTGACCCATTGATCAAGATGCGCTGCCCCACCAATCTATCCTGGCTGTGAATTGGCTATTGTCTCAGCTACAGAGCCTGGTTTTTAAGTTGAAGCTACAACAGCTCATGCTCTTAGGTCTGGAGGTCCTCAGAGTGGCCCATTCAAAAAAGACCTGATGTTTGCCTTTTCAAGCATCTGTATTCAGAATTACAGGTGTTTATACAATACACACACATAAGCTGCAGACACACATTACTGCATTACTGCAGTCCTGTCATCGCGGTGCTGCAAAATGTTTCCTGGGTGGCTATATGCACTGCTTGACTACTTTCAAAGAACTGGGCTGTGGGTCTGAACCCCAGACAAGTGACGACATGTCCCGCTATACTGAAAAAGAAGTCATTAGCAAAACCACAGTACATAGAGGCACTCAGCAGCTTCTTACCTGCTCCCACAGTGCAGCAGTGCCGCAGCTGGGTCTGCCACCACTCCACACCCGTGTCAGCGGACAGGGCACGACCAAATATCACAAAGAAACTCAAAAGTTATCTAGACATCATCAAGGAATATATTTTTAACTGGAGAGTTGAGACAGAGATAAGGAGCAAGCAAGTCTCAATCTATTTCCCCCTTTAAACTTATCCCACGCAAGGGAGCAGATCCTCCCGCGATGTAAAACATCATAGCTCCACTGACTGGAGAGAACAATTGTAATTTATCCTGCCTGAAGGCCTGCACAGAAGGCGCTTGAGGTTTCTTGCAATTCACTGGAGACTTGTGACATTGAGAGCAGGCGTTTGAGCTCCACTGTCCTCTGGAGCGATTTGCAGCACAGGCAACTTATAATTACAAGAGAAACCGAGGAGTTTGGTAACATGCTTGAGTCAGCGATGGCTGATTTAACTTCTTGTAAAAAAGCCGTATTTCTGCGATTTCGATCTCAGCACAAAGGCACCATGCAGCAATACTATGGAAGAGGTTCTGAGGGTTCAGCCAAGCTTTAAAGTATTTCAAGGATCTTCTTTGTCTTGTGGAGATCAGTGGGTTCCTTTCCAGCTGAGCTGAAAAGCCTGGGGGAAACAAAAGGAACCTATTTCAAGCCATTTTTGTGAGAACAATACCTCTCTGCAACACCTGACACCTTATGCAGCTGGTAAATACCATTCCCTATCAGCTACCTAATCTTTTTTAGCAGTGTTCGGCCACCTACACCTGACCACCAAATTTCCACTCTGTTTGCCTCTGCTGACATTTATATAACAAAGAGCTACTAACTGCTCTTTTATCAGCACAAGAAAGTTGAGCACAGGAGGAGACAAATATGATGGGCACCATACAGCAGCACTCAGAGGTATGCTGCTGTGTATCCAGCCTTTGTAATGGTTATATTGAGCCATTGCTCAGAAAAAAATGCTGCTGGGTGCTTGGAATGATTTAACTCTCTTGTTTCTGGGACAAAAATGGGTGCTGTTATATACTAACTCCTTTCTCTGCTGGATGTCTTATTATTGTTAAAGATTTCAAAATACTGTGATGTAAAGGAAATACAGGGCTTTGGGGATGGCTTTTCTGTCAGGCATATCTAGGTATCACTTGTGTTGCCCTGTAATTAGCAACCAGTGAGCACAGGAATGGAACTGATAGTCTCTTCTTTCTCGTCTTGCTATCTCCAGTCATGGGTGGGGACTTCTGGGTCTGAACCTGAACAGGAGAGAGGAAGAGGAGAAGGTCCTACCTGCAGAGCTCAGCATGCGAGTGGAGCTTTCTGGACTTCCTCTGTTCTTCCCTTCTGCTCTCCAGAGTCTGGATTTCCTAGGCAGCTGTACATATACACATCTTGCTGGTTGGTATGCACCACTGGGAATGGCATTTGACTGTGTTCTTCAGTGGTTCTGCTGGTGGGCCTGTGTGAAATCTTGTATTAACGGTCACACAGAGCCTTGCGCTCCTGCATACCTGAGAGCCACATCGTGGAAAAGTACCATGGTCATTTCTTACTTGATGTCTGGTAGCACTGGAATGTGGCTTTTCGTTAGAGTTCCTGTGATCTGCCAGCTTCTAGAAGCTGAAGAATTTAAAGCAGTTTAACAAAGACTGCTATCCCCCGGGGACGGAGCTGCCCTGAGAGCCAGCTGACAGTGAAGGTTTTAACCTTGATTTCAATATCTACAGAAACATGTTTTTTTTCTGAGTTTATAAGTCTGGAAAGTGGTCAACAGGATTATCTTACCTTGTTCACTTGTGATGGAGAGCAAGGCTTTATAATGATACATCCACGCCTAGTTAGACCTGATGTTTATTAAAGATGAGTACAATTTTGCTAAGAGGTTGTTAGAGTAAAATGCACAGGGAAAAAAATTATACTGCAAACAATAACAAGGTCCCAGAATTGCCTTGAACTGTGCAACTGAGATTCTCAGGTACTGTCAGATCATCTCTGCATAAGACTGAACTGCTGACATTTGTTTAATTACAATGTATTTATGAAATGGAGCAACACTCCTAATTGCTCATGTATGCTTGCATTACGCCTTTTGTGCAATATCTTTATTCAATTTGAATAATTTTTCATTAAAATGATGAGAAAATGGTTTATTTTGCAACCATTGGACACAGAGATCACACTGTACTTATACCTTATATAGGATTTTGGAGTACTCGCCACTCACCTTTTTGTAGTAAAAAATCGTTGCTGAGCAAAAGCAGTCTTTCTGGGAAGGGGAGCCCTGCAGAAACACAGTGAAATTGTGGTTCAGCTAAGATAATTCCATTTCAGTAAGCTCAAGACTTTCCTCACAGTAACAAGTAAACTTATCCAGGCATTGATGTTTGAAGGTTGTGTTAGGATTTCCTGTATTGTTTTCAGAGTGTTTTTCTGGATATCCATGATTAAAAATTTAGCAGACTTGCCTAGCTGCACGTTAGTGAAGAAAGAACTTTTCCTGAAGCTTTTTAGAAGTTGAGGTATACTAAAAATTCCCTCTGGTTGCTCTGCACTCCTGAAGCAGGAGTATGGAACAGCGGAAAGCCTTGCTATTTTTGGACTTTCTGGAGAATGCCATTTTGCTAAGGGTTTGGGCACTGCATCTCTGCTATCGGAGGCAAAGTGAGAAAGGTGTAAAAGAAGTCATTTCAGCATCATTGCAGTCATTGATTGCTCTGCAAACCCTGTGCTGTTGGAAACTGCAAGCACACAGGGAAGATGGGGAATGTGATGTGGAATCTGCTGGTGAGTTAGTGGCAGAGTGTGGCTGTGCCTTGGGTAGGAATCAAAGATCAGAACAAGCACTGAAAGCTAATCCATAAGATGATTCATGCAATAAGAACTTATCAGGATGATGAAGTATGTGAGGTCTGTGTGGTCCGTTGCAATTAATGCACTATGGATAAGCAAGGCAGGTTATGGGTGTTGGTATTCACAGCCATGCTATGTGGTACATGCATGTCAATGCTACTGACAGCGTGGAGAATTCAGCAATAATCAATAACTTCCAATTGTTTGGTCCTAATCATTAGCATTTAGTGAGCCAGAATAGCCACCTTCTAAATAAAAGGTTTTGAAAACATGCATCATAGAATTACAAGATTTGCTCTTCAGGGCCACATGGTTGTTACATTAAATTGCCTGTCTAGATTATCAGGTTGTGGACACTGGTATTTTACATACCTGTACCACCCTTCGCATTCCCTACTGGGAAGTCTTGCAGATTTTAACAAATTTGTGATCAGACTAGAAGGAACAAACCCAAAGCCATTCCAGGCAGACCTTTGAGATACTATAATTTGAAAATGCGTCTCAGAGCTAGGAAAGGGCAAAGAGTTTTGCAGTAAAATACTGATTCTCCAGAGAATTCTGAAAGGAGGGTTTGGAAACTGCAGCAGCTAAGAGAGAGGGTTTTTTTCAAACAGCAATAAAGCACTTGGAGTATCCATGTAACTTTTGTGAAGAAAATCTGTCTCTGGAAGCTGCTGCACTTGTCTTTGAATGAGTTATTGTCTCTTAGCAAGCTTTAGGGTGTTGTTGAAATCCTTCCTTGCAAGGCTCGAGGGATGAAGACAACCGTTTTAAGGATCGCACCGCAATCATCCCTATGAGATCTGGAATTGGGGAACAGGAAAGCAATGACAGCCAGTGTTTTCTAGTTCCAGAACTGCTGTCCTTGTTTCCCATAATTTCCAACATAATGAGCATCTTAGTGTCAGGTAAGTTTTAAAAAGAGATGCTCTCTTAAAAACAAATAGTCACTGCCAGCAGGGTTGCAAGCTGGGACTACTAAAAGATGATCTGATGAGGATAGTTAACTGCAAATGGGATGTGGATTTCACTCTAATAGTTTATCAACAGGAGCTTTCTGAAAAGCTCTTAAGTGTGCTGCCAAATCCAGCTTCCAAAGCAAGGAAAGTAATACAAGTCCAATATTGTTAATGCCAGTGGTTTCTAGTTAATTATCTGTTACCTGAAAAAATCACTGAAAAGCACAGAGCATTGTTTAAGCCTTGCTTTGCGTCTCTCTCTATTCAGATACTACGCTCCTTTGTTATAAATATATTTTCCTCCTCAAAGACCTCTAGCTCTTGTAGTAGACTCTGTAGGATATACTGTTCTTTTGATAGATCCAGAAGACACTTCTGCAGTTAAAAGGAAAATATAATTTAAAAAATGTAGATGTGTGCCCAGGTTAGTGCTTCCTGAAAGAAGAGAAAACCTATAAGGAAAACAATAATGACTTATGTTGCTCAAACAATTATTTTGTCTGCCTTCTATTTTATTTTGAACTCCCATTTAAGCAACCCTATAAGTCTAATGCTGATGTCTACTCTTCGGTYGTAATGTTTCCCTGCTGCCTAGTTAAAGTAAGGAGAAAAGAAGCCTCATGTTCCATATGTTTATTGAGGGAATTTTTTGTGTGTGCAGTTCACATAAAATTGCATCCATTCGGCTCATGATCCATAGTGCAATTTCATTAACAAAGCAGCACTCTACCTTTTGTGTGTGCTGTTATGCTTAAAGCCCATTCCTGTCGTCATTTCTCCCATAAAAATAGAAGTTTTGCAGGTGATTTAGTTTAGTTCATTTCCAGTTCTGTTCTATTTTCTTTGTTTGTAGCCCAAATAACTTTTTAGAAAATATTTGATAGAATCATTTTCATTTTTCCATTCAAGATGAAACTTGTACTGAAAGTAGAATGCATTTATTTGGTCAAAATTTTCAGTTATATAAAATAGGAAGTTGATTTTTTTTCACTTTCTTTCACTCTATTTTCCTTCCTCCACCTTTGAGAGCTGAGATACTCTTTTCTGTAAAATATGAAGAACACACATGGCGCTATGTGCCATTTCTGTATAGCACCAAGGGTTCCCTGTGCATACAGGGTTTATAAAGCTCTTGATTCAACTGCAACTGTGTATTCTTCCAAAACAAGGATAAGCATTGGCCTAGCTCAAAACTTGCTAAGACAGGAGCACAGTTTTCATAGGTGCCTCATAATCAACAGTTCTTCTAAAGCCACTGTGGCTTAGAACAGTGGCCACTGTTTCTGACTGAGCTTGTTGAGTTTAATGTGGTGCTGTGTTGTTGCTTCACAAGGACATTCCTGAGGAAGCCCTCCATAATTTGTGATATCTAGAAATTACGCATTCAAAGTAAAGCATTCTGCCTTGGCAGACCTACCCCAGCAAGTGTCCAGCAAGGGCACTCTTCAGGATTGTTGAGGTTTAATAAATGGGACTGAGTTCTCCATTGCAATACAATGGCTGGACCAGACCAGAAACTCATTTGCCATCCGGTTTATAAAAAGTCTGTCAGTAGCTAGGCTGCTTATTGCCTGAGGTACTGACAAGCATGGTCTTGTGGCTTCCACATACTCTCCAGCCATCTGCCCACAACCCTCTGGCATGTCTCTGATGGCAGGGGCCATCCTTTCTTCTTGTGCTTTCTACAGTACCATGGGCCGTGGAAAAGCAAGAGTCGTACAAATGATAGTAATAAGCTACCTCACTGAGCCTGCCTGTTTGTGCCTGTGTGTCATAAAGCCTGTGGTTTTTTAGGGGTAAAGGAGGAAACTGGAGGAAAACAAAAGGAGCAAAAAAAACCTAGGAAGATTTTCCTGCCCTGAAGTGTGGGCTGAGAATCTGCCTGAAATGTGAGAATATATGCGTGGAAGCATGCAGCAGAAAGACGTCTAAATGAGACTCCTTAGTGTGATGAGAGCAGCTTACCAGCCCTCATGTGTCACACATACAGTTGTTTTTTCAAATGAAACTGGAAATCAGCGGCTGCTCTTTCCCCTCCCAATTAGACAGACTGCCGGGCTTGTGCTTTGCTGCTGGCCTGGGAAGGTCATCAGGGACTTTCTTCACCCTTTCCATACGCTTCTGTATTACTCACTCTGGCATGTGGAGAGAGTGCCCCTTTTTAGAAACAGCATCACTGGACATTTGCTAAGGCAGGTTGCCAGATTTAATAACTGATGGGCAGGAGAAAATCCTTCRTCCCTGTCTTCTGACCTCAAGGAACATTGAAATATGGCACATAACAACGCACACATGACCCCTTGGAGGTGACTGTTTGGTACCATTTTCTATTCTCTCTTTCTCTTCCCCTCCTCCTCTTTTTCTAACCTTTGCATTCCCGTTTCTTCTGTTCAGCCTGTTTGTGTATCTCTTCACCTGGCTTTTAGAATATATTACCTGAGTTTTAGGATATATTCCTATTTTCAGGTACAAAATTAAGATATTGCTAAATGTTGTCATAGATAATATTATAATAGTAGATCCCTTTGTCTGAAATGTGCTTTTAGGTATTACCTTGGTCAGTAATTTAATTGAATTGGATAGTGACAACACACTGACATTGTTAAGGTTAATGACCCAATGATTTACAAGACAAGGCACATTTACCGGCAAATGGATTTTAGTAATTGTTCTACTGAACAATGAGAATAACAATTTGTACATTGATCCACAAAGTCCTACAGCAAAGCCTCTGTTCTTACTTCACCAATGCCCCTGTCCATAAATTCAGTGTCGCTCAGAGAATGTTTTCTCGGCCCTGCTGTATTTTAACTGCATTGCACTGAATTTCAAATTATTTCCTTCAATGTGATCCACAGCTTTTGCTGCCTGTGTGGAGCATAGCTGGGTACAAAGATGGCAAGTGAGAGCAGAAGAAGATGGGAGGATGTGACCTGCCCAGGTAGGGCAGTGTCTGTCTTGGCTAGGTTGGCCTAAGAGTTTCTCCAGTTGGTGGCTGCACCTCTTTGACACGTGTTTAATGTCTGTTTCAATAGATTTGGATTGTTCTGTTTTCTTTGCCAAAATGCTGTGGGAGGCCATGCCAAATGGGGTAGGAGAATTCTTGCTTAGTTAGGGCTATTATCCTTGTTAAATAACTTTGTAATCTTATACGACACAAAATAAAATTGTCTATTTTCCTTGAATTAAAGTTCATTGCCATTGCTTCGAGTTTGCTTGAAGTACTTTCTGTTAATTCTTTATCAGTTAAATCCCAGATCATCTAGTCTTTTTTTTTTTTTTTTTTTTTTTTTTTTTTTTTTTTTTTTTTTTTTTGACAGTTTGGTTTCTTGCTTTGAAGCCCATAATCAATTCATTCATTTTGCTTAAATCTTTTAAATATTGCAACAAGAATAACTTTACTGGAGCCTGGAATTTTGTGAGTGTTCAAGATTGACTGAAAAAGAGCACAAGAAGTCTTCAGCCAGAGCCTTTAAACTCCTGGATGTAAATTGTTTGAATTGCTGGTTAAAGACTCTGATTATAAGAGATGGTGTTTAACATCCTTATCAATTAATTATTACTGGAAAATGAAGTATTTAATCAGCATTGATCTGTCGTAAGGCTACATCACTGGCATTAGCTGAAACACAGAACAGAAGTGTTTATTGAACATAGTTGTCTGTCTTCAGTATTATTGACAATGTTATCATTTCCATAGTGGTAACAGACCAGTAGCTGTTGGTTAGATGCTCTTTGTTACAACACACTTTATAAACTTCATTTTATTGTCCTTAGCTTCATTGGCCATTGATTTCTTCAGTTGTCCTTTTGCTTCCCTTATTAATTTTGTGTCATTCCTGGCTTCTAGTGTGTTGTTGCCAACTTTCTCTCTTTTTTGCATTTGATATTTGTGGGCATTTCCCCCCCCCCGTTTATAACTACTTTCACTCCCCCATCATGCCACAGTGAGATTGCTTGCTCAAGGTTTTATTGCAATTATCAGCCATGTGTTCTTCATTACACTGCATGTGATATACCCAAGTAAGATTGCAAGACTTCTGACCTTCAGCACTATATTCAATATAGCATTGTGCTTAGGCCTCTATTGGTTCTTAGCAATATTTTTAAAGAAATAAATACCTCTCTTTTTGTCATCAAAAGTAAAAAGCGAAAAAGAAGAAGAAAATGACATTTTAAAATTATTCTGTGCTAAAATGACATAAGTATGAACTAAATGGAAATAACTGGGTTCTTTTAGTTTAAAGAAGAATGTTCTAGCTGTAGTTATCCAGTACAATGGTAGTGGTGGTATGTTGCTGAGTTTTTTGACAGGTACATAGGTTATTTATTTCTCTCAGTGGGCCCACAGCCTGCAGTTCAGGAAGATACCAGGGTTTGAAAAGGTTGGATGGGGATTAGTTCCCTGGTTTGCTAAACTGCTGTCTGTAATTTCAGACAGAGACCCTTACAGGTACCCAAAGGACTGGGAAGAATGCAACAGTGGAAAATACATTCTCTCCCTTGTCAAACTGATGCTTTTGCGTTTAGTCCTTAGTAAAATAGAGAAGCAAATAGTAGGAAAGAACAAGCTGTAGACATTAAGAGAGTAACAGAGTGATGAATAAGGACTTTGGCCTTTTGAAGTACCAGTCATAGAAGAGAGTTGAATGAAGACTTTGAGATTAATTAAGACTTTGAAACTGTGTTTACAAATTAGAAAAGGAAGAGAAATGATACAAAGATAAGATTAAGAAGAGAGAAAAACTGTGCAAAGAGAAGCTGGAAGGATATATTAACTTAACCTGTGTGTCAAGTGTTTGGCTTACTGTGCAGTAAGAGGTTGTGCTATATGTAAAAATCCTACATATTTCCTCATTTTCTGTGGCGCAGGTTTTTGCAGGAGAAATACTCAATGAACCCATCTATAACTTTTCTGATTGCATTTTAAACATTTATGTTGCTAGCCTCTACATCTAATAAACCTGAGACTTCAAATGGATTGTGGCTTATTAAATTGTATCTTTTCTGTCAGTCTCATCAGTGGCAGGGTACTGATAATATTAACATTGAATGGGACCAAACCAGCATTTCATTCCCTTTTGTGCATGAAAATATCTGAACCCCAGTCCTTCTGCCTTGATAGGTGGTTATTTGTCTCCAAATCCTGTCTCCAGTTATTTTCATACGGCACTTCTATGGTCATTAATTTTCACTCTTGTTTTTCCAATTAAACAGTCTTACTTAAAAGCATGGGTTAAAGGATTTATCCAGAGGTGCAAGCAATTAGCTGTACGCGTGTTCATTGTTATAATTACTTGCCCAAACTATTATAAAAGGATGTGTTACCATCTGAATGTTAGGTTGAAGGGTATGGTTAGTGTAATGGAAATAAAATGATTGGGAAAAAAATTACAAATGCTATAAACTTAAGGAAATTGTAAAAGGTATATAATTTCATAAAAATTTTCATAACTGATGGGCATTTAAAAACTTTAAGGAACACAATCACGAAGAAGTTTACAGATGCTTTTCAGTTCAAAGGCTTCATATTAGGTATCAGATCACTATAAGCAAACGTTTGTCTTGCTCACAATCAGAGGGAAATGAAAACTGGGATAAGTACTACAGGAAAAAAGTGCTTATGGCAATTACGTAAAAGAGGAATCTAATCAATGATGCCCATTTATTTCTAGCTGGGATGTTTACATTCCAAATTTCAGGGTATTTTAATGTGGGATTAGGCATAGCATAACAAAGTAGTGCAACATTCAGCTTGGTCCCAGGTCCGGATTGTGAGAAATCCTGCTATTTTGGCGTGGTCCATCCTGGGGAGACAAAGCAAGACATCCCTTTGATTCATCTGAATTTTTGCATAAAATTTTTAGCCAATATGGAGTGTCTTGTGAGGATTTGATACAAAGACATACATGACATCATGTTTGTGCTCAAACTATATTCATATTCCTTTTAAATTCAGTAACAGTGTGTTGCTTTGTTCCTCCCTGGAGTGTCGGTGTCAAAGAGAACACTGCACAACCCTGGGGATTGTTTTTAGCAGGCGGGATGCGGCAGATATAGGGCATTTGGATCTACATTTCTTTAAGGACTTTTTACAAACTGTCAGGAAGGATGAAGTGACAAGGTCTCAACACAGTCTGAACAGAGCTGGATCAGGGGCCTAATGCCTAAATAAGTGAGGTAGAATATTTATGTATAAGGCAACTGTAGGCAATAGCATCAAAGCAGCAGAATGCTCAAGGAAGCTGAGGATGGAGGACAAATCCCCAGGTCTGGTCAGCAGAGACTTCAGGGGGGGCAATTTCAGGGGAGTTTGTGTTAGGTTTGAATAAGGAGAGGAAGGAGCGAGAGGAGAAAGATAAGGTCAGACCAGAGAGAGAGCACCGAGGCAGCAGTCCCTGAAGAAGAAAGCAGAAAGGTTAGAGAGCAGCATTGCCGTTGACTCTGCTTAGCAGAAAATGTTGTGCCCATGGGATAAGCGAGGCAGAGGTGCTGTAGGAAGGATGGGATGCAGGGAAGGAAATGGTGTTGACATCTTCTGCCCTTTCACTTCGAAGAAATTGGTCAGCAAGAGCAGGGGAGCTGCATGCAGTGCGTGGGCTGGAGTTTTACTGCTGGTGGTCTGTTGAGCAAAGCGATGTTGCTGTTAACACAGCTGCATGTGCCAGTAGGAAATGGGTTAGAGAAGGATGCAGAGGCAGCTATAGCAGGTTTTGTGGACTCAGAAATACCCAGTGACCAGATATTGTTCTTGAGTGTTCAGGAGTGCAGGAGCAGGCCCAGATTTTGTGCAAGTCTTACAAAACCCAAGTGCTGTCGTTGTTCCTGGAGTCTGGTGAGTTCTCCCTTCACAGACACAAGCCAGCTTCATTCTTCCTGCTTGATAATTTTCTCTCTTTGCCCCAATAATCAGTTCACTGTTTCCATTGCTGCTTTCCTGGGCTTGTTGGCAAGCAGTGCAAATCAAGAGATCTGTACTAGGTTGATTTTGAGTTAGCGAGTTTGACAAATGTTTTCATTTGAGAAGGCAAGCTGCCTCATTGTGCTTGGTTTAACACGAACATATTAGAGTGACAATGCTGGATTTAACTTTAGTTATCAACACTTTCAGCCTACATTGGTCTAAGTAATTGTCCTGTTTATACTCTGACAGGTTAAAATAATGTATTCTAGAATGAGAGCGCTTCTACAGAAGATGAAAAGCAGCCCAAGAGGGTTATCAGCTGTTACTAACTGTGACAAGCAGTGTGAGCTAGATGTATGGATAAATTGCTATTGCTCCAGAGGTTATTCCTATTAGCAGGAGACATATAAGAAACCCTAACAAGGCATTAATACAGTGCAGCTACTAAAAAAGCTCATCTGTCCTATCCAAGCTCAGGACTAATGACACATTCCAGTGTTTTCTTGATGCTGCACTGATAGGTGGTGATAGACCTTTAAATAAAACAAAAGCTCTACTAGGCTGTTGGGAAGAGTCAGGCAACTGTGAGGATTTAAAAGCTAATCTTTAAGAAAATAAATAAATAAACATATTTATCTGAGATCTAAACACTGTTAGGAATGATGCTTCTGGATTCCTCTTTACACAGAATCAAATAATGTTGTGCAGATGGGATCTTGGCAAAGTAGGTAATTTCTGATAAAATTTTCTGTCCACAGAGAAGAGATTTGTTTTTTTTTTTTTCTTCAGTAAGTGTTCCTGGGATCAAAATAAAGCGATTGCTTAAACATGAAGTGTTCAGTTTCCTTTCCATCTGGAAAACAGTACTGGAAGTACTGAGAAATGGAACTCAATAGCTGAACACTTTCAGTGTTTTTAAATAACAGAATTGAGCTCCTGCCGTGGGCTCAGTGCAAGTGGGCTTCCATGGACTTCAGGGGCATGTTCCTATTCATGCCGTTCAGTGGGTTACTTAACTTGTGCCAATGCAGTTTGCAGGGAAATATTTAGGAAGGGTTGGCTCACACATAGGCTAGTTCATCTATAAAAGAAATAGTGTAGAAATTTCTTTAGCAGCAGAAACATGCTTCTCTGGAGTCACGCAGAGGAATTGTAATTGCTTGTGCAGAAAAGATGGGAAATTTTTACATTATTTTCTAGGATAAGCTATGTAGAACTTTGTTTACCTTACTTAGGCTCGTGCTTGTTACCCGACATCATAGGAATCATTTCCAGAGGCGCTCAGTGGGAGCAAGCAAACAAGGGACGGGAGTGTGCATTTTCCATATCAGATGTAATGATGGAAGTTAAATATTGATGGGGTAATTTCAAATGGGAGTTGTGTGTGATAATAAGAGGGCTAAAGCTGAAGGAAAGATTGCTGCAGGCTGCTCAGTTCTTCCAGAGGGAACTGGGTTTTGAGGATTGAAAAGCCCTGCAAAGGAGAAGAGGGCAGTGCTGTATTAACGGCAGACACAGAAGCTGGGAACTTCATGAAGGCTTCTGATGGGCACACAGTAATTGGAGGTTTGAGAAGGAAAGGAGAAAGAGGAGATGATGTAAATATGACAACAACTACAGCTGCATAAGCAAAATGGAAAATAATCCTAAAATATGGAAAAATACTGAATAGCTATATAAGTAGAGAGTGTGGGACTGCCCCTTTTGGGACCGGTGCTGTAGTTTTAGCCAATTGTCTAACTGGTCCCTTAGTGTAACAAAAAATCTCCACAACAGCTCATATACTCACCTCCTAGAAGAGAAAACCTATTTAGTTTGATTATTGCTTGAGTCCTACTTTGCAGTAATTAGAATACAAAGCTCTTCTCCTGCTGTAAATTGGCTGCCTTTCTGATACTCTTTACAACAAAGGAACCTTATAAATGTAATGGTATGATTATTTTGATGTCTTTGTAAATGGCCTTGCTGTAGGTGGAGTCCTGGAGAGATAGAGGGCTTGGACAGAAGCAGAGCTGATGCATCTTTCCCGGTGCATGAGGCAATCCTAAACTGCAGAAGAATAAAAATGGTAAATGGTGAAAATAACATCAGCAGCCATCATAATTTTATTTTCTTCCTTTGTTCTTTCTTTTAAACTTGAAATAAAAATGTAGAAGAGAGTAAAAGCTTTGCTCTGGGGAGGAAGGCTCACTGCTGGCCGGTGCTGCTGGAGGTGCATGGCCGGGGCTGCTCAGCAGCTTTGCATCATCTGGGAAGCTGAGCAGCTCCCAGCCCAGCCTGTGCTTTGGTGAAAAAACACCTGGAAAGCTGAGAGTGCAGGGGTTTTGAACACACATTCACCAAACATGAGGCCTTTCCATTGACAGCAATGGGCTGAGCTGGATCAGGCTCCGGTGGTTAATAGGGGAACATTCCCCTTCAAATTAGAGCCTCATTGCTAAAGAGGTCAACCTGCAAAGACCAGGAGAATAAAGAGGGATGCCATGCCAATGCTTGCTTGCACAATGAAATGGGAGCTGGCAGAAATGGGATGTGTTTACCAAGGCTTACCGATAACGCATTCATTTTATTTCTGCATTTTTAATATGTGGCTTGGGTTGTAACATTTTACAATGCAAGACTTAGGCTTGTTTGTTACATACTGCCAAGATGGGCCTATTTAAGTATGTTTTCTGGCAAACACAAAAAACTCAGGTCAGGTATCAGGATCAGTGATGATTTTAAATGGCTGTCATGGGGAACCTGGTATTTGAAATGGGGAAGGAGTGTGAATAGGTCAGCTGCACCCTGCGTCCTTCTTGGAAGCTGCTCGTTGGTAGCCTGGTGTTTATTCATGAGGAGACTAGCATTTCTAGGAGGCACAGGATATAAATATTTAGCACTGTCAGTGGAGAAGGAAAATATTGTTGGAACAATGTCTTCATTTGTCAGGGGAAAAATAGGGACTAATTTTTTTGAGAAAGATCACAATTAACTGCTCCCTATGAACTGTTTCTCTAAAGATTTCAGGCAGATGGATGCTCTTGCAGCAAGAGGAGTGAATGCCAATTGAGAGGAACACGGATCCATTTATAAAGCCAGAGAAATCATTCTGTCAGACAGGATATAGGTACACAAATTAAGCAGGTATCAAAATTATATCGTCTCTTCAACAGCAACTGCCTCTCAAGAATAGACTATGGACAGGAATAGCTAAAGATCTCAGCAGGCTGTAATTTAACTCTGACAGCGGATGACTACAGTAGTAGTCACCTGCTAATAATAATGACAGGCGGTTTTGCCCCACTGCCCTGCAAAGTCCCTTCCCTCAGGGGGAAATTTCAGCCTGCAATTCCTCTGCACAGAAACCTCCCACAGAATCCCTGAACCATCCATGCGATGGTATGGGAATGGCTGCAGGGCTCTGCCACACGGAAGGGGCTTCTTGGCCCACAAAGAATTACCTTATTTCAAAGTAAATGCCAAGATGGACTCTTCCATGTGAAGTTTTAAATTGCCAAAAGAAATTCTCTGTTGTGTGGATGCCTGAGCCCTTGGTAGCACAGGCTCCTCTGTGCGAGTCCGTGTCCTGGTGACTAAATTTGGGTGCTTTCACAGTTTGTGTGGGACCCAGCAGCCCATGATGGCAGCTCTTCAAGTCAGTCTCATGCCATGAAGAGCGTATAGCATAAGTATGTAAGATGGATGAAGGCAGGCAGGGGAAGGGAGGCAGTGATGAGCACAGGGTCACGCTTGCTTTGGAGCAAATCCAGGAGAACGCTGCTGTTTGGTCCTCAGCCTGATGCCTTGCTCGCCGTACCATGCAGGCTTCACCAGGGGTGGCACAGTACAGCCCTGAGCTACCAAGTCTCCTGCTTTGCTCTGAAGATTTCTGCCTCCCTCTACAATCAAAGAGGTTGTGTTATTTCTAAAGGAAATGGAACTGGACTTTAAAGCATAATAAATAGAAAAATATCCCTCAAAACAAAAATTCTGATTGTAAACATTTGCTTTCTTTCAAAATTCTCAGTTTCACATTGGAAGATGAAAAGTATGTGCTCAAAAACCATTCTGTACTTAGTATTCTTAGCCATGGTTTTTGGCTTTTGACATTTGGAAGTAAAGTTGAAAGTTGCTGATGAAAATTTCAGTTATTGCCCTCTAACTTTTGACAGCATTTTCCACAGACCCCGCTATGCCCAAACTATTTTCTACGCAGCGCATTCTTTGAAATTCAGTCACTTTTGCTTTTTCCTCATAAACATGTATGAGTCTGTCTGGCCTTTGGTAAAATAAGAATAAGGCCTATTCCCAGCTTAAATCTTCCTAACATCCAAATTTCTTGCTAAGCCTCTACTGCTGCTGAATTTAATCTACTGTGAATTATCAGAGTTCAGCTCCTAGTATAAAGTATGTCTGACCTCTGGCTGTGCAGTTTTCTTTATTATCGTTTTCGTGTGTTTGTTCACGGGCATTTTATTGTCCAAAAATTCTTGATGACTGGATCAGGATCTCTCACCTTATAAGCAATGGTTGCTGGCAATTGAAAGGTCTGAACAGCTTATTACTTTGACATTAAAAAAATAAAATAAGTTTTGTTTTAATCCTTATTATTTTCCTCATTATGAATTTTTCATCTTCCTGGAAAATACTGAAGCTGTAAGCAGTTTCGGAATGGGTTGAAAGTTTGTGTTCTTGCACTGTCCTTTCTCTAACCTCTGCTGAACTGCTGTTTTGTAACTTTTAACAAGTACAGTAAATGATAAATGATATCCCTCGAGGTTTATTCATTCCTATTCTCATATACCACCATTTAACTTGATTGATTTCAGCACAGTCTCCAGCTCCTGGAAATGCTCCCCAACCAATTCCTTAAGGGAAACAGCTACCCCATAGGATTTTTTTAGGGCCAGAGTTCACAACACAGGCCCTATCACCAGGGCTTCAGCCACAGGTTAAGCAGGCAGTTGCCTAAGATGGGGACCTGCCCTGGAAGTAAAATGCAAACCAAGTGGTGGCTGTGGCTGTGCGTCTTTATGCTCAGCCCAGTTTCTGTGCCTGTCCCTGCCTTGTCCCTCCTTGGTGAGTGCAGATCTCCCCTCTTGCAGCCCCTTTCTCAGATGCCTCCTTACTCCATCCCCTCTGTAGCAGAACCATCCCTTTGAGGATGATTTCTAGTGGTGCAGCTATGGTAACACAGAGAATAGGGAATAATGGAGCAGGAACTGGAATTTCCACAGGAATGTGTAGAGTGGGGCTATTCATATGGCAGTTTTCCATCAAGACCAGACCTCATCAGGCTCCCCAGACCCATGATGTCTCCCGTGTTCCTGCAGGAGATGTGCCCTTCTTGCCATTCCCCCAATTCCTGAGAAGCAGCGCAGGTCCTGCTGCAGCCCTTGCCTGCCCCGAGAGAGGTGGAACTGCCTCTGGTTGAGACAATGGTGGTAAAATTGCCCGTGGGATCCATAAAAAAGGGTTGAGTTTGATAGCAATTCTTTTGTAGCTCTAATGTCCTGGACTGTAATAGGAGAATGTTTTACGGACACTGCTTATACGGGTTGTATGGCTGTAAGATAGGAATGGTGCTTTTTTAAGGGGGGTGAGCCTTGGACTTCCATCTTATGGACTGATGTGCTGGTTTGAAAAAAACACTTACATCTTCAATGGGATACAATAAGCAAATGCGAGTTTTTTAACTTAGGGCTATATTGTTCAATACACCCTCTATGACTTCTTGTTCTGCCATCCTTCAACCCCACTGTTTGCAGTATTTCTGCAGTCACCCTGAGCACTCTCAGGGGAGGATGTGGAGAGAGCTGCTGGAGGGGTAATGTTTGTTTTGGAAGAAACATATATTTTCAAAATAAGTTTTCCTCCCAGATTTTAAGACTTATGAATAATTATTTTCTTTGAGATGGATTTTTCCCCTCCCTGTAGCATTCCTGCTTGAATTTATTTTCTGTGAAAGAGAGAGAGACTTTTCAGGTCTAAGAATATTGCCTTGGAAATTGGTTCATTTGCAGTTAGGGCTAAAGAGATTATTTTGACTTTTCAATCCCTCATTCTAGGGGGAATTTCTCTCCTCCACGGAGATGGAGCACTGCGCTTTATACACTATTTCATTTATGTCTACACAAGCTGCTATGGCTCATTGTGCCACTGCCATGAGTCTACTACCCACCTCTGTAGGGAAGCCTTTAGCTTTTGGGACCCATCCAGCCTAACCTTTGAAGCTTGGATTTGAGGTGAACATCCTAGCATGAGGTTAATCCCTGTCTCCAGACAGCTTTCAGCCCTTACTCTCTTTGCAGTAGTCACAATTTCCCTGGTGCACTGTGGGTCTGAGTACAGGAAATCTGCCAACAGCAATGCCACAACCGTCTCCCCGGCTCCCTGCCTTTCCAAACATAAATTCTTCTCTTTTGGCTCTAAGAGGGAAAGAATTTAAAAAGAGAGATAGGAAACCTGAAAACAGATTCCTAGGAGGTGTCTCATCAGATAACCAAGCTGCAGTGAGGTCTTTTAATGCAAGCTGGAAAACACTTTGAAAAGTTATTAAGCATATTAAGATGTTATTAAGCATCACCCTAACTATTATCTCTGAATGCAGGGRTTGCTGTGGAGACTGGTGGTGAGAATTTGCCAAGAAGTGACTATCTTTCACCATGTCTCACCCCATATTCCTGATAGGCAGCAGACTTCTGGATAATCCAAGGACTTGAGGGAAGTGTAAGACTGTTGGGATGTTCCAGAAGCTTTGGAAAGCTGTGCAAACAAGCAATGCCCTTCCATGCCTTCCTAAGAGTATGTGATGTAAAAAAAAATATATATATATAATCTCATAATGTATAGAACTGTATTGAATTAATGTAAACTGTGACCATTGTTCTGATGCTCATTCTTTAAAAGAAGTTCAGAGAGCAATTTTAAAAAATAATTTGTGCCTTAAAAAATTCACCTACCCTGTTAGTAGACTGAGTCTGATTTCACAGCAGAGAATAGAAAGTCAGCAAAGTTTGCATTGGAAATAAGATTTGGTTTTTTAACTATGGGTGTAATTAATAATTGAAACAGCTTAAAGGAAGAAGTGGCAGATTTGCCAACAGTGGGGTGTTTAAATCAATGGGGGATGTCTTCTAAAGACTCAGAAAGTGAAATTCCAGTCATTGTTCTGTTAGAGAGCAAACTAGAAAAAAAACATTAAGTATGTCTTTTGTCCTTAAACTTCTATAAGGTCTATAAACATCTGCTTCCTCGATCTGCAGAAGTTTGCAGGATTCTAAAAACTTCAAATAATACCCTCACAATTGTAAAACATTATAGTTCTGTGCTAAACCCAAAGATTTCGGAGTTTCAAAAGCATTTTCTTTAGCTCTCTGCATCTTCCCTATTTATGTATATTTTCCCCTTACATGAAATTCTTTTTATAACTCAGTCTTTTATATTGTTCTTTTGTGCCCTTTCTACACTGTAATCATTTCTTCATCATAATTCTCTCGTTGCTATGTGATGTTCCACTACTCGTGTTTTTCTTTGATTTAGCTGTTAGTATTGTTTTAACCCTTCACTTGCTGTGCTTGCCAGTACTTTCCAGTAAATATATATAAAAAGAGAATAGACTACATTTTCTCAAATAACAAGAAAGAGTCATTGTTAAATCCTGAATGAATTGCAATTGCACTTAGAGCTGTAAAGAACAACTGAGCTCACCTGCACAGTCTAACTTGGTTTAACTTAGTCACTTCTTCCTGAAATAGCCCCTTTCCTCTCAGCTGACTGAAGTGCTCTGCTTCATCAGCATTAGAGAGGGAATTACTTGGGTCAGTTTAGACAAGGCTGATGACAGCACACTAGCAGCAGGGCTTTGACTTTGCATTTCAGAATTCACTCTGTGAAATGCCATTCAGTAAAACATGACGATATCTGAAGCTTATTATTTGGAAAAGCCAATGAAGTGGTAGATTTTCAGCTGCATGACTTGATCTGTGAGTTGTGGCTGGGCTAAACCCCTTATTCTAGAGAAAGTTTCTGAGAAAGTCAATTTGACTGAATTTTCTGATTATAGGAGAGTTTGCAGTGGGAAGCAGCCTTCCTAGCAGGCGCTCGGTAGCTGGAAAGGATCTGCAGCTGTGGGGTTCTCCCTGCAGGTACTGTGCAGTTCTTAGCATGGCTGGGGTCACTGTTTCACTAGAGGTAATCACAGGCTTTCATCATGTCTCTTGCTGATCACACTGATGGTTAGCAGCTATCCAACTATTACTGACCTAACAGCCATGATGTACATTAAGTAGCCTGTATGGATCTAGGCGTATTTCTTAATTGTCTCCCCAGAGCAGTCCCATTGGTTTCTACACCAGTTGGGAGCATGGAGCAGGGCTAGAGGGAATCGCTGACCCTGCTAGACTCACTCTCAGCTCTGTGCTTCCCTCCTTCCTTGTTTGGAAGAGAGTATCACCATTGTGCCCCACAGTTTTAGCCCTCTGCTAAACACTCTTGCTGAGAACTCCCAAACAGTGTGTGCAATTTGCACAGGCCAGGCAGAGCTCTAACGCAGGATCAAACCTGCTTGAACTGCAGTCAGAGAAGCCTGCAAAGGAATATCATACAAAATGTGGGGGCTACTCAAGATATAGTTGAATTCCTAGAAGATAAATCAAACAACAGCATCAGATACTAGCCTATGCATCTCTGAAAGCCTGCTCACCACATATCTTTTTTGGTAGATTTGCCGGCTCGGAAAACTCTCCTGAAATTCCAGTTGCAATTGTGACAGACAAACTCCCTGTCCTCAAGAGCAGCCCCCAAACCACTGCTGTATCAGCTTCACACTAATTGCTTTACTGATGCTCACTTAGGCTAATGAATACTAAATATTGCAGAACATTCCTGTTGTGCTCAGAAGATTGGTTTGAAAACTGTGCTTGGAAAGTGAGTGCAGCACCCACCTGCCTTGCCTGCAGGAACAGAGCACCAGCTGTGCTCAGGTGAGATCAGGAGGTACCTAAGGCTTCCCATGTCCTACCAAGGCATAGGAGGCCGTAGTAGGAGAATTTTAGAAACCCTAAAACATAGCATGGGAACTAGTGATATTGCACTCCATTGGAAACGTAGCCTAGAAAAGGCAGTGCTGAGGACATAAAGAAAGTAGAGCACTCAGGGGTCCCCCAAAGGGCTCTGCACTGACCAGCAACTTTGTGACCAGTATGGCAATGGCAATAAGGAAGCAAATGGTCTCTGATACTGAGAGCCATTTTATCTGCTAATTATCAGCTGCTTATTTATCAGCTGTGTTCCCCTGTGGGGAAGGGCAGATCATACCCAGCTCACCTGTAGCCAATATTTTATTGTGACAAACAGTCTTGTGCTCAGCTCCTGCTGGGTCAGGGAGGCTCTTTTCAGGGTACTAGCCATTTCATTTAGCTGCTTAAAAGGGGACCTAAGCTCTTCTAACAGCATGGGTCATCCCTGTTCAAACAGCACCTCTTTGACTTGCTAGTCCTTTTTTAACTCTCCTGCTGCAGGGCTCCCTTTTTCTTGGAGCCTTTTTTCCTAGTTTGCTTTTCCAGGGCTTGCTTTTTGTATGTGGGAGAGCTGCCTAGCAGATGCTGTGGTCTCTGTCTCTTCAGCTGGTGAGTACTGCTGAGCTTCAGTCTTACTGTTACGGGAGTTAATGTAAGCTTTGAGCAGTTGCTTTTGCTTGGGAAACAGAGAATACCATGTTAGTTTTGCTAGCAGTAAGCACACTTCAGTCTTCCTCTATAATCCCATCATCTTCTTGCAGCTCTCTTCTGTGTACAGAGACTGCATGTTCCTTACTGTAGTAGGTGACCTCAGACCTGTGTGTCTGCTTCTGATAATGTACGCTTTCCTTGCTTAGTGTGGATTACCTTGGAATAATTGAGCTGACAGTTGCCTGGCAGTGAAAGTGCCTGTTGCTGCAGGACTACTTCTTTTGTAAACTCTGACAGTATCAGAGCTGCAGTGCACACTCCAGTGCAGACAAATGGTTCAACTATTACTGAATTTCTTCCTGTAAGTAAAATGTATGAATGCTCTGTGCATTGCATTGCTCTGGCCAGTTAAAATAGCTGCAGAAGTATGCCCTGGCTTTGTCCATCTCTCTCTAGCTTCACTCTTTCTGTGGATTCATTCACGGAGAGGCTTCTGAAAGTGCTGGATGTTAGACTGGCAATTCAGGCCGTATATCCCGGAGAGTTGCTTCTTGCTCAGCATACAAACAGTGGCTCTGAGCGCTTCTGAACAACCTAATCAATGTATGCATGASCCTGTATGGAAACCATTTTGCATTTAATTGACGGGCAGGTTCTGGCAGTCACACTTGGCTCTAATTGTTATTTCTTTTGTAAGTTAATTTTCATTGTTTAAAAAATGATTTTAAATTTAAAGTTCCTGGAAGTGTTTGTTTGGAGCAGTTTCCTTCAAATACATATTGTCCCAGCTGCATTTGTATTTCTTTAGTTCAGTTACAGAAACTCATAATCATACCTGAAAGTGAGGACTTGGACACTGAAATACAGCAGGGCAGCATGGAGAGATGGCTCAGGCTAACGGAGGGTCCCACTGTATAGTCACAGCTAATGTACCAGAATGGGTCAAATTAGACCTCCTTCTCTGCTGTGTTTAAATACAACTTGCAATATTTCCCCACCATTTTCAGGCATTATTAGCACTCGCTGTATAAAGTATTAAACAGGCGCTCTCCATTTATCCACATTAATGATTCAGTGCAAATGAATCCTGCCTTCCCATTAATATCCACTAACCTCATTCAGTGATAAAACTTGATTTAGTCTCCAAATTACCTCAGCACAAAATTTCTTGGAGCAGCACTGCCTAATAGTTCAGGGCTACGTGAGCTGTTATGATAGCCAAATAACAACAGTGGCAGCATCTTTTTTTGAGACTCGGTGGAAAAAGAATCAATCCAGCGCATAAAGAGAGACACAAATAAATTGCTAAACAGTATAATCCAATGATACCATACATCTCAGAAATGAGTGCCTCAAAAATCAATAAAAATTGAAATTGAAAAGGGAAGAATTGCAGTTGTCCAGATGCAGGTATGTCGATAGAAGTTTCAGGTGAAGGCGCCAACCGGCCAGGTGCCAGGCTCTGGGAATGGGAAGGGAGGTTGGCTCTGGATAAGGGTGAGATGCTGCCAGGGCATAGTGCAGCAAGGAAAAGGTGATGCTGTCCACACTGGTGGGGGTTGTGGGGAGAGCAGGACAGGGAATAATGTTCTCTGGGATTTGAGGGGCTGCTGCACCACTGCTTTTGCATCTTGACAGCTTTCTTCCATTTGGAGGCAGAGGTGGGAGCAGAGCCTGGGCTCTTGTCCGGGCTTTGCTTGAGCGGGAGGGTGAGGTATTGGTTTTGGGGCATCTCTAGCTACGAAAATTCTTATTGCTGTGCCTAGGCTGTGTTTGTAGTGTTGTGGATCCCTAGCGTCCAGAGATACTGTGTTGGACACCCCTTTGTTGTGCCCGTGCTGGAGTTTGTGTGGGGTGCTGGGGCTTGGTGTGTGCTCTAGGTGAAGCAGATTGTGCTGGGGGTCGCTGCTCTGTGGGTTTATTGTGAAAGAGCCTGACTTTCCTGCCTTGCACAATGCACTGACCCATCTCCCCAAGGACAGGTTTGAAGCTAATATAATGTGGATTTTGTTGCTTTGTTTTTCTCCCTTGATCGTTCTTCCCTCAACTTTCTTGTGGGCTGGTGGGTGCAGGTTTTGGTGCTAAGACTGCTGAGTGGTGGGTGCTCAGGAACCCACCAGGCTTCTTTAATTTTTGTTCTGGTTTTGCATTTAAAAAAAAAAAGCCACTAAAATCCCAGTCTTCCTACAGAGCATGAGCAGACCCAAGCTGCGGTGCTTGCTAGCTCAGATCTGTTTTCTACCCTGTGTGCTCTCCTCATTGCTCCCTTTGGAGTCTGCTGGCAGCAGATCAAGCATGGCTTGTCCTTCTTGGTTTGCAGCAGCCTGCTGTCTCCAAAGGTTTGCGAGAACAGTAGGGCCATTGCCTCACTCTGGTAGCAGTTCCTCTATGTGTCCTGTTAGTGCTGCATGTGTTTTAAAACAAACACAGAAAAAAAAGAAGAGAAGAAAAAGAAAGAAAAAGGCAGAAATAAGTAGAGAAAGAAAGGCAAGGTAGACACCTGCCAGTCACCTGGCAAGGGAAGGAAGAATCAAATAATCCAGGGAGCAACTTGGACAGTCTGAGCCCAGTGATCCTCTTGAACTGAGTCTGCTGTCTCCCAAATGGTATAATTTAAAATCATTTGCTGCAGTTTTAGGCAAGAATTATTAAATGAATATTAATCAGTCATTAAATTCTGTGAAACTGCTTCTTCGTTCTGGGCTGAAAGAGGCCATTTAGCTGTGGTATATTCAGCATGTTAATGTCTCTGTGAGAGCGTTTCTTCCCCGCCAGAGCCACGYGATGCACTCAGCCCTGCTAGTGATGGCAGTCGTTTGGACCAGGCGGTGCCTTTGGGGCTGGCCACTTGCAGTTTTTTCAATTCCTACAAGCAATGAATGACTGCAGTTTGATGAAATATCAGCCCAGCCTCGACTCCTGGTCCCTCCCTACCTGCACTGAAACCAGGACATTCCCTTCCAGTTAGGAAAGATTAGGTTGAAATGCTTTCCTTCTTCCCTTGCTGTATGCCCCAGGCCAGTGTTTATCTTGCCTTGCTCCTGGTGCATTCAGCTCCCAGTCTTGATTCCCATGGCAAGAGAAAACCTTGCCCAGCTCCTGAGTCATGCAGAAACGGAAATATTGAGGGGGAAACGCAGACATCTTAATGGTGGGTGTATTTTTACTGCCAAGGAGCCAAAGACATTGCTCATGAAGGAGCAGATGTTAACGGTTGTTTGGAAAATAATCCCTTTAGAAGAAGAACATCCCTCTGGCTTGACCTATACCCTGTGCATTTGTGCCATCTAGCACTATGTCTGCTCTCTCCAGGTGTAGGAGGCAGCAGGTTGCTTGTGAGGGGCACTGGGTGGGGAGTACTGGCTGTGGCCCAATGCTTACCCATGTCCCCATGGGGACAGGCTGCCCACCCAAAGCCCTCTGAACTCTCCCCCTGCAACGTCTGGTGCTTTCTTGGCCCTGGAGAAACATGAGAGGCCTGAACTGTTTAGAGGAGAGTATTGATTAACTAGTGCCAACTCAACCAAATTCATCACCTTTCCAGAGCTGCTGCAGTCCTCTAATTCTTCTTTTTGTGAATAACTTCTCCTTTTCCCATATGTAACAGCAAAGATGGGGGAGAAAGGAAACTTTAGATGAATTCTTCCAACCCTCTTTCCCTCTCCAGGCTCTGGCAGTTGCGGATAAGCAGCAAATACTAGTTAAATTCTGGTGTGTATATAGTGAAATCCTGGAACAGGTGCCTGGCCCTGTGTTTGGACTATGTGCCAGGAACAATCATCATTGAAAACTGTAAGAAGGAAGAAATCTTTTTTTTTTCTTTCTTTTATTTGTGAGGATGATTTGTGGCTGGGGATCTGGAAACAGCATTTGTCAGAGGGTATTCAGAAAGCAGTTCTTTCCTGCTTACTCTTGAAAAGATTAGTCCATGCAAAACGCGCTCGCAGGGCTGTCGCTGCTCTGTGCTCGCAGACCCAGCGGCGGGAGGCCCTGGGAGCCCGGATGGCCGCAGGGCAGCCCACGCTGCCTACAACAGAGATCCTGCTTCTGTGYGCTTTGTCCTCTGTGTGACACATCCATCGTGTCCTTGCGCTCATCAAACCTGGCATGCCTGATAAGCGAGGTGGCTCAGTGTTTGCTACTCTTAGGGAGTACAAGAAAAGAAATGCAGGAAGGTCCCTGATGTTCCACTGGTGACTTTGATGCCACAGAAAAGGCCTTTGGGTATAAAACAAACCCCAGTGAGATGTGCAGATCTAGAAGAAGCTGTGGAAGAGCTTTCTGGATATGCGGGACAGTTAGCGTTTGTGACATTGCCTAGCTTGTGGCTAAAAGCATTCCTTAGGCAAATTATTTTATTACAGGGCTCACCCAGAGCAATACAGATTGCTTACTAATTATCTCAGAAGGTGGTGTGTTGGTGGTGTGTGGTTTTTTTTTTTTTTTTTTTTTCCTCTGTTTAATAACAAGCAGGAGAAGGAACAAGGCTCAAAACTTTCTAGCACATGCCAAAGGTATCTGTGTGCATGTGAATTTTATCTAAGGATAGAGTGGTGAGTTTTCACTAGCCTAATATTTCTTGAGCGGGTGTTTTGCATGGAGAACCATTACCCTTGTAATAGTTCTGCATGTTATAAAAGGTAGAGCATTTATAATAGTTTTTTAAACTAAAGAAGTCTCTTTTATGTATGTTTCACTGAGATTTTTTTTTTTTCCTTATCAGTCCTTCTTTTTAATGATACATAGAGGTAATAAACCAGAAGGAAACCGCTAAGCCCATGCAGGAAAAAAAATTAACGCATTCTCTTGCTCTCARGTCTAAAAAATAATGAATCATTAAACCTTGAAGTCACATTGACGTTACCAAATGGGTTTGAAATCAACTTGGGCCTGAGAAGCTGTAGAAAAGCTGCCAAGTGACTAAAACAGATACTGATGGTGATGTAAGAAATTGGAAACATCTATTAAACAGACGCAGCTTTCCATTTCCTAAAAGTTATTGGTTGGAGTAGTGCAGCACTTCCCCCGGTGCGCATGTGCTGCGGGGGGACGGCCACAGGCAAAACCTAGTTAACTGAAAACATCACAATCAATAAAAAGCACTATGTTTTCCATTTACTCCTGGTTTGTTGGGGTTTATTTTGTTGCAGCAGCAGAAGGCATCAGTTCAATATCAATTCACTTTCTGGGTGGGGAGAGGGATACAGATATCGGCTTTTAATGCGTGATGAAGTTTGTGACAACGCTAAGCTTACTAAAATTTAGACCGAGTGCTGTTTGGTACAACATGGGGCACCGGCTAATCCTGTGTTCAGTAAACAGGCAAAGCAGAGATCTGTTTTGATATCATGCTTTCTGGCCAGGAACAAGGAAAGGGTTATTTCCCATTTAATCCTTTCTCTTGTCAAATTGCTAAATACCAGCATTTCTTACTTAGCAGCTGAATTGAAGCTTGGGCTCTGATACAGGGGTGTCGTCTTATTTGGAGGGGGTGCTTCAAGCCAAGGGAGGAATGTCATATCTGTGTTTTTTGTGTAGATGAGGTGGAGCCGTTACCTGTCTTGAGCATCCCTGTTCTCTGGTGTGGTTCACACCTAGCGTTTGGTGCAGTTCAGTGCTGTTGCATGCAGTTCTCTGTGGCCCTTCAGCTTTGGGAGTGCCCCAYGGCCAGGTTTGAGAGAAGTTGGCGTTGGTGCCTGCTAAACAGGCATCTTTGTCTAGTTGTTCTGCACTGTGGTGTGGTTTTAAGAAAAACAACAGAAATCCCTCATGTGGGTGATGCATTTCTGTGAGATTCTGTGCCTCAATTAAATCAGCAATGCAGAACCGAGCTGGGRCTGGATCTGTTGGGGGACATCTTCATTGACGTGCTTTTCACGCTCAGACCCCTGGGACGGGTCTGCCTAGGTGCGAGCTCCTCCAGCGAGCACATTAAACGTACTGCTCTGCTGGCTGCAGCTATTATGGCCTTCTCATGACAGCCGACAGCTCTTCATGTGAGATAGTCTCTTTTGACCTTCTCTTTTCGGAAGCTGATTGCCAGTTTAGTTGTCCTTTTCTGCCCGTTTGAGATGGTAATGTGAGAAATGAGAACTGACAGTGCATTTTAAGTGCAAGCCCTGACAGAAATTGGGTATCTACACATCTTTGTGGAACAGTTCCAGCTCAGAGCAGGAGGAGGAGTGCTGCCATAATACTGACCTGGCGCTCAGGCTCTGCTTTTCAGAGAAAAATATACTGCACCAGAAAGTTAAGTCAGCAAAGCTTCTTATGACCCAAATTCTAAAGGGAAAACCTGAGGCAAATGATTGCTGGGAAAAGAGGTTCACCAAAGGCAGAGAAATACAATATTGTCTGTCTCTGTAAGAAAACCTGTGTAAAATATAATAGAGGAAACATTTTGCTGATTCTGATCCCTGGGCAGCAGAGCATTAGCTGCCAGACTCCAGCTTGCGTGCTCCTGTTGTGCTGGAAGAATATTCCCCTGAGTAAAGCAGTAAATGATCCCTTTTCAGAGGAGAGTGCTGGCTGGCCACATCCTGCTGGATCTTGGACTCCAGGTGCTGAACTGTGTTAAAAGGTATTAAAAATACATGAAATACTCTCCTTCATGCTATTTTTCTCACTTAAGTAACTACAATGGCTGTTGCAGAGATGCTGTGTGATAATGAAWGTACTGAGAGGTGGGAGAGGGTACATATGTGTATTTTCTTTCTTTTGGAATTTAAAATAAACACCAATTGCAGAATGGATAGACTAGGAAAACATATGAGCAATAACCTCATTAACTTATGAGCACAAGGTGTAATCTGGTTTTAGGAAACATCTCTTGCTGAAAGGCCTTTGCTGAAGGCTGCTAAAACTTCTTTCCACTGATCTAGATGTGATTTCATTTATTTTCTTCCCTGATCTCTGCTGGCTGCCATTCCAATAATCAATCATTGTTTTCCTTTCTTTATCACTAAGGCAATATCAGGCATGATATTGTCCTGCTGGTTGGCTGCATCCTGTTTAAGTAGTTTAAGTACCATGTGTTGTACTTGTCCTAATTGTTTTGTGCTCATCAGTAAACTTGACTGATGACATTTTTGCCATCTGGTCCAAGCTGTGATTTCAGATTTCTCTTCCCATCCCTTTTGTATGTGCTAGAGGACAGAAACAGGTGAATTATAGACTATGAGCTATAGACATACTCACTTTTGGGTAAATTTGAAGACATTAAAATTCTTTTCATGAAAAAAACCACAGTTTTGAAATGAAAATCAGGTGTTCTCCTTTAGGAGAGCAGATAGCATTTTGGCACCTCCTAAGATATTTTCCCTTTTTGATGAAATGATGGTGTTCACAGAAATTGAACTTTTCTTATGGAAAACTGTTTCTCTTAAAAATGCCACCCTGTTGTATTTGTGCAGTACTTATTACTGACCACTGTGTTTTGTGAGGGCATCCCCTTGCACCTCTTTCTCACCTTGGGTTATGCTTGCACTAGAAACACAGGAGGGTGAAGAACAGAAGCATTTAGCAGGTTTTTCCTTATAACTTTGCAAGATTTATTGATTTCATACAAAACTAGGCTTTGATCATTATCTTTCTAAAGCAATTGAATTTGCTTTATTCCAGCTTGGGAATACGGTTTAAATTTACTTGTCTTTCTCATATCATACACTGTATGTCTTCTGATGCATGCTTTCAAGTTTTAAAGTTTGATTTATTGTAATTTATTACCTAGAAGGTGTTCTTAAATTACTGCTTCAATAATATAATCTACTAAAAACTCTAAGGTTTTATCACATCACACCTGTATTTGACAGCAAATTGATCTGACAGTATTATTACATGTTTTTGACAGGCTTATTTGAAAACCTTAAATCCCAGTTCCCTCTTTGTTTCATTACCGTAACATCACTGGCATAGCTTTGTGATCAATTATCCACTTAGGAAGACCCAAACATCTGCCAGTTAGGTTTCCAGAGAGGTATTCCCTTCAGCATCTGTTAAATATGTTCTTTTTATCACAGCTTAAAAAAATTTGTCCTGCCTTGTCCTTGCTGGAGAGTTGCACACTGATGCTCTGACGTGCTTTTGCTAGGACTTGCCTTCTGGGCAGGTGTGGTGGCAATGGGAACCCTGCAAGGGACACGGAGGTCTCTCCTCCTGCCAGAATATTATGTTTCTTTATGGAAACTGCAAAAAGGGCAAGCCGCCTGGCACTGCTATGGCTTCTGGGGAAAGTGGCGCAGGTTTGCTTCCATTTAGTTCTGACTAGATTCAGTTTGTGGGATGGAGTTAGCCTTCCCCTTGCAAACTGGGCATCATGGTTGGGCCGATGTCCCTGGAGGAAGGGGCTGACCTTTGTGCCAGCTGCACATCTCTGTCCCAGGACTGAGGATTGCCTCCGGCTATCTGCTAGGGTGCCCTGGTAATGTTATCTGCCTGGCCAGGTCAGGGCTTGGTCTCTCCCTGCTTACTGCTGTCTGCTGAGGTGGGGAGCTGCTGCCTGTCTGCCTTCTGCCCAGCACCCACTGAGGTAGGAGCTTGGATTAAAAACTGCAAGATCTGGGATGTCCATTTCAGTAAAGCGCGTGAGCACACATTTGGCTTCAGATATAAGCGCCACTGTTGCTGTCAGTGCTTACACCAGGCTGAAGCACCTTGCGGAGTTGCTTCTCCACATGGATTACAGAGGCAGGACTTCGTTGGCAAGGACGTTCTTGTTGTTACTAATATTTTATTTTTAGGGAATGAAAAAATGTAAATTTTTCACAAATAAATATCCTACAAAAGGGATAATAACCTATTTTATCACTGCTAGGTAGTTTCAGGGGCTATGTAACTATTTTGACAGTTGAACTTTTCTCCTGGTGTTTCTGCCTACATCAATAATTTGCACAGCTAGCTTGTGTAAAGGGTTATGCTCTTGTTTGTGATGCTCATGTTACTGGATCATTGTTATACACTTTTAATGTAATAAGGAAAAATCTTTCAGACATAAAAGGAAAAAAAAAACTTGCAAAATGAGTTTGCCTTCCAGAGAAAAACTTGCTGTTGGCAACATAGAATCATAGAATGGTTTGGGTTGGAAGGGACCTTAAAGAGCATCTAGTTCCAACCCCCCTGCCATGGGCAGGGACACCTTCCACTAGACCAGGTTGCTCAAAGCCCCATCCAACCTGGCCTTGAACACTTCCAGGGATGGGGTATCCACAACTTCTCCGGGCAACCTGTTCCAGTGCCTCGCCACCCTCACAGTGAAGCATTTCTTCCCTATGTCTAATCTAAATCTACCCTCTTTCAGTTTAAAGCCATTACCCCTTGTCCTGTCACTACATGCCCTTGTAAAAAGTCCCCCTCCAGCTTTCTTGTAGGCCCTCTTCAGGTACTGGAAGGCTGCTATAAGGTGTCCCCAGAGCCTTCTCTTCTCCAGGCTGAACAACCCCAACTCTCTCAGCCTGTCTTCACAGGAGAGGTGCTCCAGCCCTCTGATCATCTTTGTGGCCCTCCTCTGGACTCGATCCAACAGATCCATGTCCTTCTTATGTTGGGGGCCCCAAAGCTGAACACAGTACTCCAGGTGGGGTCTCATGAGAGTGGAGTAGAGGGGGAGAATTATCTCCCTTGACCTGCTGGTTATGATTCTTTTGATGCAGACCAGGATACGGTTGGCTTTCTGGGCTGCAAGCGCACATTGCTGGGTCATGTTGAGCTTTTCATCAACCAACACCCCCACACCCTTCTCCTCAGGGCTGCTTTCAATCCATTCTCTGCCCAGCCTGTATTTGTGCTTGAGATTGCCCTGGCCCATGTGCAGGACCTTGCACTTGGCCTTGTTGAACTTCATGAGGTTTGCAAGGGCCCACCTCTCAAGCCTGTCGAGGTGCCTCTGGATGGCATCCCTTCCCTCCAGCGTGTCGACCACACCACACAGCTTGGTGTCGTCAGCAAACTKGCTGAGRGTGCACTCAATCCCACTGTCCGTGTCGCTGACAAAGATGTTAAACAGCACCAGTCCCAATACCGACCCCTGAGGAACACCACTCATCACTGGTCTCCACTTGGACATCGAGCTGTTGACCGCAACTCTTTGAGTGCAACCATCCAGCCAATTCCTTATCCACTGAGTGGTCCATCCATCAAATCAATGTCTCTCCAATTTAGAGACAAGGGTGTCATGCAGGACAGTGTCAAATGCTTTGCACAAGTCCAGGTAGATGACGTCAGTTGCTATTCCCTTATCCACCAAAGCTGTAACCCCATCATAGAAGGCCACCAAATTTGTCAGGCACGATTTGCCCTTAGTGAAACCATGTTGGCTGTCACCAATCACCTCCTTATTTTCCATGTGCCTTAGCACAGTTTCCAGGAGGATCTGTTCCATGATCTTCCCAGGCACAGAGGTGAGACTGACTGGCCTGTAGTTCCCTGGGTCTTCCTTTTTTCCCTTTTTAAAAATGGGGATTATGTTTCCCCTTTTCCACTCAGTGGGAACTTCACCGGACCGCCGGACCACCACGACTTCTCAAATAYGATGGAYRGTGGCTTAGCAACTTCATCCGCCAGTTCCCTCAGGACCCGCGGATGGATCTCATCAGGTCCCATGGATTTGTGCACCTTCAGGCTCCTTAGATGGTCTCGAACCTGATCTTCTACAGTGGGTGGTTCTTCATTCTCCCAGTCCCTGCCTTTGCCTTCTGCAACTTGGGTGATGTGGCTTGAACACCGGCCAGCGAAGACTGAGGCAAAAAAGTCATTGGGTACCTCAGCCTTCTCCATATCCTGGGTAACCAAGTCTCCCGTTTCGTTCCGGAGAGGGTCCACATTTTCCCTCGTCTTCCTTTTATTACCAATGTAACTATAGAAGCTTTTCTTGTTGCCCTTGACGTCCCTGGCCAGATTTAATTCTATCAGGGCTTTARCTTTCCTAACCTGATCCCTGGCTGCTCAGACAATTTCTCTGTATTCCTCCCAGGCTACCTGTCCTTGCTTCCACCCYCTGTAGGCTTCCTTTTTGTGTTTGMGTGTGTCCAGGAGCTCCTTGTTCATCCACGCTGGCCTCCTGGCGTTTTTGCCTGACTTCTTCTTTGTTGGGATGCATCATTCCTGAGCTTGGAGGAGGTGATCCTTGAATRTTAMCCAGCTTTCTTGGGCCCCTCTTCCCTCCAGGGCTTTGTCCCATGGTACTCTACCAAGCAGATCCCTGAGGTGGCCAAAGTCTGCTCTCCTGAAGTCCAGGGTAGTGAGTTTGCTGCGCGCCCTCCTCGGTGCCCTAAGGATCTTGAACTCCACCATTTCATGGTCACTGCAGCCCAGGCTGCCCTTGAGCTTCACATTCTCCACCAGCCCCTCCTTGTTGGTGAGAAGAAGGTCCAGCAGAGCACTTCTCCTCGTTGGCTCCTCTACCACTTGGAGAAGGAAGTTATCCTCGACGCATTCCAGGAACCTCCTGGATTGCTTATGCCCTGCTGTGTTGTCCCTCCAACAGATATCGGGGTGGTTGAAGTCCCCCATGAGGACCATGGCTTGTGAACGTGAGGCTGCTCCTATCTGTCTATAGAGGGCCTCATCCACTCGGTCTTGCTGGTAGGGTGGCCTGTAGCAGACCCCCACCATAATGTCACTTGTCCCTGCCCTCCCTTTAATCCTGACCCATAAGCTCTCAGTTGACTCCTCATCCATCCCCAGGCGGAGCTCCATGCACTCCAGCTGGTCATTGACATAGAGCCCCTCCTCATCTCCCCTGCCTGTCCTTCCTAAAGAGCCTGTATCCTTCCATTCCAACACTCCAGTCACAGGAGCCATCCCATCATGTCTCCGTGATGCCAATAAGATCATAGCCCTGCAGGCGTGCGTGTGTCTCTAACTCCTCTTGTTTATTCCCCGTGCTATGTGCATTTCCATAGAGGCATTTAAGTTGGGTCCCCGATGAAGCTGACTTACTGGCTGGAGTCCTGGAATTCCTTTGTGCTGCTTTTCAGGTGCTCTTCTGCTGACCTGTGATCCTTCTCCAGGCTCTGGGCATCTATTGCTGGCACTGGCATCAAACTGATAGGAGTGGGGTGGATTGAGGTTCCCCTCCCCTGGCAACTTTAGTTTAAAGCCCTCTTTGCCAGCTTGGCAAGCCTATGACCAAAGATGCTCTTCTCCTTCTCTGACAGATGGACCCCGTCAGTCCCTACTAGACCAGGTTTCTCAAAGCAAGTCCCGTGGTCTAAGTAGCTGAACCCCTGGCTGTGGCGCCAGTCCTGTAACCATTAGTTGATTTGCCGGATTCAACAGGCCCTTTCAAACCCCTTCCCTTTGACCAGGAGGATTGATGAAAAAACTACCTGCRCTCCAGAGTCCCTTACCACCGCTCTCAGGGCTCTGTAATCTTTCTTGATGCTCCTCAGACTGCTCCTGGCTGTATCACTGGTGCCCATGTGAAACAGCAGCAGCGGATAATAGTCAGTGGACTGTACGAGGCTTGGTAGTCTCTCGGTGACATCCCTGATAGGAGCCCCCGGTAAGCAGCACACCTCTCTAGAGAGTGCGTCCGGTCAGCAAATGGGTGCCTCCGTACCTCTTGGAAGAGAGTCACCTACTACTATCACCCGTCGCCTTTTCTTAGTTGTGCTGGTTGTTATACAGGGAGCAGATCGGGCTGCCTTACTCAGCTCCGGCATCCCTCCTGGTGTGCCAGGTCTTTCCTCTTCAGTCTGCAGAGCGGTGAAGTGGTTCTGCAAGGGCACCTCAGGCTTCAGGGGAAGCCTCTTCCTCCTGCTGGTCGTTGCTGTTGCAACCATCCATTCTTCTGCATTATTGGCCCCCCTCCCTTCTGTATGTGCTGGTGGGGGAGTTTTTGGCTCTTTGGCCATGGGCTGTGGGTCCACTGCAGACTGCACTTGGAACCAGCTATCTAAGTCAGCCTCCCTGATGTTACACAGCCTCCTCACCACCTGCTGCAGGAGGTCATCCCCCTGGGCGCACCTTTTGCAGGCAGGTCTGCTGCCTGTYCTTGCCCCAGGCACTAACTGCAGTCTGAGGTCTGCACTGCAGCCTTTCCCTTCAGCAGCTCCGTCTGGGTGGAGACATCTGCCACCGCTGGGGTAGATAGTGCAGACCCCCCAGCCGGAGCTGCAGCCCTTGCTCTCAGATGAATGCCTGCCATTCTGCCTTGAGGATCAGGTAGGATGAATGCCCCTGACCTGTGCAGATGGTCACAGAACAGTGCCCGGTTGCTGGGTTATGTGTACTTCAAGTGTCCCGCTCCGCCAGTACAACACCCCTCCTTCGAAGAGGCGCCCTCCCTGCATGCCCATCCTGCATGCCCTCCCGCGCAAACTGCCACGCCCTGGCTGACGCGCCACGCCCTGGTCGCAGTGCTCCCTAGGGCTGCCTTTGGTTACTTAATGTAACACCTGGAAAGTTTGATAATCACTGCACGCCTGTGATGTTAGCATTCGTGTTGCTTATGGCTTTTGGATCAACAACAGGGAAAAACTACCTTTTCTCAGAATGAAAGTTAAAGCTAAAGTTTTACTTAAAAACAACCAAGTTGGGACCCTCTTGTTATGTTGCAGCATCCTTTGAGTTGGGATTTTTGAGATCCATGTTAGAATTTTAGCTCCTGAAGCAGCATGCCACGTTATATTTTGAGTTGTACTACACAGATAAGTAGGGCAAATGGCCAAGTGGATTAACAAATGGAGGAGCAAAGCCTCAAGAGAAGGAGTGCAACCAGTGTCTTATGTAAAGAGGAGAAAGTCTACTTTAACAAACATGGATGCTTCTCTACTGATGCAATTTTAGCATCAAGATTTGGCTCTTGGCTGTGAAATCTGATATAGATCAACTGAATCCAGAGTAACTTTGCTGCTTTAAATAAAATGAAGATTTGACCCAAGAAACACGGCCACAGTTTTTCACCAGCCCTGCTGATGTGGAAGGTGAAACAGGTTTTATTTTAGCTTGAAACCAAAAACCAGCTTTGCATCCTAAGGATGCTCCCATCAAATTTCATTCTCCAGCAGAGTCTGACTTAAAGGTTAGTGTGACGATAGTTGTGAGCACCACATGCCTGACAACTTGGCATAATGACATGTGACTTCAGCTTGTGTTTCTCTTTAGAAGATGACTAATGAGTCTTAGTCTCATAGAAGACATTAAAATACAATTATGTTATGTTAGATCAGCTCTCACAACTGCTAAATTACAGAGTGGTAGGCATAATATAGTTCTGGGAGATGTGGTTTGGTTTTTTTTTTCTGCAGTGGATTCCAGTCAAACTCCTCGTGACGCAAATGTATGTGACAATTCACCATGTGGACAGAAATGTATGCACTCCTGTATTTTACAAGGCAGATTTTGTCTTTATGTTTTTACAGATTTTTCTAGCTCTGGTAAAGTCTCTAATGAAATTCCAATCCTGTAGTTGACTCATTAAGCGTTCCCTCAATCCATCACTGTAAAACTGATTATCAAGATGTTGTCTTTTGGTGTTATCAATCTTGAGTGACTTTTTTGGAGATTGATGCACATTCGTTCTTATGACCGGCTCAGATGATATCTGCTATTTATCTTGATCTCCTTTTATTTAGTGTTTTAACTTAGAAGGTTCTACTGCCTTTTTTGATTGAATTTTAATGATGAAGTCTTGACTACAAGACAGACCTTCCACAGCTTTCAGACACATTTTACAAAATAGTGTCCTCGGGCTTTCCTAGCTGACACATTTCCAGATTGTCTTTTTCACGCAGTCCCAGAGGGTATTTGCTCCACTGTGTGTGCCCTTCTACCCAGGTAGATGTGCTGCAGAGGTACAGCTAGCTTTAAAGAAGACTTGGAGATAGGAAATTACTCTATGGTATAAAACAATTATTTGCCAGTTTCCCAGCAAGTGCTAACAGGTCTGTAAGGGGCAAATTCAGGTGTAAAGGAAAGTAAAAGAACCACTACATGGTTCTGTCAGCAATATAATCGCAAATAGACCAACATGTCAGTGAAATGCCGGGTCAGTTGTGGCCAGCAAAGTCATACTCTGGTTAAGCACAGACAAAACCAAGCAAAGAAAACTGAGGAGGAAGAGAAATAAGGGAGGGGAAAAAAAAGCCTCAGAAGAGTGGTGGCAGCATCAGAGTCCAGTGATGGGATGTTTAGGGCACAACTGAAGCCGGACAAGTTGGGGGATATTTTTGAGGATGGTGTCTGAAAACCCTTTTGAAGGACGGGACAGCAAAGCTTTGAACTATTGTGGCAAATTCATGGCATCAAGGGATGCAAGTGGCTGCCCATTAGTGTTTCCTTCACCATATATATATATCTGACCTATAGCACATCCCTTTCAAGGCCATTCATTTTTAGGACCTACACTCCTCTTATTTGAGAGGACATCAGGACAGCTTTTTCATTGGAATAGTTAAAATTTTACTTCCTTTTTTCCTCTTCTGCAGCATCCTGTGGTACCTTGCAATAAAACTGCTAGCAGGTGCCTAGGGCATTAACAGCATCTCATGGGTAGCCTTTGTCAAGGATGCTGCTGTGAAGCCCAGTCCTGGGGTAAAGCTGCCAGTTTCTTTAAGGAGAAGCATACTGATGCAATCCTGGATTTCATGCTGGTTGTCTTCCACAAGACACAGCTATTCCTGCTAGCATGGGGACAGATAACAGTCTGCCCTCAGTGTAGGGGAGCCGTGTCTAGCATATAGCAATCTCAGGAGGTGATACCTTTGTCTGCATCATTTAGTCTCTTGCTGGGGGTTCCTGTTCATCCCCAGGGAGTTGGACTGCTGTATCGAGGACTTGGGAAGTGCTCACTGAGAGTTTGTGCTGCAGGACACCATAAGGGTTGCAGTGTTTAGGTCCGTATTTGACAAGCACTTAAAGTATGCGCCCATACCCCCCCACACCAGATGGACACACATACACATGCAGTCATTTGTAACATGCTTTCATGGTGCTGTATTCTGGGCTCAGAGCTGCCTGTTCCCAGCTGTACTTCAGTATCCAACAGGGATTGTAAATCAGCTGATGCATTTTAATGTAGAATGATAGATTTCTGGTGACGAGCTTTCTTCTCTGTGGAGTTATTTGCATCTTTCCACTGTGTCTGCATGTGTGCCAGTAGTTCTGGAGATTAACCTTAATCTCTGATTGATAGCAAAGCAAAGTGACATTAGCTTGTAAAATGGATTCTGTGAGAGATACATTTAATGTTTTTCTTTTTTTTTTTTTCCCCTTCAGTAGTCAAAGGTAAACTGCTACTAGCAATGTTATTGAACTTTTTTTTTTTCTTTTTCTTCCCTCTTAAAAGCTTTACCATTCAAAGACATGAAGTTTTAGAGAGCTTTTGGATCTAATTCATAGATGGTGCATTGTTCCTGAGTGCATCCTTCCTGATAAGGAATCAGTTGTTTCTTTGAAAGTATTTTCTCAATAAACAGGTTCAATTGATTCTCTGTGGCTGCTGCCCAAGCTGGACATCTGTTTCTTCTTGGGGATGAGGAAGAAGAAAACATGTAATAGAGAAGCTCGGTACTTTGTGACATCTGTTTGTCCAGAGACAGTAAGTTGCTTGGAAAGCTTCATATCTTGCCAGGTCACACAAGTGTGTGGCTGTTCTGGGTGATTCTTAAAGTTCTTAAATGTGTCTTTAGCTCTCAAAACAAGAATCATAATATTTGTCCTACTTCTTTTCTTTCAATTAATATGTGGGTGGATGTACAACATCTGTGTCCTCTGCTATTTTCTGTCCTTGGGGATGACTCCATCAGGCCTCTAGGAAAAACTCCAATTGTGCTGTAATATTTTATTCCAGAACATCAAAACTGGCCTCTGTATCACACTAACTGTCTGTCCGTGGCATCCCTCTGGAGCCTGCCCTGTTTTCAATGATGGTCATCCCTGCAGGGTAGCTGGAGCACTAGATCTCAGCTCCTGGTTTGCAGCACCGTGAGAGCAGGAGATAGAGCTGATGGGTGAGAGGGATCACTTGCCAAGCGCAGACGCACTCCAAAGCGGAGCCTCAACGGGCAGGCAGTCATTCTGCAAGCTATCATGAAATGCAAATTCCAGTGGAAGTTATTTTTCATAACTCTGCTGAAGAACTAGAGCTCAAGGCAATGTTTAATCTGTCAAATACTTATCGGAGAACTACTTCATGTGTACGTTATACTCTGGCAGTGCCCAGCTACTGGGAAAAGGCATCGACTCAAGCAGAGGCAGATCTGTACATGCTGGTTCTGGAAATGGGCAGGAGGGAAGTGCTTAAAGAAAAACCAGGATGTCAGAGCAGCCCTGGAAAGGGAGCAGGCAAGGGGCATCAGAAGCGGCCGTGCTTGAAAGGAGGTACAGCTGAACACTGAGGAAAGCCTGGGCTAGGCGTTACCCTTGTGTTGCAGCAAGTGGCAGCGCCAGTGGCATGGGGAGAGGATGGTGTCCCCCCAGGGGATTGTCCCTTTCTGTCTGCTGCATGTTACCAAAGCACTAAGGTGGAGTATTTGCAGGTTTTAGTGTACATGAAAGGCCCTACCAAAATGTCTTGGCAGCAGGATTATCACTGCCTAGTTGGGAGCTCTTTCTCCCTGGAGGCTATTGGCAGTGCCTGGTCCCAAGAGGCAGCTCAGCCATAAAGCTACTGAAGTAATTTGAGGAAACTGTGTTTTAGTTGCCTTATGATACTGGCCCTGTGGTACGGGTGAATGCTTTCGGTGGCTGGAGTCAGCAGAGACCGTGCTGTGCTTTGCCTGTAGTCGTACCCAGTGCTGGTCTCTCTGGGATGGTCCTGTTTTGTTGTCAGCTGTAGCTCAGACTGCAGTGCACACTCCTGCGATGGCATTATCCTCTWACACTCACTTTGCTCTCCATATCTTGCTTTTCCAGCTGTTTTTCAGAAGACAGCTAAGTGTTTCTCCACAGCTTGCAACAATATTCAGAACGTGTGGAAATTCCACCTTTTCAGTTTTGCAGCCAGTCCAGCATCTGTATTTTATAATTTCCTCTTCTTATTGTTGCCTACTTCCAAATGCCTTAAAGTCATTGGAAACAGTCTTTAGTGCCTCTTTCTGCAGCCTGTCCTTATAAAGATCTCCCATTAAGTTTTGTGTCAGTTCAGAGGGAGGAAGGAACATGGCCTTTCCTTAGCCATGTGCTATGAATATTTGCCTTTTTATGTGCCTGCTGCAGTTCACCTCCTTGGCCAGCCTGGGCTTTCTTTGGCTTTCTAGTTATTTAAACAAGTGTGGTTTGTGGACCTCTTGCTGCCCCATGTCAGTTAATGTCACGCTGAATTACACTGGCTACTTGCACACTATCGATGACAGCCTCTGACAGCTATCCTGGAGGTACCATTTGTCAGATGTTACGGTGATGCATCTGAGGAAAGGGCCTTGCACTTGACAGAACGGTTACGTCTGTCTCTTCCCCCTGCACAAATGCTTTGGAGCTGCAGAGCTGTCTGCAGCAGCCTGCGGCAGTGCCGACTCCTGCCTGCTTTGGGGGATCTCTTCACTGCTGGCGTAAACATTTCTTAATAGCATTCCTTGTAGGGATCTTCAGCTTTTTAGGGCAAACCCACATCTTTAAGTTCTTTGAATGATGAGTAGACTACTTTGGTTATATTATACCACTGTTTCCTTCCTTCCATCCTTCCCCCCCCTTTAGCATCACTATATCTAAAGAAATTCAAGGAGAAAATTGCATCAACTGTTTAATATTGCTTACAAGCTGACAGCATTAGAAAGCTCCTTCCCCCCTGCTCACCCCAATACCTTTCATGAGCCCCTGCACCCATGGTGCACTGTTGCCTCTGCTCTGCAGAGGAGATGATCCAACCTCCATGTGCACAGTCTCAGCTTCTTCCTGCTCAGTCTCTGGGTGCAGCGAGTATGAGGATTTGCTAGACACTGCTATGTGCAAACTACCTTCAAGTGCTCCAACTTTCCCTAGACTTGAAGTTTCAAGAGCAGTCTTGAAACTTCCCATGCGAGTCTGTTTGATCTTGGAGGAGAGAGATGAATGCTGTTCGTACAGGTTCACTTCCCCTAACAAATGGTTCATTGATCCATGCTGGAAACAGTCAGCCTTGTTGACTACAGGGAGCACAGTACAGACGGGGAACTATTTCCTTTTCTCTGTAAGCCGAATGGCATTGATTGCCTTAGAACCAATACATTTTCATTAGGCTCATTTTATTTTCCAGATTTTCATCGTTCACAGTGTTTATGAAAGGAAGAAGTTAATGGCCCTTGCTAAATAGTGCAGAGAGGAACTGGGAAATCTTCCCAGGGCTTTGGTCTGATCCTTACTTTCCTGCATTATATCCTTGGGCTTTTGCAGGGGTTCTTCTGGTAGCAAAGGCGGGGGACTGGTGTTGCTTGCAGAGCCTGGCTGCTGGGCTCCTACGCCCCCTCGCTGCGTCGCCCTGTGCGTGCTGCAGGTGGGGAAGGTCTTCAGGGGACAAAAATACATGAATTGTCCCCTTTCCTTACAGACACAGTGCAGACACTAACGATAAGCATCCTGGAGGGCACAGGGATGTGTGCACTGTTAACACGAGTGGTCTCAGAAGGGATCACAAGGCAGTGCTGCCCTTTCCTGCTCTGATGCTGTGCTCTGCAAAGCAAGGAGCTGAGAGGTTTGAGTTCAAGGGGTGCTGCTGCTCCCAGCTGGAGGGGAGAGGATGCCCAGGTCCTGGCCTGTTGCACACGGGGCTCAGTTCTGTCCCGAGGGGGCAGGAGACTTTAAAGATGCAGAGATAGATAAGGGGCTGGTCAGGGTCTATCTGTGGGGTGTTTAATATCAAAGCCTGCTGATGCACCAGGGTGGTAGTGTTTGTGTATGTCCAGGTCCTGTCTGAGATCCCAACTTTGGTCAGGGTCTTGTGAGGATTAAAAGCTGGGGAAAGCAAAATAAAAGCCAAACAAGGCAACTGCTTGGGCTGGGAATGGCGAGGCCTGCCTGGCTGCTGAATGCTGTGCTCAGGTGTGACTGCTGCAGACTGGGTGAGTCCCTGGTCCTACACCATGGTAATCCCTGCCTGCCTCACTTTCTCTCCTATTGCATTTCACTCACCATTTGTCAGCAGCAAACTTTCCTCTACAGCCCTTTGCCATCCCAGCTCTTGCACCCGGGAGCCCTAGAGGGAAGCCAGCACCTCGTATAGCACCCAGCGTGCGGGGCTGCCGCCGCGTCGGGGTGCAATGTCAGTGGCCGCTGCTTGGATCTAACCTTTCTGCCCTCTGGCTTTGCAGCTGAGCGGAGGCTTAAAAACAGAAAACAAAACAAAGCTGTCAGAAAATCTGGTATTTGTGTTGTTTCCCTGAAGGCAGAGTGGCACAGCAGGCAGCTGGGCAGCAGTGGTTGCTTTGGAATGCTGGAGAGAGGCTGTTTCTCTTGGAGGGGTCTGGATTTTATCACATACTTCTTATTCTGCAGGTTTGCTAGTCTAGATATATTTACTACATGGTTTCTTGGCTAATTATTTCTAGCGTGGCACTGATTGAGCTGTTAATAAAGTGTGAAGGTGCCTCGCAGGCACTTTTTGAGTCTTAAAGAAATGATCTACATCTAAATTGCAAATAGTAAAATTTCCTTACCCACCAATATTAAGGTGATAGCATCTCCACTATTGTAAAATTAATCAAACTTCTCTTGGTGACAGAAATGTTAATTTAAATTTTTCGTCACAATTACAGAGAGAGTTATTGCAGCCTCTGACTTGCAATTAATTTCTCTTTCTTTTCATCACTGTGTTACAGCCCTTTGTAATAGTGATAAATGGAGTATCTACCTGACCTTTTTTTCTTATATAATATAAATTACTTTTAGATTTTAAAAAAATTACTTCTGGTTAATCAGTGCTTTTCCATAAACAGGAGGATAGGATAGAATAGCTTGGGGTGGTTGTTGTTTTAAATAAGCATTGCTGCAGTTAAGATGATAGGCGGGAGGGGACCAGAGTCGAGAGTAGCAGGGACCAAATACAACACTAGACACTGTCCCTGTGTTATGCGTTGTCCCAGAGGAATCACATGCGCAGGAAACGGACAACGAGGGGAGATTTGCTGCTGCTGAGGAAGGCTTTAAAATAGGATTGGCAGAGGATGGTAGTGCATCAAACCACTGGCAGGAATGAGAACTGGGAGAGGTTGGGGGATAACTGTCACAAGAAGAAAATTAATGGGTCTATCAGTCAAATGTTTTAGATATGTCAGCACAAGGAATAAAAAGGAGGAACTTCAGGTCTTGTGTATAATCAATGTTATAATTTAAATGCCATAGCAGAGGCTTGGTAGAAAATGGCCACGGCTAGAGTCCTGATAGAAGAGCATACAGCTTGTTCAGGGAGGACTTGGCCATGGGGGAGAGGCTGATGCTCAGATTGAAGTCGTGGTATGTCTGCTGCAAGGCTCCTGGTGCTGGTTGTTGAGAACAGGCAGTCTGTCGGAGACAGTTGGCTATGGACCACCAAAGAGATGCAGTGAATGAGGCTGCTGCTGAGCATCTGGCAGATTGGATCACTGGTAGTGCAAGGCAGGATTTGAAAAGAGAAACACAGCAGGACATGATACCCAGCAGCTTTGCAGTTGGCTGGGCAGGAACAGATCTGAAGAAACAGGGACATGATGGTGGAGTGGGAAAAGGTGAAAAGCAATGCAGGTGACGGTTGTGAAAGGAAAGCTCACGATTCAAACCAAGGGCAATGTGCTTTAGGATTGGCATATATAAGGTCTATGGGACAGCAAAAGAGACTAGCAGTGCTGAGCCCCTGAGCTTGCCAGAGTCCTAGGGAGAAAACATCTTCCCTTTGCTCTCTGGAAATGAGTGCACCAGCAGACCCTATAGATTTCCAGATTTCTGCAGCTATTAGGATACTGGGGCAAACTGGATGTTCCCAGCTCTTGCAGCATTTTTGAGAAGAGGCTGGAGCAATTTTCAGGGCCAATTAGCAGTTATCTTCAAGAGCATGAGGAGGTCTGGGGAGGCTCCAGGGGAAGAGAAGAGGTGTGGGTAGCACCTGCCTCTGAAAGAGAGGGAAAAGAAGAGCCAGGCAAGTCTAGACTGGTCTGTTTGAATTCACTGCTGGGGAAAATGATCCAGTGATCGGTCCATACACACTTGTAGCATCACAGGTGATAAAGAACAGCCAGCACAACTGTCAGGGACACATCAYGTCAACTCCACCAAGTTCCCCTCTATGACAGGGTGGAAGGAGGGGTGTCAGATAGCTTGACTGTGGTGAGGCTTTTCATGCCATCTCTCATGTCCATCTCCAAAGCAATAGAAGGAAATTGAGTCTCTAAGACAGGTTGTGAATGATTGGCAAACTGTGTGCAGGGAGAAGTTATCAGTGGTTTGCTGTCAAACGGGGGAGGGCTTTAGGTGAGGTACCTTACGGTGCCTATCAGGGGTCTGGGACTGTTTGATATTGTACTTGTGACTTGGGCAGTGGAGTTAAGAGTCTAGATGCAGGGCCCGGAGGTGATACCAACCTGAGAAAGGTGGCATCACCTTGGAGATCAGCATTAGAATTCAGTGTCACTGTGGAAAAACTGAGAAATGATCAGCAAGCAGTTCAGTTTTTAAAAAAAAAAAGTTAAAAACATATATATATGCACACACTACGTCTAGCTTTGAGTTTTCAGCAGCAGAGGCTTATCAGGGATCAGAAAACAACTGCGTGTTCTTGCAGAAAAACAAACCAGCTGTCACTTGCAGACTGATAACCCGAGGTGTCGTACGGGAGAGGGGCAGTTGCCTTTCACTTGCCTACACCAGCAGGGCAGGAGCTTGAGCAGAGTGTGCGGTTTGGGGGGTGCTGTGGGGAAGACGAGGAGCTGGACGTATCTGAAGGAGAGCTGCGGAGAGCTTTGCAGGGCTGCTGGGCATGCGCTGTGTGGAAAGGCTGGGGGAGATGGGCTTGTTTAATTTGAGGTAATGGGAAACAGAGTGGAACGAGGTGGTAGCTTTTTAACTCGGCAAATGATTGCAGCAAGAGAGAAAGTAAGTGAACTATTCCCAAAGCCCAGTGTGGTTTGGAAAAGGGGGGTTGACCATTCAAATAGATTTGTTTGAGGCTTATCCAGGGATGTGGTATACTGTTTTAGTAAAATCACTTGGGCGTCATTTGTCAGAAGTGGCTGTGCGTCCAGCAGAGTTGCTATCATTAGCCCCTAATTACAGACTATCTTATCTGAATTACTTTATGACATTCAGTGATCTGTGTTACAGGGGAGAATAGAATAAATTACGAGAATACTGCCTCAGGCTGTACAATCTCATAAATCAATAAATATCAAATTTTGTGTATATCTTTGATAAGAATCCACTTCTTTGGATGCTTGTTTGAAATGTGTTTTCTTTATGGTTGTTTCCCACCTGTAAAATTTGTATGTCTGTGTTGCAGTCTTTGGGTTTAACTCAGAAGAGTCTCCTGTTTGGAAGCATTTGGCCACCAACCAATTTGCCAGGCAAACTACATTTTTCACTCAAATGTAGTTAATGACCCAAACAAAATGAAATGCTTGTTAGGGGTTGATTTAAACAATGTGGTCTAATGACAATGTTCTCTCCTTTCTGCCCACTCTCACTAACAATTCCACTTTATTTCAACTAGGCAAAAAGGAAACAAGCTTTTTAAGCAAGGCTCAGAAATGTGTCTATTGGCTGGAGGGAAGGGGAGGCACATTTAGCTGGAGATTTTTACTTTGAAATTTCCTGACAAAAATTAATTAGAAGAATCATGTAATTACAATAAATGTATCTCATTGGTCCCCAATGGCTTGTTTCCAAACACAGAAGGATTATTTAGGCATTCATGACAGCAACAAAAAAACAAATGAATGTGATGGGTTCTTTTTATGTACAATAAAAATGACATACAGTAGCTGCATGTTTTACTAATTTGGCAACAGGATCTTAAAGAGGTGGGTATGGTTGTGCAGTAGTTTTAATCTTTGTTGTGGATGCAGAGGCTGGACTTGTACTTGCAAGGGCTAAGATGTTGACTGGTGCTCCTGCTGGAGTCCTACAAGATACTGGGGAAGGGAGATGCCCCAGCACCCAGAAATGTGGCTATCTCCACTTGCTGTGTCACCTGCACTGCATGTTCCTCCCATGAAGTGGGAGATGTAAATGTTCCTGAAAGGCAGAGTAAGGCTGACAAATAACCCGAGGGGGCTGTATTGAGCAGCCAGTGCCAGCAGAGGATAAAACCCTATTGCCTGCAGTGAGACCAGCCTGAGCTCGTGCAGGGAAGTTGCGGGTGCTTCTTTCGCTACCCGGTGTTCTGCACTGACACAACAGTTCTCTTCCTCTGGTATCTTTGTGGCTTTTTGGGCATGCTTTTGGGATGCTTTTTGTGCTACCATGGTGGAGGTTTCTGCCTCCCTCGATTCCAGGTAATGCAAAGATCCCTATTGAATTCTCAGAGAAGAATTGCAATTTGGGGCTTGCTGTAGATGCTGCTGTGTATCCTTCCCCTTCCCACTAGTAGTGCGGCCAGGGCAGCCTTTTGGGTCACGTAAGGCAGTGGTGGCTGTACAGCTCCCCTCTGCCCTCCCTGGCCAGGCACTGCTGGACTTGCCTCTGCTGTGCAGGGAGTGCTTCCTGGCTGAGCAGGGCTGCAAAATCACAGGGGTGTGAAGGCAGAGATGCTTCACGGTGGGATGAAGCTGAGCTCAGTGGCTGTTGTGGGACACGGTGGCTTGGTTTTCATCATGCCTGTGATGAACTCTCTGTTGCTGCGTGAAAATGGGTAAACCCTTTCTGGGGCATTTCTGCCCCAAAGCTCAGTGGGGCAGGCGTGTTGCACTTGTGGAGTCGGGGAAGGATTGGGATTAATCCACCTCCACTGCTTCTCTCTGCTTGTTACAGGGCTTGCATCTGCAGAAACCTGAGAATTGTGATGTGATTTAGCCTCACAAATGCCTTGAGCTCAGGTCTTTTCACTTATTTTTGTTTCACTGTTGTTTCCAGGATAAGTGAAGTTTGGAGGGGAAAATCTCATTAATCTGTCATACAAATTGGACTAAAACATTTATAAGCGTATACATAAGGTGGACATGTGCCATCTTAATACACTTCCCGCCCCTCCCCCCCCCGCAAGTTATGTTGCTTACAGGGCAGAGGTCTTACTGCTCTATAGCATGGATAAGTCTGTCCTGTGATACTGAATATATAAAGCATTGTCAGATAAGTATGTAACATCATTTTGGCTTGGATTCATCAAGTAGATTGTCGAGCTAGGTGGGAAGACTCATGATCTGGAGATGCCTTTTCCTTTTTTGTTTTCTACAGAAAAAGAGCCTATACAGCAAAGCAGGCTGACTGCTGACTTTGGGATGTTGGTTAGGTGAGGTGAATCCCACTCTCTAACAGTGTTTGAATCTTAAAGGTTGTGCATAAGAGCCATTGGTGGAGACATATGAACACTGTAAATCTTTTTACTGCATGTACCAACCATAAAGAGAAGTGATCTTCAAATGACATCATCAACACAAAGGGCACTAGGAGAAGTTCCAACTTATGACACAATAAATCATCAAGTAGTCTAGTAATGGACACTGAGCCTAGACAGTTTTGCAAAGTGAGTTCTCATATAAAATGGTATTCTGCTTTGAAATGTGGGCTCCAAACCTGCTTAGCTAGTACTACTTAAGCTGCTTTAGTGAGATCACTTTGGATTTCCACAGTCGACCAATCTTCCCAAATTGCTCAGTGTCTAATGTAATCCCAGATGTATTTACCATACTTCATTGTATTTATAGAGATGACTAGACCATGAAGACATGGCTTATTTCCAGGGACAAGAAGTCCAGGTTCTTCAGTGCATTTTCTTCTTCTAAAAGCAATGCTATGGCGCTCTTGGAGTTTGCGGTGAACACATTTGTCTTTGCTCAGTGACGATGGTTGATCATTAGCAAAATGTATTTCAGTATTTATGGTTACAGGCATATTGACCTTAATGCTACATACAGCAGTGATCGGATCACAGCCAGCCACCATTAGGAGAAGGTGCAAGAGTTACTATGCACAGCTTTTTCTGAGCAAAGAAAATGCCTCCAAGGCACAGCAGCTGCAAAGGGCAGTATATAAGAGGAATAAGTCCTTGGTTCAAGTATGATAAACTGGCCACTACAGACTTGTTCCTTTTCCTCTCCACTGGTTCTTGTCGTCACTTAGCACACAGGCACTGTTAAACCACATGTTCATCTGGTGCTTTTATGTATAGCTGCTGTGCAGTAAAGGGAATTGCACTAGTTGGTATCAGTGTGAGCATGTGGCCCATAGACATGTCTACTGGTGATGGTGCCACAACTTGTGCTTGAGAGATGCTCTGCTCCATTACACTGCTTTGTAGTGTCCAACTATAGTTTTGTCAGTTTACTACCAGTGTATGTACATTTGCATTGCACATTGCTTTATTCTCAGAAGTGTCTCAAGTTAGGTTATGTTTGCTAGACAAATGTACGACATCCTGAAGCACAATTTGTGTTTTGCCACAGGTTTAGCGTGATTCCCGGCAGCAAAAGGGTCTGATCTAAGCCAGGCAAAAGGCATGTTTTTCTGTTGAGCAACATGACAGTCTTGTGACATAATGAATTACACACAGCTGGCTTTTCTCTGGCTTAGGAATTCTGTTTCATTATTACTCTATCTGTGCAATTTCTTAATATTCTTGAATCTGGGCTCTGCTTACAGGCATATCAGATTATTCATATGCTAGAGTGAAATATGATGTGGAGAGGAGCGCAGAATGTGCTTTATTTGTGGGTAACTGGGTATGTAATGGTGTATAAAGAGTCAGGAGCTGGTACTTAGCTGCAATGTCTCTTCTGCTTTCTCATTCAGCCCCAAGCCTAAGTGTACGAGAGACTTATCGTTTGTAAGCCTCTTGTCGTAGCACTGCTTCTCTTCTCTGTCTCACCTTCTGAAAATTCTTTGTTAGCTAACAGCCTTTTAGACAGTTGACAGTGGTAATTAAATAAAATAGACTTCAAGGGGATGGCTGACATGCCTTGTGTGCAGCTCCACAGTGTTAACAAGGCTGGGCCTTTGGGCTTGGAGCTATGATCTCCTCGGGTGTTTGTGGGACGTACTGTGCTCCCATCAACTTCAGAAGTTAAGCAGGGCATTTAGTGTAGGAAAGGGTTGAGGGGGGTGCTTCTCCTGGCCTGCGCTGGGATGAAATGGAGGCTCTTGGAAGGGAAATCTCAGAGGACRGGAGCCCCAGTTCTTACTCCCCAAACCAGCCAGGGGCACAGGAGTTAGGGGTCTGATTGGGAATATGGGGGACAGATTTAAGATCTTGCCCTATGCCTCAAACCAAGGCCTCAAATCTCAGTTTTTTACACGTGAGGCTGGATTACTCATAACTAGAATATTAAGCTTATGGGAAAAAAGGCTGAGCTGAAAGTCTCATTTGTAAGTCTCATTTATCTATGGTGAAATCGGTATGTATGATGTTATGAAATACTTTGTCAGAAAGTGTAAGTTTGTCTAGCAGGCAGTTTTGTTAGTGTATTATTACTGATCACTTCTGACTCCCCATCTTCTTAATGAAGAGCATGAGGAGCAATGACTTTGCTCTTTGGGTGCTTCTATTGGTCAATTACATTCCCTAATTTTATGCCCAATTGTATTAAATGCCAATGCCCAATTGCCAATGCCCTTGAATTTTCTAAGTGATATTTTATTGATGCAACTGCATCTTGCTTTACCATAAGATTTTACTACATCCTCACCAACAGTGATGAGAAACTTCCTTTTGCATTTTGTTAGTGCTTCTGTCCACCTCCAATGAAATATATCTTAATATAATCAAACACTGTGTGGTTTACTACTGAATCTACTGTGCCTACGGGTTTCCATTTAGGTAATAGGGTATGCCCGACTTGGCTGCTTATAGGTGGAGCACTTGACTGCTCTTGCTGTTACAGGCTCAGAGTCTGGGTTAGATTTCTCCGGAGAGCAGTGTTCTGATTTAATAGCTGGTCCACAGTTCCATGAATTACATCCAGAGAATTGGTTCAAGATGGATGATAACATAAATGGGTTACCCGGGCTAATTCAAGACACTTTCTTGAGCATACTAGGTCAATTTTCTAATGGATCAAAGTGGGTGTGTTTCAGAAAACTGCTGGCACACATGTTCGTACACTCCCATGCTGCATCATGTAGATCAAGGCAATTCCAAATTCTGTTCTCTTTCAGTCTATTCACATATCATCTCTATTTGAGACTTTTGAAACTGAATGAAGCACTGGAGATTGTGCTATAGGGAGTGACCCTGGACTGGTGAGAGAGTGGTCTAAATGTTCCTTTYCCATCTCTTTGATTTTTGTGAAATTCAAATTGCAGGACAGGGAATAGTGGTGAAGCAGAGAGTCCCTAGGTTGAATTTGCAACCTTTGCTGCCCTTCAGCCTGGTGATAATACCAAGCAATGGAAATGCATGCAGACAGATGTCTGGATATTTACCCTAAGCCTTTCTACTTTGGGACCATTTTCCTTTTCCTCCACTTGATGAATCAGAGTTGGGAAAAAGCCACAGCATGAATCCATAGTTTGCTATCAAATTAAGCTAAAGCAAAACCTCTTCTTGTTGCATAGTTTGGCAAATTTTCCATCCCTCTCCTAAATCTGTACAAGTGCATCTTGCTTGTGTAAGCTCAAATGTGCAGCTCAGGCTGTGGACAACCTGACATCTAGAGATAGAGCGCAGTCAAAACCTTTGGAGAGACATGGGTTTCACAGACATGTGTTCATCCATTTAAGTGCACAAGAATCTGGTGGGTGTTTTGTGCCTAAACCTTTGTGGGTGAACAGAAAGGGAGGAATCACCTGGAAGGCGTTAGCTGGAGCTTGCCCTTTCCACATTAAGGCAGTGGTTCTGAAGTCAATTCATCTGGCAGTTCTTATCATCTCCTCTTCAGTAACCAGATGTGTTATGCCTAATGTTCTGCTGATACTCAGTAGAACAGCAGACCTAGCACATTGATTAGTCTTCATCTAGTTTTATACAAATGCGCAAGGGGTATACGGTTTCCATGAAAGATACCAAGAGAGATTTTTATCAGAATGCAGACTGTTGATGTAATGAAACTTTCCCGTGGCAAACACATAGCAATTGCCCTTCCTGTACAATCAGTAGACATAACTGGATTTTGTTGCCTGAGAATGAAGTTGCTTTCCTATTTTGTAGCCTGTAATAGGAAAGCTGGAAGGGATAGACTCCGCTTGGAACTTTATTTTCAATCAATAACAGCTTAAGAGGACTGAAGGAGACGTAAGAAGTAGTTTTTATGGCACCTCAGTTAAATGTAAATTCTTAATTTTTATTTTCATTCTGACTTTCAGTACTGAATCCTCATTTTTGGTGTTTTTGTGAATGAGTAACTTTCTGAATTAATGTGAGGTTTTTTGTTTCCAGTACTGGGATTTTTTTGTCAGGTGACACAGGGCTTATTAATGAGTGTGATATAAAGTTAAAGTTGCTTAAGTTTGTGGCCAAAACCTGCAGTTTTGTGTCAAGTGGTTTGTGAGAATGAGTGTGGGTCTTAGCCAAGTACACTGCCCTTCTGTCCAGGTTTGGGTTGCCCCTCTGGCTCTGGGTGTGTGCTCTGGTTTTTGATAGGACCCTCCCTCGCCACTTCACATCAAAGAGAGGGTAAGCCATAAAAGGGTAACTGGTCTCTGCTTATTTTGGCATAAAGGCAAGATACCTGGCAAAGTCTATTCCTCCTTGAGAAGCCAAGTATCAAAGGAAGCTGATAAAGTTGCTGGTGAACGCTTCCTAGTCTTTTGGTGTAATCATTGGAACGGAGGCGATACAAAGGAGGTGATGTATCAGGGACAGTCATGTTTCAAATGAAGTCTGGGGATGGAAGAGTGTCCTGGGTTGATTTTTGTGTAACTTTAGGAGTGTTGAGTGAAGCTGGCTTATGCTTTTGATATGGCATGCTACTTTTTTTTCCTTCTTATTTTGCATAACTAGTTTAGTTGACAGCGTACTGGTTTTGCTCCTTTGATCTCTGCTCAGTTTGACTGTATTTTCAATAACTACTTAGTATAAAAATAAAATGTGCAGGCCGCATCAAATAAACTAATTAAGGATTAGAATGAAAAAGTGTCAAAATCCGAGACCTCACCGAGGCAGATTAGTCACTGCATACGAGACACGATCTAATAACTAATGGGTTGCTGTAGTAACGGGGAATCAATACACCTCGGCTGGTCAGGGAGCTGACAGTAATTTCTGCTGGGTCATAGATTCTGGAAAATGAAGTGCCACCTACTACAGCACAAGTAATCTCTGTGGACTTTTTGACAACAGAGCATCCTACAAAGTTTATATCAAAGAAAATATTAATCTCCCAAGTCTGCTTGTTTATCTCTGCAGGGGTTATCTGATATTGTTACAGCCATAGACAATTAAGTTTAGACTCCTGTGTGAGCTCTTAATGGGTTAGCTTTGGAAAATAAGCCTTTGGTTTTTCTTACTAAGTGATGGGTTTGTAGTATCAGTACCAGAGTGTTGGAGTATAGGAAAAGAAAGCTGGAAGAGTCCAGTCTGCTATCCCAAATCAGCTCTTCTTACTTGAGGAAGACTCCTACTGAAGCCAAAAGAAGTTCAGCTCGGGTGGAGGGGAAGACATATGCTTGGGCACTTAAAGGAAAAAGGTGGTTTGCAACTGAGCTGTAAAGCCAGGCTTGCTGTAGGCTGTGTGTGTCTGTGCCTCTGTACCCAAAATTTCCATGGGGATGATCATCCTTCCTTGTCTTCTCTGTATCGATTGCAAGCCCTCTGGGATGGGGACACTCTTAGGTGTCTGAGCAGTACCTAAAACAGTGTCAGCTGTGTACCTTGATGGCAAAAAGGGACTTAACTCTATGCTGGGACAGGCAGCACAGCTCTTTCATCCATGACTGGGAGCTAAAACTACCCAGTGCAGAAACGTGAGAAGGAAACCAGCGAGTGAAGGCGACTCCGGCAGGTGTTTCCTGCCTGCAGGCAGGGAGAGGAGAGCCCTGTGAAGCACAAGGAGTTAATGGTTAGTGAAAGGGCTACAGGGGGATAATAAGGACTTTTTCCGAACATCTAGGGGAATGGTAGTGCTGGAGAGAAAGTAGGCCGCTCACTAATGAGGGGAGTGGTGGTGTTAATTACGTCTTGAAATTGCCTGAGATACTGAGCTCCTGAAATTCATCTTTAGCAGAAAACCATCAGGAAAATAAGTTCGGGCAATTAGGAGATGGGGGGAGRAACAGTGTAAAAATAGCCTGGATAATTAAGAGCAGATAAGGGAACATCTAAGAACTGGCAAGAAGTGCAAAGAGAGCCTCTTGCCTTCGCTGAGCTCCACTATACTGATCTCACAGGCGCAGGGCTGGGAGCGCTTGCTGGCACAGACGCCGTGAAGGGCAGGTCCCCAGCCCCGCTGTTGTGTGTGCTGGTGGTTCAGCTGTGCGAGGGCTGCTGAGTGGCAAGGGCACGTCCCGTTCCTCATACCACACTCGTGGCAGTGCCGCTGACACTACTGTGCTGCAAATCCTTGCAAAGTCCGTGCAAGTTGGTTAGGGCAGGTCTCAGCTGCAGGTGCAAGAGGGGGATTGACACAGAGCCACTGGCAATTATAACCACAGACCTGTGTGAGTGGCAACCTGCTACAGGGTTGGCGGGAAGCAAATGTAGCTCTGAATCTTTTAGATGGGCTGTGTTGTGGAAAGGCATGGCTGTTTTCTGTTCTTTTCAGCCTCCTGCTGTGATATTGGTTGTGAGAGTGCGTGTGTCCTGCTTGGCACGGGAGGGAATGAGGAGCTGCTTCCCCTTCAGCTGCTCCCCCGTTTTATGGGACCAGTGTATGGTGGGGAAAAGTGCGGCGCTAACTAACTCTGATACTCAGTGACAGCTCTGCTGCTGGCGTTCGTGCCAGTTGGTACGTAATGTTGGTGAATAATAATACCTGACCTAGTAGAACAAGAACTCTTTTATCAAACACATTTAAAGAAAAATGACAGTCCGTGTAGCATGTAATGGAATGGATGATAAATCACAAAATGGGGAAAAACAATTGTGTTACTCCTGCTGGTATGAGTTCCTGTTCAGAAGGTCCATATGTTATGTTTTTTTGATGACATAAATTTAATGAAATTCTCTGGAAATGCTGACCAGAAGTCAATATACAACTCAGTCCCAAGAAGTTTCCTAATATCTTTGTTTGTTTTAGGTAATAGATCTGTTGATGTGTATCTCTCCTGTTAAGTGCTATGATAGGATGCTATAATGAAATTACAATATGGAATGGTAGCTTGACTAAAGCGGCATTATCAGAAATGTCACCTTCTAACAAATTAGCAGTTGCAATGTTTGCCCTCTGGTTACAAAACCTTGCTCCTTTTGTCTTTTACTATAACTTATAATAACAAAGCCTGCGATGTGAATGTCTGCAGGGTATGTTTCCAGTAGCTAAGTGTGAAACATGTTTCAGTGGGGATATGGGGGGGAAAAACAGATTTTTTTTTTTTTTTTTTTTTTTTAAATTCAAGACAAAGGATTTTTGGCCTTGGGCATTCCAGCTGCTGCTGCTGTCGATATGGGGGAGATGGGACTGGTTTTCTATCTATTTTTTTTTTTTTCTTTTTAAAGAAAAAATATACCCAAGTATCTGGTTATGTAATCCACAATATTTTAAACAGACAGACAAAATAAAACAAAATCCCCCCCCCAGAAAAAGTAGTAGTTAATTTCTCTGGAGATTGATTTATGATGGAGAGGTTGCAGATTTCAAATGAGTGAGGTGCAGTTGGTATTTACAACTTCAGAGCCTGGGGAGCAAGCGAGGAAATAGAATGAGATGATTTTTTTTTTTTTTTTTTTTTTAGCTGGAACTAGAAATTCATGGGGCTCACTCCAAAGCCAGTGCAAAGATCTCAATTGAGTCCTATGGTTTTTCTTCAACAGGTCATAGGAAGAATTGCAAATTTTAAAAGAAATTTAGAAAAAACCCAACTCTCCAAGCCATGACTAACCCCAGCCCTGCATGTGTGGAGCAGGTTGAGGGAGACCCTCTGTCTCCGGCTCAGCCTGGGGAGGCAGATTTCTGAGAAGTTGCCCCCAAACGTCTGCCAGTGACAGCAGGACACGCAGCGTCTCGCTGGAAAGCCCGCCTGGCTCTCGGCTCTCTTGCCCTTGTTGGGCTGCTTCATGCAGGTGGGAGAAGATCTTCTCCTACCTGTCCTGTGGCAGTGGTCCCCAAAGTGGTCAGTAAAGGGTCACGAGCCGGCCATGGGAGTGGGTGTGCAGGGCTTTGGGCAGCTCAGGGTTGCCTCCCGGGAGGCTGCAGTGCATGCAGGATGTGAGAGGGGATGAAAATTGGATATCCAGGAGCAGATGGGGAAAAAGAGATGATGGATTTGGTCATCATGATGAGCCATGATCAACACATGCATGGGGTAGCGTGTACGGTTGTGCAAGCCAACTGTGTGACAAGGGTCTGGAGCTGGTCTTTTGTGCCAGTGGGTTTTTGTTTAACCAAGCCAGCATGTTCGTGGTTAATGATCTTTGGCATCACCCTTCCTGGGAATCAAAGAATGGGCTACCTTGTGCTCCTCAGGAACAGTACCTGTCTTCATTTCAACAAAGGAGTCAGAGCCAGTCTTCAGTTAGATATAACTAAGTGTTGGTTTTTATTTTTAAGATGCAACAGAGAAAACTTAGACTATAGAAGCTTAATCCATAACAGTGACACTTCACTTATCCAAGCAACTGGGAAGTGCTTAAATACTGAAGCCTGTGGCTTAATTATTTACCTGTGGCTTAATTGGGTGTAATTTTACTGAAGAGTCTGTTTATTTTCCTATGGAGAGGCTCTAAGATGCCTCTAAATGAAAATGTTACTGGTCCCTACCTGTGCCCCTTGACATCAGTAGCACAGAGCTCACTTAAACCTGCAGAAACCTGGAAAAAACATGTTTTCTCTGGTGCAATCAGCCTGTGGTTTCCTACTGCTCTGCAGCTGGGAACGTGTGTTGGGGGATGAGAACAACCCTCATATATTTCTGCATGCGTTGCACTGCTCGCATCTGGCCCAGGAGCACTCAGCAGAGCAAGGCGACACATGAGCTATTGCCAATGCTATGCTGGGAGCAGGGAGTCTCCCCAGAGGGGAGAGAAAATATTGTAACCCCTCACGTAGAGCCATCTCTGGGGTGATCCCATAGTGGCACCCTTCAGCTGCACCCAAAGGGCTTAGGAGCAAAATCTAGCTGGACTTAGGGAGGCTCGTGCTCTTCTGTTGTTTATTGGGACCTCACTTGGTTTTCATCCTCTGCAAATTCAATGTTGGTAATTGTTTCTCTCCCAGAGCTGGGAAGGTTCATTTATGCAGGATCAGATATTCAAAGTTATGCTCATATCAGTGTGTCTGTGGGTATTTGCTGTTTATATTCCAGGCACAATTCCCTGGTGAATAGAGACAGACCAGGGGCCGTACCCTGGCCAGTCATCCTTATTTAGATGACCCTTTCGACTTCAATGTGTTGCGTTTGCATGCCTAAGAATAGTTTTCCTGCGTGAGAGGTTAGAGGATTGAATATTGGGGCTTTCCATTTGCATACCCTGGTTAGAGGCTAAACCAGTGCTTGCATCCCAGTGTGTGGAAAAGCTCTTCCTACTGTTCTGCCAGTGTAAAGTGCTATGAAAATATTTTTATCTTGAAAATCCATTTAATTCAAACCAAATGTGCTCAGATGCATTCTGGCTAGGCTTTCAATTCAGAAAGCTCTGATTGTTCTTCTCCCTGTTCCTCCCCCTCCCCAGCACAGAGGCTTGAACCAGGAACCTCCTTTTGAATCTCTGTAGGCAATTTCCTCATAGTACTTGGATCTCCAAGCTTCATTGGACTTCTACAACAACAGAAGCTTTATATCATTGGTTTTTCACCCCAAAATGCTTAGTGTCTATTAACAACCTTACAAAAAGGGCAGTGTATTACTACTTGGTGATCCCAATGATAAATGAAGCACATTATATGTGAAGTAAAGGCTCTATTTATCCTTGCTCTTTTTTCTAAAGTCCCAGCAGGTTTAATGTGAGTCGCTTTTGATGACCTTCATAACAAATCAAGAATAAACCTCAGTGCATTCTCACGGAGGTGGACAGCATTGCAGACATTTTTTTTTTTTTTTTTTTTTGAAATAACAATAATAGCAACGAGCTGTATTAGTAGTATTAGATAATGCCAAAAAATTAATGTTCACTGAAAGCCAGGTGCCAGCACTATTTGATTGTTTACCAACATAGTCATAAAGAAACAGAGTTATTAAAGGATCTGAAATCACTCAGTAATTCAGCTGCTGACGCTGATGGATGGAACTTGGCTGTTCCTCTTTGCTAAAGCTGCTGACTGGATAAATGTTTTATTCATGAAGCCCAGGGCAGGAAGGGATGCCAAAGGTTTAAGAATATCTTAAGAAACTCTTTGAGATGTCAAGCAAGTTATCAGGTGTTGTTAAGCAAAGGAGCTGAAGTACTACATTTAAACATAACCGAGCTCTCAACATATACAACAACAACACATCAAAAGCCAGGATGTGATTCTTGTCTCAAGCAGTATATGGAATGATGAGTTGGGAATACAAGTCCTTTTATTTCCTACACCTTTGTACCTTCAGTCATCTCACAGCCTTGTCTCTTTGAGCATTGTTATACCAAAGGGAATTTTCACACATCACATTGTGAATTTAGGCTTGGAAACAAATAAATATTTAGATACCGAATGCTACAAGGTCACATACTCAGATCAAAGACAAAATAAATGATATGATGACAATGTTCATGAAAATTGCAGCCAGGAATGAACAATTTGGATCAGAGCAAATGGATTCTGCCTGACCTCTCAGTGGGAGAAGTTGTTGAAAATGGTAATTATTGAAAGAGGCTATTATCAAAATACAGGATAATGAGGAATTTCTCTCTGTCCTCTTCACCCTGCCCCTGCCTCTTCTTTGTCCAAGGGCAATGTCTGCAGACAGCAAGCCTATAGCTCCTCACCTATTTGGTGGGGCAGCGCTGCTTTGCAGCAGTGAAGGACCTGGTTGTAATTTAAGCAATTCTTTCAAATGCCTTTTTCCTGTTCTATGAGAATTCAGATCCGGATCCTTTGTTGATTTTTTTGTTTGTTTGTTTTTTTAGGGTTTTTTTTTTTTTAGTTTTTTTTGATAGAAAGACGTGTTTTGTATGAAGAATTTTAATGAAGAGATCCTTAGCCCCACAAGCTCCTGCATGGACAAGTGTTTGAATATTTCATAATCTATATTAATACCTTATTTTAAGTTTCTGCAGTCTCGTAAGAGCAGAACAGATGAGCTCTTGATGGAACTGAACTGTCAATCTGAGCATAGTGACATTAGAAAATAGCTCTGTTTCCAAGTCTAGCTGTGTGAAATGTCCCTTCTTGCCAAGGGAGCAGCAAAGCATAGTTTAAATGTGCCTTATTATTATATCTCAAGAGTATGAAAATTGGGGAAGGTATTAAAAATGAGTAATTAAAATTGAAGACTGATAGATAATGGCGAATAAAAAGCAGGTAAGTACTGCGTTCCCACTGCCCTTTTTGATTTGCAGAGATTCAGTGCTAAAGACCAAAAACATATTTCTCACGGGCCCTAGTTAAAATTCAAATCCAATAGACTGACAGTGAAAACTACTGTCAAAAAAGCTGTCAAGTTGTGTCAAAATAAGTCACTATATTACCTCTCTTCATCTGTCAAAGGCATTGATTATTTTCAATAGAGGAGCCCTCTGACAGTTGCTGAAACTGAAGAATCCCGTGTTGAAACGATTTGGTTGACACATGTCACTATTTCCTAAACAGATAAGTCAAATATGTTATTTTTGACTCTTTCTGTGGGAGAAAGTGTGTTCATGTAGTATTTTATAAAAGATAAATAATGCAGAAAGAAAGGAACATCCATTAGCACTTCACTTTCTCAGCTATTTGTATTGGTGTGTTTTTGGTAGCATCTTTTTAAGATGTTCTTCTTTGCATAAAATCATGTGTTCCTTTTGGTGGCTGTGATACATTGCAGGGATTTGCTAAGATACCCTGAAGTAATTCAGATAATCGGTGAACCATATTGGTGCTATTCTTGATTGCAGCTGGCAGTTTACTGTTGACTACACTAAACTTCTGTTTTCTACCAGCCACACATCCGTAGCAGTGATACAGACAATGTTCTGCAAAATGCCCGTTTGTATTGCAGATGGACAAACCAAGAAGGGCAAAATAAGGACTGCATCTTGGACTTGCTGCCAGTTTTTGGAGTGAAGCTGGGACCAAGCTTCTGCCTAAGCTCTTTGTGTAACTGTCAATTTTCACGTGGTGGATGTGGGCACCCCTGGKTTTATAGGTGCTGGCTTTGCAATCCTGCAAACCATCTTTAGCAGAGGGGAAAGTCTAGCTGTCTTCCAGCTCAACTCTGTTATGTCTGGAAGTAGGTGCCTCTTTCCAGCTGAAACTGTACAAGATGGAGAATGTTTCCAATATGCTCCCTTGGGAGGAGGCTGTTGAGTGGCAGAGCCATTGTGAATTACTAACGCTATTAAGAAGGTGAGAACTGGCTCAAGCAGCAGCAGTCAGAGACAGGCTAATATGCTTGTACAGTCTTTATTATTCATTAGCACATACTGTGCTTCCTCCTAAATATAATTCAAACTACACTTGTATCACATTAAGATAACACTAAATCTTTCTGTAATTTGAAGGAAATACTGCTCCCAGCTGTTGTTGCAGAAGTGAACTAAACAAAATCCGAAGAGGTGCTAAAGGAACAACTGTAAAACTCCAACTGCATTTGGCACGCATCTCCTTTTGGTGCCGTTTATCACAGAAGTGGTTGCGAGCAGACCTCTGCATGTGTGAACATGATGGCTCTGTGCTCGTGACATCTTGCACCTTGGGAATTACTCTGCCAAAATGAAACAAGCTCCCAAATCCCTCAGGTACTTGAGCACTTTGCTGCTTTCGGGGGAGTTGGGTACCTCAATGACTGATGAACTGGGCTATCAAGATCCTGGTGCAGGTTGTCATGAGGGACCCAGCAGTCCTTCCTTGGGCCCTGAAATGAGGCACCGCAGTGCAGAGCGCTGCACTAACGTTGTCGGGGTGCTGCTGCTCCAGGAAGTGTTTGTTGACTATTACTGAAAATGAGGTGCACAGGGACTGAGAGCCAGTTCTTCAAAGACATCTGGGTGCCTAATTCTGTCTCACCATAACAGAAGTGGGGGCCCTAAACTCCTGTGATGACCTGGCCTATGCAGCATGGCTCTGTTTACACCGAATCAACCTGAATGAAGTCCAGCATTTGAACATCTTCTCTGTTACAAGCTTCTCCTGAGGCTGTAAGCTCTTTGGAGAGATGTCATTTTGGTTTGCATTTGTACAGCATTTAGTGGGATAGGGTCCTTATCCATGTGGCTGCTCAGCATCTGCCAAGATGAGTTAATATTAGTAATAATACTGAAAATAAACATGTGTAAATAGGGATAGTGGCAGGCTCAGAGTTCTGACAGCCCTGGAAGGCTTTGATCTTGCATTGGTAGAGATCAGGATGTGCCGCTTCCCCAGATGACAGGCTTGGATGGAGAAAAGAAAAAAGAGCTATAAACATAAGCTGTAAAGTATGCCTCCATTGTCCTCCTCAGGCTCCCTCCCCCATTAGCTCTGATGATTTACTAAAAGAGCGTGTCTAAGTACCAGCAAAAAAGCAACTCGGGAATTAACCCCAGCAAACTTATAATCTCACACCTGACCCCAGAAGTGCATAGCGTTGGTCATCCAAGCAGTAATGGCTCAGCGTAAAGCAGAGGAGAAATGTGCCATTAAAAGAGAAGCATGGAATGAGCTGCTGAGTGGTGACAGCCGTTAAAAGATACAAACCAACGTGTGGTTCTGACAGCATATTATATTCAGAAGATAGAGAGGCAGAGAGAGGAAAAAGCAAAACAAATGGGGTTGCTCAGTACATATGGCCAAAAGGGAATCACAGCATAAACGCCACCAGTCAGAAATTACGACGTGTGGATGGACTGCCTATTGGGGAGAGAAGCACCAGCCCTTCGGGGCTGGTGCTGGCCGAAAGCCTCATGGCGAGAGGGAAGATGTTGCAGGAGATCTGGGGGAGTGTCTGTCCGGCAGTGGGCCAGCAGGTGCTGCCGATCGTCAGTGGTAATGAACTGAAGACAAGGGAGGAGTGTGATTTAGGGGGAAGTGGCAGACTGTGATTTTTGTCTAACTGCGGATTTGGTTTCTGAGCAAATCAGATTTATGCTTCTCTCAGACAATTTCACTAATAAGCCGATGACTCAGAGCCCGCAGCAGATGGGATTCTTTAGCTGAGGTAGAAACTATTGTTTTTGTCCTAAAAGGAAAGTAGCCATTCTTCTTTTCTAGAAAACTGATCTCTGGAAAATGTGATGATTTTTCCTTCCCAGCAGAAACACTGCTTTTTCAAGTAACACCCAGCTACGCTTCTGGGCTCTTATCTAATATGCAGAAGTTCTCATTAGAAATAAGTAACTTGTGAGAACTTAGTATGTCGTATGCTGGGGAAAATTTTTTTGTTTTTAAAATCAACTCCTGTAATTAATAATATCCCAGAAGCCATTGCCAACAACCACACCACTAAGTGGTGATTTGAGGTGAGCTCTTCAGCTATCTGAAGGGCAAAATGCCTCCTGTCCTGTGGCTGCAGGAGGCTGCTGCCAAGAACTTGGGAATATTTCTCTAGTAGGAACACGTCTATCTAAATCCTTGGAAAGGGACTTCTATGTAGATGTGAARCTGCTGAAGATTCCCTTCATTGCTCTTCTTCCTCCTGTGGATGTTCAGAAACTTGATTCCCATTAAAGTAATTCAACACTTTTTTTGAGGGAAAAGCACCCACTCTATAGGAAGTCTCTGAAGGATGGCAGTGAGCATGAATATATCATTATAAAAAGACATTCTGCATTCAGAAACCACATGTGGTCTGAATTTCACCGAGAGGGGTATTTCTCTTCACGGGCTACAGAGGTGTGTGGTACATAGGGTGATGAAGCCTTTCCTGACATTGTTTTGTTTAAAATCCCTTTGAAGACTGTTGTGTTCACCTTTCTTGAAAATTGTGTTACAGCAGGTAGAGGAGGTGGGTTTGTTTGGCTTGGTGCTGTGCGTGTGAACATACCCTGGGAAGCAACAGAGGCTGCTTCCCTCCTTCCCTCTTTGTAGGCTTGTGGTACAGGTGCAGAAAGATGAGGTCTGAGATTTGAAAATGCTTTAAAAATAAATTAGGCATTTATTTATGTTATAATACGTGCATTCTTTAAAAATCGTATCTCTGTGGAGAGCTTCAGTAATTACATCTACAGTCATTTGTATGGTAGGCACCCCTTGAGCCTGTACCCAGTGTTTTATGATAATCTGAAAAAGACAGTAAGTAACAAATTGGTGAAATTTGATGCTCCAAAATTTAATCAAATCTAAACATGATTAAGATTTTCCTTCGAATTTACCAAAGCTATATTGATCAAAATACTGATAAAAAAATGCAATGTGAGTAAAGGGAAGTTACTATTAATTGGATGGAACAGTTGATCTTATAATGGAGTAAGCTTCAAAACAGAAAAAGATCTTGAAGAGCTCAATGGAAAACATCTGCTCAGGTCTGAGCAGTGATTAGGAAAGCATAAATATGAAATGGCATGACATTAATTTGCTGAATAGAGGACAACACTGAAAATATGACAGTGTTGTTCTAGAGATGGTGATGTGGCCTCACCTTGAGAGGCATGTTTGGTTTTGTTACCCTAATTAAAAAATGATAGAGCAGGAAATAGAAGAGGTTCAGTGAAGGGCAACAAACCTAATCAGAGGCATGGAAAATACTTTAGTGGGAAGATTTGCATGCAAGCAGAGACTGCAAAGGTTAGGTCTGTTTATTTTAGGGAGAACAATACATGGGATGTGCCACTGAGAGACAGGCAATGATGGATATAAATAAAACAACAATGCCATGACTTTTTCCTCTCTTGGATAAGAAAGAGAGACATCAAATTAAATTCAAAGTCAATGCATTGAAGAGCTTTAATAGGAAGCACTTTTAACCTAAGTTTTAATTAGCCTATGGGACTCATTGCCACAAGGTAGGATATTGAGACCGACAGATTGGCATCATTTGTATGATTAGCAATATCATCTACAGTTAGGCGGGCTGGAGTTTCATCCTTTGTACTTCCGGCCATACGCTAAACACAGCTTCTCCCTCAGGCATACTGGTGCATAATCCTCCATTATGGGATTTTACAGTGCCTTTTGAAGCAGCTGGCACAGGTTGGTCTCTAGGCCACTGCTTGACTCCAGCACTTTGAATTCTGTGCTAGTGACAAGGGCTGGGCTATAATTCCTGGATAAAAAAAATAAGTGTAGAAGTTTGGATTGTTGGTTTTTTCCCTCTCCCCACCTTTATTGACTTCCCTGTGAGTTGACTGTGAATACATCATCTTGGAGGAGAGATTTTTGCTTCCCATGGAAGGTGTCTATTTCCCCATTCTGGACTGGTTTGTTTTACTTTCTTTGTCCTTTTAATAGCTTCCATCCTTTACAGTCTTTAATTATTGCACATTTTGGACTTTTTCACTCCAAACCAGCTGCCATCAATAAACTGGTCTAGTAATTATTTCTCTGGCTTCAGAAAATGGCTATCGTGAAGTCAACAGCACTAGGAACAGGTGGACTGCAGAATGCCTGTTTGATTTGGTAAACAGCATTAAAAAATTGGCACTTTGACTTAGTCCCTGTAACAGACTAGTTCTACAGCTTTTGTTAATAAGATGCTGCATGTTTTCCAATGTCACAGCATACGTTATTTGTCACTGCAAGACATTCATTGCCTTTTTTTTTTTCCTTTCTTTTGAGAACATAGAAAGTTAAAAACACATATGAAATATCCATGGGAAGGAAATCCTTCCAAAATGTACAGTGGTGTTTGGTTGAGGAGAGCCTTTTGGGAAAAGGGGAGGGTACAGATGGACAGGCAAAGTCAGAGCAGGCTGAGCCTGGGGTACAGCGCCGGCACAGATGCTCTAGTCTCTGCAGTTCCTACTCCGTGCCCAAAAATTGTGCTCTGAGGCGCTTTATGCTTGTAGGACAGTTTAGCCTAATGTAGAGCTGGTAACTTGGCATGCAGGAAACCTGCGGTCTGTTCTTGGCTCTGCTTGGACCTCCTGGGTGAGCTTAGGGAAGTCACTGCAGCAACCTCAGCCCTCTGCAAAACGGGGATTGTGAACCTCCAGTCCCACGTACAGGCTCTGTGAGATACTGGGGAACAGCGTTACTAAATGGGGGGCGAGATGGTTACGGCTCCTCTCAAGGATAGGGCTGGGCACAGGGCCAGGTTGGGGTGCAGTCACCACACAGCAGAGTGCCCCAGTGCTGTGAGCTGCCGGCTTTCCTGCCCCACATGGCATCATAACACAGCTTCAATACCAAATAATACATCTGGGTTTCTCTGTTCATCTGTTCTTCTTGTAGTCTTGGGTTTTATTCCATGTTCCCCTCAAGAGTCACTGACATTTGGAAGTGCTGTTTTCCACTGAGGCTCTGAGTAACTAGGTCCTGCAGGAAGGGCTTTGTAAGGCAGACAGCAGTTACTGAGGGGCTCAGATGGGGCCATGGCTAATGAGAGAAGCAGTCCTGCCCCTTCCATTTCCCCAAGGATAAACAGTGCTAAAAAAGATCTAGGGGACTTCAGTTCCCTTGCTGTCCTCTCTGCGTTGGCTGGCAGAGCAAGGCTGAAACGGAGGGAGAGCAAACTTCATCCCTTTGGGAGGGGAGGCAGTGGCTGCTCTTCCTGAGAGCACTGTGCAAAATTCATTCTTCATTGCAGGTCACAAATGAACAAGTAAATAGATTCTTCTCTTATTTGCGTCCCCCCCCGCCCCCCCCAGGAGTGGCTGCAAAGTGGTGACAGGGGATTTGTTCCTTCTTCCACTGCTCAGCATCAAGGCACATATGTGGGGACCCTAAGGAAGGTAGAGACACAAACTGTGGGGTTTTTTGGGGGTTCTCCCCACCCTGTAAACTAGATATTTGCTTCTTTTATATTAGTAGCTCTTCCCAGCACAGCAATCTGGTAATTCTTCATCTTAAGGGCAAGCTGGGTGACAAAGTGGGCTGATACCAGCTTTGTATGAAGCCTAGTGGATTTTAAACTGGAGAGAGCAATGTCCCTGCACACATCGACATCTGAGAAGCCTGTTCTTCTGCTTCCTGTGCTAGCAGTGCAGCTGTTAAAGCTCTGGAACATTTTTGGACAAGGAGTACTATGTTCCTGTGAGACTTTAAAAATGAATTAATAGAACATTGATTTAACTTACTGGCTTTTTGCAATGCCTTTGTTTCCAGGCAGTAAAAGTCTGCTTGCCAGTTGTCCAGCCAGAAGCCAGTATCTATAAAAACCTGCCCCAGGCAGTTTGTGGAGGGCCTTAGTTAATTAAGATATGCATTATCATCCCTCCTTTGGGCTGCTTGTGAGAGAATGTAAAAAGCACAACTAGACAACTGTCTTTTCCTCCTGTTTTGAGACTCATTCTTGATCCCACTGTGATTGCCAGCAGCAGACAAGGAACAGAGCCAGAAGAGTGAAAATTAATAGTGGTGGCATTCTGAAATCTCCATCCGTGAGCTCAAAAACATGCCTGCTTTAGACTGGGACTTTATTTGCAGGGGGGAACAACTCATTCCCCCAGCCTGAGTGCTGGAAAATTTAAAAACAGAGTGTAAAGACCCCTGCTGTCATTCTGCACAAGGCTTCAGACAGCATATGGACTTCTTTGTGATCAAATGGAATATGTCCTGTTGTCTATGTAACTGTCTATTCAGGCATATGCATTTTACAAAGTGACTGTGTTCTTAATAGTCAAGGGTAAAATGGTATCCTGAAGAGTTTCTCAAATATTAAGGGCTTTTGGTCCTTGACACACAGTCTTATTGAATAAGAAAGCAACAGCACTTTGTTCTCAGAGTCTCCATCTCCCCCTTTGCCACCTTTCTCCTCACACAGGTTCTTTGCTTCCCTCCCTCTTTTTGGCTCCTTTGCTGTTGATTTGCTCTAGGGCATGGACAGTCCTTGTTCCTCCCGCAGGGACCTTCCCTCTGTGCACACCTTGCTTGCAGCCTGCTCAAAAGCACAGAGTGCCTGGGAAAGCTCAAATGTGCAAGTTTTACATTCTTCATAAATGTTATTTGTTGGCTTGAATTTCTTGCAAGGAATGTTCTACAAATGGACAGCTCGTGAAAGCAGCAGGATGTTGTTTGCAGTAGGGCAGAGAGGATAATGGTTGTACAAATCCTCCTCAGTGCCAAATCAACTGGGTACCACCTGGTGTGGGAACACAGTAAGCTCCAGGCTTCAGCACTTCAAGTGTACCCTTTTCCTTGAAGATGGATGGATTGGGAAAGGTCTCTGCTGGAATGTGRATGTATGGCTGCAGTAAGGTGCCCACTACCTCTCCCCTAGACTGTCAAAAGCTTGTCTGGTGGTAGGTTCTTCAGGCTGCTATGGTTGAGTTGTGTTTGACCTAAAAGGAGGTGGGGGAGGGCTCTGAAGGCAGTCAGCAACTTCTATTCCCCCAAGGAGGAAGGTAAGCTCCTAAGCCCTAGATAAAATGCTCATCACTTAGACAAATGCACAGAGATCCTCAAATCCTTTCGTGGTTTAACCCCAGCCAGCAACTAAGCACTACAAAGCCACTTGCTCACTCCCCCCCAGTGGGATGGGAGAGAGAATCAGAAGAGTAAAAGTGAGAAAACTCGTGGGTTGAGATAAAGACAGTTTAATAGGTAAAGCAAAAGCTGCACATGCAAGCAAAGCAAAACAAGGAATTCATTCACTGCTTCCCATCGGCAGGCAGGTGTTCAGCCATCTCCAGGAAAGCAGGGCTCCATCAAGCCTAACGGTTACTTGGGAAGACAAAACCCCATAATTCTAAATGCCCCCCGCTTCCTTCTTCTTCCCCCAGCTTTATAGGCTGAGCATGATGTCATATGGTGTGGGGTATCCCTTTGGTCAGTTGGGGTCAGCTCTCCTGGCTGTGTCCCCTCCCAGCCTCCTCGCTGGTGGGGTGGGGTGAGGAGCAGAAAAGGCCTTGACTCTGTGTAAGTGCTGCTCAGCAATAACGAAATCATCCCTGTATTATCAACGCTGTTTCCAGCACAAATCCAAAACATAGCCCCATACTAGCTACTATGAAGAAAATTAACTCTATCCCAGCCAAAACCAGCACAAATCCTCCCTAGAAAAAGGGGATTCCAATATTAAATGTAATTATGAAACGTCTATAGAGCTGCAGCTGCAGATGGAGCTTTACGACTGGTTTGAAGTAATGCTGCACCAGCATCAATTATTCCCCGCAACYGCGCAGAGATATTTTTGGGGTGATATTTTCATTTTACAGCAGCATTTGGTCACTCGCAGCCACCAGCCAGGTGCCTCCCCATTTGCACCCCAAGCATGCAGTGATCTCTCAGCAATGCATGGCCTGTCATGTCCTGTTGCCTCAATAATCAACAGCTCAGATGAACATTTTACCCTATCTTGGCACCTATGCTGTCAAAATTACTGTGAATGAGGGAGCCTGCCTCTCTGCTACTGCAGCTGTGAATATTAGCTACAGAGTAGCACTAAATCTTGTTTAAGCTACAGTCATTCCACCCAGTGATGAATGTCACTACCTGAATAATTTGGGTAATTTCCTGCAGCTCTAGTGTACTAGCAGAGAAATGAATGTTAATTTACTGCTAATTTAGTACACTAACCCTTAATTAGCAACGAGCAAGTCTGAATTATTAGATTCTGAAAGCTCATCAAACTTTAAAAAAAAAAAAAAAAAAAAAAAATCACCCCTCCCAGCTGAACTCTTCACTCTGTTTGAGGTTATTAGCACAATGCTATGGGAGTGCTGTTCATTACCTCTCACTAGAATATATGTAGCTGGGAACACCCCCATTTACCACTCTTGCTGCAGAAGTCCATTAAGAAGATTCTTGCTGTTATGCAGTATATTCATCTGTTGTACAGTATTGCAGTGTGCAGGTATGCTGTAGCTTTAGYGACAGGCAGGATTAATGGCATAGATTATCAATGACTGGTGGCTAAAAAGGTGAAAGAAAGGCTGAGTAGGTCTAATGGGCTGGGTCATTGCTACAGGCGGCAGTACATGGCTATGTAAAAAAGCTGGATGTGACATGACTACATCATCTCCCACTTTCTTCTCTGGGCTATTTTGCCCTTTCCAGTCAGGTCAAATGTATCCTACTCAATAGCCCTATTGATTTTTTTTTTTTTTTTTTTTTTTTTTTGGGGGGGGGAGTGTATGTGTAATAATTTGCACAGTAAGACACAACCCAGTCTGAACAGGGGTCTGTGCAGGGGTCTGTGTGACCCGAGTAGGGCATCACATGCAGCCCTACCTGTGAATGGAGAGCGCGTGCAGTGGGCTGAGCAGTGATGGAAAGCGGTGGGGCAGGAGGAGAAGGGACACTAGGGAAATGAAAGACTGGAGAAAGGAAATCAAAGAAAGATGCGTGTCAGCTGAGCTGCTGAAGCCAAACCAAACACTAAGCTGGGCAATGGGCCAGCACATGACTTATCTATGTCTCGGTGTTGGTACTAGAGTATTTTTGCAGAGAAAAGACTGAACTGTTAGGTGGAACTTCGTATTGTTGGAGATGATGTTAGGCAAAGCCCCATAATGCTGGAGAGCTCTCCTAATTGTCCAGCAGCAATTTCCTCTGCTGTGCAGGATTATTCAGGTATCATCTAGCCTGATAGCTCAGTAATGAGTAGAAGAGCTTTCAATGGTGAAGAAAGACTTTGAACGCCTTTCCTGTCCCCATCAAAGATGGACCTGTCTCAGAGGGGAGAGAAGGTGGGAGGTGCTCGCAGTGTGTGGTCATGCCCTGACTGTGGGGACAGGTTACCCAGCACCCATCATTGCAACTTGATTTCCCACATCAAAAAAAATAATGAACTTTCATGTTTCAATCTATGCAGACTTGTCTTTCCTAAGTGCACTCCGAGTACAGGCTTCTTTGATGTTTCTGCCTGGGACCCCAGTATTTACCTAATATCTGCCAGTCCCCTTTATCCTACTTTCCCTTCTGCCTCTTCAGCACCTCTCCTGGTCTCCTATCGGTCACCTGGTTGAGTGACAAAGACACAATTGCTAGTGCTAGGGATTACCAAATGTCCTCTGTAATACAGGATTAGCTGCACAGCTTCTGTCAAATCTTGCAAAAAGTTAATGCGTTGGTCTTCTCCTGGAAATAACCAATGGCTGGACATTCAGAGAAGTGGCTGTTGCAGATAAGCTACAGTGTGCCTGAGCTCACTTGCTGTGAGTGTGGGTGGATGCAGATTGAAGCTTGTCCAGCTGTGCCAGGACTGCTGCAGCTCCAGATGGGCCAAAGACACCAAACTGCAGTGTTGCATAGTCTTGTCCCACCACCGGTGCCTGGACAGCTCCTGGCAGCACGCAGCTCCCTGGCCCTGCATCCATATTGCCACGTTCCTTGTTCTCCCCACTGCCCTGAGACCAATTCCAGCTTAGAGAAGTTCCTTGAGAGGATTTCACAGTCAGACAAGTAGGAAAGAGCTGTGCTGAGAAAGGAGTCCTTTCTATCGTGAGTGGAGTAGCAGGATGACAAGCCAAACTTAAATGCAGGTCATGCCTCTAGAGGCCATGTTGTTCTTCCTTTCTCTCCCCCTGTTCCCCACTCTCTCCACTCCATGTCTTTTGTCCCTCCTCAGGTCTCACCAAATTTCTCTGCGGTTGATGGAGTTTCTGTTGTGTTGTCCAAAATTTTCCTCCCTATGTAAATGCCCGTATTCAGCACCAGAGGACCCATTTCCTACCAAACCAGGCACCAGTGCACAGAGGACTATCTTGCTCTCAATCCTACATGGAAGTGCATGCTCAGGGGCTGAGATGTGCAGGGATTTCTGCAAAATATCCCTCTTCCCCACAATAGCTCTTACCAGTTTCCTTGCAGCTTCTCTAGTGCGGCTGGCAGGGTAGGAAAGCAGTTACCTGGCATGAGCTGTGAGCGTGGCAAGCAGGCTGCAGCAGTTTTTCCATTTGATTTTTCTGAGAAGTTTACTGGTTTTGGGAAATCAGCATTGCTTCATTAGTTGCTCTTCTGCTCCTGCCAGGAGGAGTGGGGAACTGTTTTATTTGCACATTAGAAAAAGCCAATGAAAAATGGTTATGTGTGCTTTCCATTCAGCTTTCTCTTTGAGACTTTTTGAGGATTTGTTGAGCCCTTCTTCCCTGGAATATAGTTTTCTGAAGGAAAATTTTGTGATTGCTAAATGAGTCATTCCATGAAATAGAAAGAGAAGAAAAATGTTGCTAGGCTGTGATCTTCTCCTGCCCCTCTAGGCAGAAAGGGACTGAGATGTTAATATACAGGTGAGAGGGATGCATTCTCCACCCCCATTTTGTGGTGCTGACCATGTTGGAGAAGGGAACAACTGTCTCTGTGTGCCCCTTTTTGGAAGGGGACGATTCTACCCAGCTATTCTTTACAAGGACTGAGCTGGGAGAACCCCTTACTCCCTCTTGTCTTGTTACACGCATGTAAGAGCAGAATCTGACATCAAAATTAGCACTTAAAATCCATTATTTAAAGCAGTATGCACTTCCATATTTATGTGTTGGGTGTGTTACTGCTGGAGCACTTTAGTAAGGTCATACATGTTATGCTATATTTATCTGCAGTGTATTATTTAGGCTCAAAGGGTGAGATTCACCTAACCTGACGTAGATGTGTTCATCTTAGTTTGGATACATGCAGCTTCTAGTACAGTCAGTGGAAGGAAACTGGTACTTTACAGGCGTCATTCATTGTACAAAAATAGATGCATAAGACAGGTGAGGTGAAATGAACCCTAAAAGCCCCTCTTTCTCCCCATTGATCACAAAGGACGTTTTGGGTACAAGGCCTTGGTGGGTCAAGTCCGCAGTAAGGTGAGTACCATCCCACACCTAAGTCTTCTGCAGAGCTCCAGGAAAGAAAGGGCCCTGATGAATGTGGGAAGAGAAGACTTAAGTTCAAGATGTGAAAACTTTTGTGTGTATGCTTTCGTAGTTACCGTTTGATGTAACAGGTAACTTTAAGATCCGTTTTACTATAGCTAAAGAGAGATCAGTAGTCAATTTTACAGAGTGGGAATTGCTAACCCTGGAAACAGCAATTAAAGTAAGACTTGGAGCACAGGTTGGATGGGAGAAAGTCTAATGTGATGTTGTGGTCAGAAGGTACAGAGCAGATAATTGTGTATATTAACGTGACTCTCAGGAAGATGATGCTGCCCTAATATCTGGCAGCAACTATGTCCCAAGCTTGAGGAGCATGCCAAAAACTGGCAGCCTCAAAGGACCATGAGGAAGCTCAGGGCCTGTTTCATACCCATTTAATTGAGAAAGTCTGGAAGATCACAGCGCTGCTAATGAAAACCCAGTCACCATCTGTAAGTGCTTGTACAGGGAGCAAGGGCTTGCCAAATTGCCCTTCATCCTAGCAGAAGAGAAGGCCAGCGGTGGGTGGAGTATGGAACTGAACAAATCGGCAGTGGAAAGAAGCAGGGGTTTCAGTGGGAGCTGGCCCCAGTATGGCACATCACAGCAATGCCGGCTTCTGCTTTGCTGCCAATTTTACAATCAGGATGGGGTGTTTTTCTAACAGAGCTGCTATAGTTCAAAGAGGGATTAATTCAGGGAAGTTTGTGTTGTGCAGTAGGTCAATATAGCTGATCACGACGGACTCTATGGGAAAAAAGACTGTGTTTCCATAAATCACAGCCATGGTTTTGTCCAAATGGTTTGGAAGCAGGCTCTTGTTTACTAATCTGTAAAGTCTTTAAGCAGAAATTTAAATTTTCTTTCTGGAAGCTCTTTAAAATTGATTCCCACAGTAAACCCAGCTTCAGGAAATCCAAGACAATGCCAGTTAATTAATTAAGGCGATTAACAAGTAAACTGGTGCTTCCTTTCACTGTGGGCGAGCAGTTGGCATTTTAGCAAACTTTGCCTCACAATAATAGTAATACTTCTTGGGGCTGTCACACTGTCCTCCCCCACCTCTGTCCTTTCCCAATTATAGTTCTCTTCTTTTGATCTTGAAAATGTGTGGTGTTTTTTGGGTTTTTTTTGTTGTTGTTTTTTTTGGKTTTTTTTTATCCAAAATATGCTGCTTGGAGATGACATTTTACGAAATATTCGTTTTAATTATACAGGGATGGTTATCACTGCAGGGAAGTTGGCACTGGCTTTCAATGCAAAATCTTTCTTTTCTGCTGATTATATCTAGGAAAGCTCTCTGAGCCTTAGGCACCTGAAAATTGTAATGCATCATTGTTCACTACTGTGAACATCAGGAAACAGAAATTGAAGCAGAAGTAGGAGGGCAATGGTGGTGGCTCCTAAATCAGCAGTCTGTGAGGACAGTGGGGAGGCTGGCATGCAGGTGTGCCGCTCCTGGTCCCAAGCAGGGGACCAGGGCTGTGGCCGTGCCCTGTGCGCATATCGAGGGGCCTCCCACCCAGGGAGGCCGGCACTACGTGTCCTCCCTCCTTTGTTGTGATTGAGGAGCTGGGTCAYGAAGGTTTTCCAGCTCGAGGAGCACGGACACCAGCCAGTGGACTAACTGCCAGAGCCCATGGCTGTTGATGGCACAGGTCTTGTTGGCTGGCCAAGCCTTCAACCTGGGGTCTACCAAAGCCTCAGGGTATAGGAATAGGTCCCTGCATGGCTGTGGTGCATGTCCCTGCTCCCCCAGACCTGTGTGAGGGTGTCAGGGCTCCATCCTCTGTTTGGTGCTGGCACCAACCACACCAATACGCCCCGGCAGAGATTTGCCTTGCTGGCAGCATGTTAATACGGGCCAGGAGCCAAGGGCTGATGCCGGCTAATGGAGTTACTCTCTCAGGTCTAGCAATAGAGGTTCCCTGTTCAAAAGACCCACATATGACAGTGGAATTTACTTTGGGCCAGGCTGCTCCCTCCTGCATATCTAATACTTCTTGAGGCTTTTATCTGTCCCAGTGGGACTGCCTGAACAGTAGAGTGCTCCTTGATACAGGTAGGGGTGGTGCAATCTAAGGACATGGTAATAACACTCCTCAGCTTCAGTGCTTTCATGAAGAGATATGAAAAACCTCTTACAAAAGAGGCTGGAGCTGTTTTTCATGTACCATGCCTGCGGGCAGATGTGTGGTGAGACCTGCCCCAGGGCACAGGTAGGCAGCTGCAGCTTTCACCCATCCCGCTGGATGCAGAACATGAACTGCTGTCACTCCTTGGCACGACTTTACAACAGCGCTATTGCAGCTTTGAGAGATTCCCTGTGTCTTCCAATGAACTTTCTTGGTGTCATTCCCTGGGTTTAAATTTGGCCCAGGGTACCTACATTAGCATTTCTGCTTTTATGCTTACCTGTATGGGCTGTCTAATGAATCCCACGGCCATAAGACATTCTCATTACTTGTATTGCAATATGGTCTTGCAGTGAACTAAGATTTGAACTTTATGCTGAACAAACATGTGACTAATGACAGGTCCTTCCCTAAGGACCTTACGTTAAAGAGAGTCCTCTTCAGGTTATGAAAACTTCTGGTTTACCGCTTAGGTGAAGACAGAGCTGAGTAAATYGTGGATATTTTGGATCAGTAGTAAAACTGAAAAATTGGCTAGGTGGAATGAGCAGTCATAGTTCAGTGGCCAAAAAGAAATACTCTGTACTTTTTCAAAGTACTTAGTTTAGTTCTCTGTGCTTTAATTTTTAAAACTGTCCCATCTTCTAAAAACAAACTCAATATTTAATTTCAAAATGGCATTTTAAAAATTAATGGTGTTGACAGTTTGTTTCCTTTTTGGGGCTAGAGGAAAGGGAGTGACAGAAACAACTCATTACAAGCCATTTTGATTCTTTCATTTCTGCTTTTCAAGAAATTTCATATTTGGAAAAATTAATAGATCTCCACTGAAATAATAACATAAAATGAGGCCTGTCTAATGCCACCCAGCTGTTTTACCACCATGGAAAAGAAATAATGGATTTCATTCATAAATGCAAAAAGTGAATGTAAGAGCTGGGTATAAAAAGTGATCRTTAGAAGATTAGCTGAGACTTTTTTATTATTAATGAAAACTAGTTCCAAGTGTTAAAAGACTCCAAACGTCTTTAAAAAACGAAGCGTGTATCACTTGGAGAAGAAAGCTCAGAAGTGAAAAGATCAACTTTAAAACCTTTTTGTCTTACCRCAAAAGCACACTTTAAAGAAACAAAAAAACCCTTAATTTCTTGTGTGATAGGATGTTTTGCCTAATTTGATGTATTCAAAGAGTGGGAGGGAGGCAGGTAGTGAGGAAGCTGCATGTGGACCTGAAAGAAATGGATGTGGAGAAGCAGGAGGCGAGGAGCTCGCAGGGCTATTCAGGCTGGTGGCTGCCCCTGGGCAGAGCGCAGTGCCGTGCCACGGCACGCAGCCAGCCYGGCTCCCACCCAGCCGTCCCCTGCCCCACGGCTCCCCGGTGCCTTGCCCTTCGCACCRCTGCACCAACCGGGCTTGCAGAAGAAATAGGTTTGCAAAAAGGTCCAGTATGGCAGAGCGCGGCTCCCTGGGTGTCATTGTGAAGGGCAGCGGAGGAGGATGCCTCTGGCCTGAGCAGGGGATTATAGGATCCTTTTATGCTTTCAGGGCAGCATAACGGGCTTGCGTGGGAAGAAGAGACGTTGCAGTTCAGGCTCTCGTCCCAAAGCCCGCTGGAGTCGGTGGGAGTCTGCAGAAGAAGAGCATAGCTGCCCAACAGCCCTTTCTGCATGCAGCGTGCCCTTTCCTGTGGCTCCACAGCTCATACACCTCTGGTTTGTTACAAAATTGAAAAGAACTATTAACTAACTACCTAGAAAACTAATTAACCTATTGTAGCACAAATCCTGGCTTTGCTGTTAATCTCATTCAAGGAGTCCTTCTGTCCTGGTTTGTCCTGGAGCTTAAGACAGGGAACAGCATGAGCTGGAAGTTTTCAGCACCTTTGAAAAAGAGACCACATGTAGGTAGCTTGCATTAAAGGATGCTGGAAAATAATCCCTTGGCACATTAGCTCATGGACGTGTATGTTGGCAGAGGTCAAGTCAGCAATTCATGCTGAGCATCTGAGGTCACAACAAAACCCAAATTCTGTAAAATTATGCTGGCTTTTTAAAATCCATATTTATTTCCTGCTTTCAGGCACTTTCGTAGGTATTGATCTGATCAATGTGAGTAACTTTTTTGATAAACAGGCTTCTTAAAATGCCTTAAAAGCTTCATTATTAGGATAATGGAACCAAAGTTAAAAACAAATCAAACAATGCACGTGYAAAAGGTTTCCCCCAGACAGCTTGAAAATAAATTGAAAACAAATTCAATTAAAATAACAATCAACCTTTTTGTTCCTTCAGTGGTATGATTTCTCTGAGGCAGGTACACAATGATAAGAGATTTCTTTGAAATGCTCGGGATAGCACACCCATAGGCAGAGCTATGACAGATCAAAGCAGTATTTTTGCTAA